>ML781503.1:408224-465588 GCA_009831015.1 Picea engelmannii
TAAATGTGATATTTATTAAGTTCGTATACTTTAAAATTTCATGTAACCATAATGATAGACACACATATTGTGGGATAAATGTGATATTTATTAAGTTTGTATAATTTAAAATTTTAGGTAATCATAATGAGACACACACACACGCATGTGTGTGTATGGGCGCATAATCTACACAGTATTGCATTGACTAATTTTGTTGATTATTAGGATTTCAGTAATATTTTTTATTTAAACTCTTTTTTTTTTCTTTTCTTTTTTTGAGTAATTTTGATGATATCGAATTTTCATTGCCAGTATTTTGTTAACAATAAAATTCTTAAGTGATGAAGTTTAGAACAAAAAGATTAAAAAATGGTTATTCTTAACAAAAATATAAAATTATTATATCATTACAAATTATTATATCAAAACTATTCAAAGGAACAATATTAAACCATGTACTCCCCCCGGATGGGGTGCTTCCAAGCTCAACATGTGGACAGACCACGGGGAGGCCACCTAGCTAGGCGGCTAGCCACATGGCGCCCAATGAGTCCTTCCCCCACACTTCCTTCACCTCATGGATTTAAAACATCCGCTGTCACTCTCCAAACTTCAGCCGCAGCCAGCCTCCCACATGATTTGGAAGCTCTGCAGCGTGGGAGTTTTCATGGCGTCATGTAGGATGCCTCCTCAGTCACATCCTCTCCTCCACACTGGCTTTCCTAAAGTTGATCTCGGGTGCACTAAACCTCATTCGCCCCCTCATTGTTTCCATGACCATCTCTCCCTGGTTCTCATTCTCTCCAAGCTCGTGCCTCTCCTTTGGTGCGACCTCTATTCAGATATAAGTACTCTAGGCTTGTGCCTTTCCTCTCAAGGTCTGTTGATCCTCTGCATCTTCTATCCTAAGCCACCGTATGCTACCTCCATGCCCTGCCTTAGAGGCAAGGCCAAGAGAGGAGCCACTTGGTATGCGGCCAGAGGAAGGGAGTTGCCCACCCTTGACCCTCCCCCTGACGCTGAAAGATTTCCCCTCTTGGCTCTTATCGTTGCTCCTATCCCCACACAACCACTCTGTGAGACCACCCATGACCTCTCCCCACTCTCGAACCCCTACGCCTACAAAATTGAGTGGTTTGATACCCTCTGCAATTCTCTGGGTTCCGCACTTCCTCCCCCCTCCCCTCCTCATCGGCCTCGAACTCCTCCTTCTCCCATTCATCACACCCCCACCACCTCTGCTCCCATTGTTTCTCCTTTTGCCTCTTCTGATTCTCTACTGTCCCCCCTTCTCCACCCCGTTTGTGACAGGTGCGAATATCGAGCATCGATCATGGACTCATTGAGCGACCTCAAAAGGGGCTTAGGGGAGGTCAAGTCAGCTATTCTTGATTTGCAGAGCAAGGACGCAGAACACTGGGGCTGTATGGACATTTTGATGTCCTTCCTTCAAGACCTCTGACAAGCTATCACGGACCTCAACAAGAGCAAATTACAAGAGCGTCAGGTCTACACTGGGCCAAGGCTCGGTTTAGGTTTCTATGTCATTTCCCGTTTCAGGTTTTTGTCTACTTTTGTTTCCTGCCAGCCATGGTAGGTTGGCCTGCATTTTTCTTTTTGTTTAAGTCTAGCAATCAGGACTTCGCCCTGCGTGGCAAAGAAGTCTCCTTTTTGCATGTTACAATATTATTTTTTGGACAAGTGGCAGCAGTGGTTTCTCAGAAGGGCACTGCTACCATGCATGATTAGGAACTATATATAGTTGTAACTTTTTTGACAGGATTCAATACAAACTCTAACTTACAAAAAAAAAAATATTAAACCATGTACTCAGTGCTCTAAACATTGAAATATTAAAAACAAACACAAAATAATAATCAATGTTTCCATATTTGGAAGTGCTTCTGACTCATAGCCCTGAACAACATTTAGTCATTGAAGGTTTGTACATTGTGCGAAGCCCTGTATTCTCTTCAATGTCACATATCCAGATCCACTAAACTCCTCCAAAAAAGAGTGCAATGTTTCCATACTTAGCAACTCTTCTAACTCAAAGCACCTACTATCCCTTTAACCGTTCGCCATCAAATATTTGTATAATGCCCCAATCCAGGAATGCTCTTTAGTTTCACAAACTTGTTTATTATCAACTCCTCCAAACACACTACCTGCAAAATGCTCAACCACTAGAAATATATTAGAAAACCATTTGTGGTTCAATCTCCAAAAAAACCATTCAAACTCGATTGAGAATTGTGGTGAGATATTAATATCGATAAAACATACCAAGATAACACAAGAAGTTTATAATTACTTGTGATTCACTTTCACTTTTCCACAATGTGTTTAAATTTCCCTTGACACTTCTAGATGGCGACGGTCTTGGTGTGAGGCAGATGAGTGCAGAGGGAGTAGTAGTGCCAAACTTCATCCTGGGTATTCCCAACCTATTACCCATGTCCATTTTCCATCCCAATAGCATGTTGTTGATGATGCAAAGGGGAAAGTGCCTGCCTACTTATTCGAGAGATTTGGTAATGAGGCACTTGAAATGGGTTCCAGGTGATTTGAGGCTTCCATTACGGCATTGTAATGACTGAGGTGACACGGAGTAATGACAGACTTGAAAGGAAATGGACAGCATAGGAAACGGAAACTGTGAACAGGGACGGAAAATGGCGTGAGAGGGGAGGTCTTACATGTCGAAAGTGTGAACGTAGATAGGAAAAAAAAGTTATTTATCAAATTATTTTAAAAAGGTTTTGAATACTTTAATTTACACTTCCATATTATTAATATTTATTAATAATTAGATCTATCCAACTCTTAAAAAAAATAGTGATTGTTATTATTGTTTTTAGATTAATATATAAGTAATACATTATTTTAAGTTTAAAATATTTTATAATTACTTTAGCTTTTTTTTGAGCTAAATACAATTACTACTTTAAAATATTTTTAGAAACAAATATTAAATGTATTATCCATCTTAAGAAATGATAAACAAACATGATACGACATGGTATCCAAATCCAAGTTTGATCCTTCTAATTTAGTAATCACAATCACTAATTTCCAAGACTTAAATGTCATCTATTTTGTCTTTAATACAAGTGGATTGACAAGTACAAGGCAAAGTCTAACAAAAAAATATCACCTCAAACACATACAACCAATAAACACTTACTTCACTTAAATATCCACATATTTTCACAACTAGTACCTTAAACTAATAAATCACAGGTCAACTCAAATGTCCCTTACACAATTTATATCAAATTTTTATTTTAAACTAATTTGATCAAATTTTTATAAAAAATAATATTTTAATATCTCTTAAAGAAGAAATTTTTGTCCTAAAAACAATAAAATTTGATACACCAATTTGATGTCCAACTTAACATTAACTTTAATAAATAACTTTAATAATTGATGATTATTATTATTACAATATAAACTAAACTAATTAACCTTGAATAATGTAACCATTTTCTCATTTAAAATATATATATATATATATATATATATATATATATATATATAAACCACCTGCTCTGCTGGCGGACTGTCTCAATTAAGAAAATATGTCAGCCATCAACCCAACTGGCTGACTAGCTCAATTTAAAAAGAATATCTTGGCCATTGGCGTAATGTCTAAATCAATAATAAAAGAAAGAAAAAGAAACCAAGAGTCTTTTTCTCGACATGTCTCTATGTTTTCCCACGCATTTCCTACACACAAACCCTAGTTTTCGGATTCCCGGGGTATTAATCTTCTTATCATTTCATTCGTGTAAGCATACTACGCAACCCCAGATTAGCACGTGGTGGCCAAGGTACATAGGAAGTTGTTTAAGTCAACGTCTTTAGTGGGGGCACGCGGAAAACAAAGTTGAAAGCATGTTGAAAAAAAAGTTGAGTGGTTTCATATACTTCCACCTTCCAACTATATACAAACATATACTGATAAAAGTTAAAAAGTACTTGGATTCACTAATTCGAGCTCTACTTCGATGGGTGGGGAGTAAAGGGTTCTAGTATGTTTGGGATTCTAAGGGTACTATAGAAGAGTCCAAGATGTCATATGAAGAATTACGTGTAGGGAAATTAATTGTAAATCTACAATATTTACACTTACATGAATTGTTTGAAGTTGAATCTAAAGAACAATGTATATAAGCATCTAAAGGATATTTTTAAAAAGGTATAAGAATAAAGAAGAATCTACAATGTTGCATTAATTACATGTTGAAAAATCAATAGTTAAGGTCATTGTATTTTGTCATCTTAAAAAACGATAATTATTAGGGAAAATTTGTGAGCATCAATAAACATACTATGGACCAACATGAAACTAGAAAAGAAGTTAGTATAAAGGTACATGGATGACTAAAATAATTCCATTGAGATATCAAAGTAGCACAACAATAAGAAGGAACCAAAAGAGCAACCAGAATCAAGATCAAGGTGGTAAGGCCACAAATGGATCCTATGTCCACATTTCACTAGGATGGATGGATACTTGTGATTGGTACCAGTGGACTACATTGCTTAGAAAATCATATTGTATGGTTCCCACTCATGTTTCAAGGTTGAAACATGCGAATGGGGATGGAATGTAATGTACCTAGGCAGTATAATATGGGGTACCTAAGGAGGTATCCAAGAGGGATTATGAATGTAATGTGCCCATAATCATGGAATATGCCCACTTGGTAGTTGGAGGGCAATAAATAGACCCACTAAGTAGTTAGAATAAATAATATAATAATGGGGGGTAGTTGGCATAGATTCCAAGCAATACTCATTATTGTAACTCTACATTTTTAATTACCCATTTAGTCTTTGAAAGCCTTAACTTAATCTTGAATTTCAAAATTTTAAATTTCAAATGGGTTTTAGCCGAAAATTCAATGGAGCACAACCTCATCTAAAGCCCTTAGGAACTTGGAGCATAACCAAAGGCTTAAAAACATAAGCACGACCCAAAAAGTGATGAATCAATAATCTAATTGGCACCTAGAGCTAACAATGGGGAGAAAGAGATGATCGATAATCGAGGTTTATATCAAGAGTTTGAGGTGTAGGAAGATTAATTGAACAAAAGTGTCTGATACCACCTTACCGCTTAATGTCTATGTGTTTGTTTTTGGTTTGTGTTGGGACTTAACCGTCTTTTCAAAATCCATCTACAAAAGGTTCCAATACCACTTTCGGTAACACATCACATCAAAATTTTCTAGCTTGTCATTTGGGTAGTTGGAAACATTAAATATGTTGGTGCACATTAGTGTTTGAGCCTATAGGAAGGTGGCAGGTGTATTTTTGAAGTGGTGTTTTATTAGTAATATTAATAAAGCATAAAGTCACCAACCTTCATACTACTGTACGGGAATCATGATACTAAGAACAATGTAATTTTAAAACACTAGAAGTTGGATTTCAAAGTGGATTTTCGCAACAAAATGTTTATTTCACATCAAGGTCATACATGTATTTACAATGAAGACTCTTTTCTAAGTGAATACTTCAGGAAATCATATTAGAAAGGTGTCTTTGTTCGAGTTGTATGGTAGTGATTAGTTACATACCACAATGGCACCTAGGAAAATGACAAAGGATTCCCAATAGTCTATTTCAAACAATCCTAATTTAAAGCACCTTCTTGATGAATACCAAGATGTTGTTGAAACAATTTTCTCAAACAAAACCTTTGAGGAACTTTAAAACCTAGCTCTATCATGATTCAAGCATAATTCAGAGGAGTTTCTTGTTTGGGCATGTGGTCTTGCACATGCCATAGTCCCTATAATCTTTCATTTTCTAGAATTCATTTATATGTGCTCCAATTTATGACCCTGTTCATAGAGTTGTGAAAGATAAGAGTAACCTGCATGTTATCTTCCATGTCATAGAAAGTTCCATAACAGAATTGTTATCATTACCTAATATCCAAGAAAGGATAGATGAGGATGAGCCAAGAAATCATTTTAATTCATTATCAACAGATCAAAAGCTCAACTATTTGTCAAAATTGTTTCAAGTGGGTGCAAGCATGCCTAAATTAAAGATTCCTTTATGTTCCTCTTTATTTAAAGAGTCAGTGAGAGAAATGATGTCTACGATATGCATGATATTTGGATATGAGAATGACACCTCGGTTGATGATATTATTCTAGGGTTTGTCCATAGACTAGATCAATAAACAAAGTTCAATTATGCTTATTTATTTTTTGATATAATTCATGAGTAATTGGTTCATTTTGAAAAGTTGAAGTGCTTCAGACATCAATCACATTTGGTGTATATTCCCATATATCATCAATCAACATATTTTCATATTTTGATGTTAAGGAAGGTAGATCAGGAAGGAAGGTCACTTCTGGATTTTGAATGGACCTAGGCTTTAAGAGATTATGGCCTTGGCATAATGGTTTTAAGATATTTATTGATGATTTTTTGGCTGTATCTTATACCTTGTTTTCCAATGAGACTCATCCCAAGTTATTACCTAAATGCAAGTGTTTATTGTACATTAATCCACGTTTGAAATATGGATATTAGTACATTTCTAAGGATTACATAGTTTTAAGAATCTATTGGTTTGAGTCGAAGGCTTACAAGCTTTTTTTTTAGCTAACTCCGATGATTTTTTCCTTTGAGTACATTAGGAAAAGACTTAATTCAGATCAAATTCATTTTATTTCAAAAAAAAAAAACTTATATTATGTTTCCATCGACAATTTTATTTTTCATTGTTAAAACTAGAACAACTTATACTATTATTGAAGACATGATGAAAGATTTTTAGTTTGAAGAAGATGCTTTTTGGCAATATGATCCATACAAGATAATCCCTACCATGAAGCTTGCAGTTGTCTTGGTATCATATAACCATCATTTAAATGCAAAGAAGGGGAAACTGGCAAAGAAAGAGTCCTAGGAAGAAGTGCAGTAGATTTTTCAAGAGAAACATAAAACATCATCAAAGGAAGTAAGTGTCATGGATGTTACAATGGTAACTCCTCCAAAGGAATATTTACAAAGAAGAATGTTTGATGATCCTATGGAGGAAGATACACCAGAACAACCTCCAACAACAAAGAAAAGAATTGATCATGAAGCTAAAGAAGAAGCAAGTAGATTGAAATAGATTGAAAAATGTTTTCTTGAAAAACTAGTGGTGTCAATCACTCACAGTCCAACATTTAGTGATTCAACATATCAAGGAATAAGAAAATATTCCTTAGGTAGTGAAGCTTCAAATAAGTTACAGTTGTTGAGAAAGAGACTAATGTTTTTTCAAAAATGGCTCTAAACAAAAAGTTGGCCAAGCAAACCAAGTGAAGCTTCAAAGAAGTTATACTTGCTGAGAAAGAGACTAATGTTTTTTAAAAAATGGCTCTAAACAAAAAGTTGGCCAAGCAAACCAAAGAGAACTTGTATTCAGAGATTATCCATGAAGTTTATGCTCCCTCAAGTATATTGTATTCCATTGATTATGAAAAAGGCACCTTTCGGATGGATATTATGAAACCAAAGGTTAACAAGAAAGAAAAGGATCTCAAATATCATGAATATGACACCATTAATTTTACTGTGGATTTTGATAAATTGCCACTTGAGGATAAAATCGAGTGGAATAGAAAAATAGGTAACATAGTGACTAGAGATATGATACAAACATCTATTAATTTGAAAACGATAAAGATGAAATTGAGAAAGCTAGAAAATCAGGTACAAACTAAGAAGGCTACAAACAAGGCTCACTTGGTTTCAATAAATGATTTGGAACAAAAGTTAATTTCTTTAGGAACAATAGTAGAAAATAGATCCAAAATATCTTCAATGATCAAAGAAAAGGATAAAAAGATTCAAAATCTCAGAGGGAAATTGAATTTACCTACTAATGTACACAGCCTTGAACTAAAGAGATAGTAGAATTGGAAAAAGAAAAGGACCAATTGAAAGATCAAATCAGAATTCTTTCAGAACAAAATGCAAAGTATGAAGCAAATATTGGCAAAATCAATGAAGAAAAGGGAATTGCATTATCAGTTAAACTAGACAAAAATGTAACAATTCCAGATGTTGAGGAAATTCCAGTAGGATCAATTCAAGACCAAATCATACAACTCAAAAAACAATTGTCAACATCTCCATAGGAATTACAAAAGGATGAAAGTAATTTTCAATGGAAGGTTTCATAAATTGTTTAGTTACAAACACAAGTGGAAAAGAGAAATGCATTAATAGACAAAAATTATGCTTATATAGCTGAAAAAGACAACAAAATAACTGAAGCTAGCTAAAGGATTGTAGAATTTGAAGAAATGAAGCAAAATTTTAAACAAAGAATTTATGCAAGAAAATATCTGATAGGGGAACAACATAGTATCTATGATAAGATAAAAGTGATTTTGTAGCAGATGAAAGTACATATTAATGTGCTTAAATATACAAAGATTCTTGAGAGAAGTATGAGCTTAAAGGTTAAAAAGCATTGGGAGCAACTGGGAGAAAAGGTTAAGATTGCTAATGATGTCATATAATTATTAAACAACATGACTAATGAATATCTAGAGGTCTTGGATATTAGAGACATAATTGCTTTAGTTATGGACACAAGTACAATGAATGTTAAACATAGTTTGATAATTTTAACTCAAAAAAGTGTCAAGAAGTTCTCTAGTTTGGTAAGGATTTCAAAAGTATATTTTTAGAAGCATTTGAACTTGGGCTTCCTATTCCACGGTGACGCTACGCTCCTCCTCAACCCGCAGGTCAGAACGTCCACGCACACAGGATCTTTCTTTTACCACTGGCCGGAAGAGCTCCCAGAAATGGCTCTTCTATTTCCCTTTCGAGAAATCTGCACCCACAGTTAACTTCATGAAATTTCCCCCTGTACTTCGGGAGATCAGACTTCACACTTCCACGAATCCGGCAATCAAGCGTCTTGCCTCTCAATTTTCGAGACTCGAAGACAGTCGACGCTGACCCTTTTTCTTCCTGTTTCGGATTTCTCCTTATCGCGACTTCGGTGGTTGCGATGCCAAGCAACTCGTCTCCTCGACTCCTGAAACCCGATATACTGAAACGTCGATGCGTTCACAAGGTTGACCTTTCAACTCCCCTTTACTCCATCAGGACTTCGGACTTCGCGATATCTCCAATCCTAATGCAAAGAATTCGGGTCTTTCCCCCACAAAACCCCGAAATGGTCAATGTAGTTGACTTTTTCACCCATAGTGCGCCACCTGTCCGCCTTGTTGGATTCTATGGCCCACACACACGTTTCTCCGCCTTTCGCGGCTTCGCACTTCGCGATCTAAAGTGCCCAACCTTTGGCCTTCTACCTCACGATCTCCGAATTCACGAGATCTCTAGATCTTCGCCACCTATCCTTCCGAGTGAACGGCTCTGATCCACTCGCCACTTCGTTGCTTCGCCTTCCTTCAGACTTTCAAGGTGCTTGGCCTCTTTCCTTTCTTCGAATTCCTTTGAAGGTCCAAATCCTTCTGAACTTTCTCACAACTTCGAGTCTTTCAGAAACTCCTTCTCGCACTCCTTGCGGCAGACCTTCAAACACTTCCAAGTGATGAATTCCCTTCGACTCTGCGTACACCTGCGGCAACAGTCTCTCAATACTTCACTCAGGTCAGCGACCTTGGGACTTTACTCGGCCTACGCACTCCTTGCACGTCTTCTGCATCTAACTACACTTCTATGTGAATGAGAAAAAAAGCTAAACTATTTGAGCCTTCAAAGACACAACTCTAAATTCTTGTCGATGCACTCCTTGCGGAAAACTTCTACTGCACTCCCTACAGGAACTCTTGCTCAGACAGAAAAACAATTGAAACTCATTCCCCTTACTCTTCCTCTCTCAGATTTCAAACATTCAACAAGAAATCATTCATACATAGCATAAAATAAATTGCATGACAGAAAGAGTAAAACATTCAAAGATGCATACACAGAGAATGTTTGAACTTCATGAGTCTGAATCAAAACCTTCTTTGTATTAATTCAAAACTTCTGTAAATGGAATTCTCACTACAACTCTCTGCTTCTTCTCTATGCTCTTACTAATGTTCTTTTATTCTCTTCTATGTTTACAGTACACAATGAGGGTGTCTATATCTCGTTTCCCTCTTGCGCTCTCAAGCTGTCTAATCTACACATTCAATTTCTATCTACCTTCATTTATTATCATAATTGCCTTCTGTCTACTAAGGATGAGAGAGGATTGCTCAGGGTCTGTTTACATTTTACAAGTGCGCCTTCATTCAATTGTCTCATTTAAGGTAGGCGCATTAACTTTAAGGGAATTTCAAAATTTGCGTTGGGCTTGTCCAATTGTCCGATGTCTCTGCGCTGGCTCGCTTGAGATGCTCCTGCATCATACTCCCTCGCTTGAAAATTTTCATGGGCTCCTGTCCATGAGCTCACGCACGGTCTGTCCATACCTTTGTATCTCTGCTTCGTTCTCCCAGCTGGCATCTTCAACTGGATGGTCCTTCCATTTGACCAAATACTCAAAGTATTGCTTTTGCCTAGTCTTTCTGCTCACTCTTTTGTCCAGTATGCGCTCCATCTGCGGCTTTTCTGCAACTGGAATCTGTTTTCGCCACTGAACCTCTGGCTTCTTATTTTGTGTCCCTGTTTCCTCAGCTTTATATGGGTACAAATCTGAGACATTGAATATCGGAGAAATTCCGACCCCATCGGGTAATTCAATCTCATAATCATTTGCCCCAAATTTTCTCAAGACCTTACATGGTCCAATTTTCTTCATTTTCAGTTTATTATATGTTCCTCTCGGGAACCTTTCCTTTCTCAAATGTGAGAGAATCAAATCACCAACTTTGAACTGAAGTTGTCTTCTGTGTTGATCTGCTCTCTGCTTATACTCTTGGTTTGAGTTCTGTAGTCGGTCCTTCACCTGGCTGTGAAGTTCCTTCATCGCCTCTGCGAAATCTTCTGCACTAGCGCTCCTAGTTGAAATCTATTCTGAATCTCTCAATTCAGAAATTCCTCTCGGCTGCATGCCATAGACAATCTGAAATTGACTCTGCCCTGTGCTTCTGTTTACTGAGTCGTTATACGCAAACTCTGCCTGTGGTAATATGTTGTCCCACTGGCTGTGGTGCTCTGTCACTAGGCTTCTCAGCAAGTCTCCCAGACTTCTGTTTACCACTTTTGTCTGTCCATCCGTCTGAGGATGATAAGCTGAACTAAATGACAAGCTAGTTCCCAGCTTCTTCCATAAGGTTCTCCAGAAGTGTCCTACGAACTTCTTATCTCTATCCGAAACTATGCTCCTTGGTAAGTCGTGAAGTCGAATGACTTCTTTGAAAAACAGGTTCGCAATTTGTGTTGCGTCGCTGGTTTTCTGACATGGAATGAAATGTGTCATCTTAAAAAATCTATCCACCACCACAAAGATTGAGTCAAACCCTCTTTGTGTTCTTGGAAAACCCAATATAAAATCCATGCTGACTACATCCCACGGCTTCTCAGGTATGGGCAATGGTTGATAAAAACCTACATTCTGCCTCCTTCCTTTCGAATGCTGGCAAATTCTGCATCTGTCCACAAATCTCTTGACCTCTGCTTGCATCCCTAGCCAAAAGTATGACTCATTCATATTTGCGAATGTTTTTTCATGACCAAAGTGTCCGGCCAATCCTCCACTGTGTTTCTCCTTCAGCAAATTCTCCCTCATGGAGCATTTCAGAATACACAGCTGATTACCTTTAAACAATAATCCTTCATGGATCATGTATTCTTCCCATTGGCTTCTATCTTTGAGAATTGGATTCTTAGCTGCTTCATATGTTTCCTTAAAATCCAGATCATCTGCGTACATGTCCCTGAGATCATCAAAACCCAATGTTTTGACTTTGAACACCTGCAACAACAAACATTTCCTGCTCAAAGCATCAGCCACTTTGTTAGCAGTACCAGAAATATGTTTAATCACAAAAGTGAAATTCTGCATATATTCTACCCATTTTACATGTCTCTGATTCAACTTCTCCTATTGAGTTACAAACTGCAATGCATGATTGTCACTATATAAGACAAACTCCTTCGGAATCAAGTAATGCCTCCATTTTTTCAATGCCTGAATGATAGTATAGAACTCCTTATCATATGTGGAGTACTTCACTTTCTCTTCATTCAGCTTCTCTTTGAAGTATGCTATCAGCCTGTCATCTTGACTCAAGACTGCCCCTATTGCAAACCCAGTTGCATCGCATTTCACTTGAAATGTCTTTTGGAAATCTGGTAACACCAGAATTGGTTGTTCCGTGATCTTTCGTTTCAACAGATTAAAACTTTTCTCAGATTCTTCCATCCAATGAAAATACTTATGTCTCTTCTTCACTGTGTCCATCATTGCTGCACTAATTCCACTGAAATTCCTGATGAATTTTCGATAGAAACTAGCCAATCCGTGAAAACTTCTGACCTCAAAGATATTCTTCGGTGACAGCCAATTCTTGATTACCTCCACCTTATCTGGATCCATCCTCAACTTATCTGTAAAAATAACAAATCCCAAATAAATGAGCTGTGTCTTCATGAATGAGGATTTCTTCATGTTTATCAACAACTTCTCCTGTTGTAGCCTCTTCATCACTGTAGCCAAATGCTTCAGATGTTCAACCTCTGATCTGTTGAAAATCAATATATCATCAAGATATACGATAACAAATTTTCTGATGAACTCCTTCAAGACTTTGTTCATCAACCTCATGAAGGTACACGGTGCATTTGTTAAGCCAAATGGCATAACAAGCCATTCATACAACCCTTCATTGGTTTTGAATGTTGTCTTCCATTCATCACCTTCTCTCATGCGAATCTGGTGATAACCACTCTTCAAATCAATCTTTGGAAAGAATTTTGCTCCACTTAAGAAATCCATCAGATCATCCATCCTTGACAATGGAAATCTATACCTGATGGTTATTTTGTTGATCGCCCTCGAGTCAGTACACATTCTCCAGCCTCCATATTTCTTCGGACTGAGTACGGTTGGAACAACACATGGACTCAAGCTCTCTCTGACCAACCCTTTGTCTAACAAATCTTGGACTTGTCTTTTAACCTCTTCATTTTCCTGCGACATCAATCTGTACGTAGCTTTGTTTGGCAAACTAGCTCCCGGTATGAGATCAATATGATGACTCACACTTCTGATTGGTGGCAACGAATGAGGTAGTTTGTCCACTACTATGTCAGTGAATTCTTCCGGCAGTTCCTGAACCTCTTCTGGTAAATCATCTACCCTTGTGCTGGTCAAAACAATCTTTGGTTTCCTGACCACAATGAATTGCAGTTCCTCCTTCTTCTTAACTTCTATAAGAAGTTCCTTCCCACTCATGAGAAGTACAGTGTTTCTTACTTCAGGCTTCACTTCCTTATCCTTGATTGGAAGTAACATGTGAGTTCTCCCATTCTTCTCTAAGGTGTATGTGTTCATCCTCCCGTCATGAATCAAATTCCTGTCATATTGCCATGGTCTACCCAGTAATAGGTGACAAACATCCATGGGAATAACATCACACAAGATCTTATCATTATATCCTCCTATCTTAAATTCAACTAAACATTGTTTAGTGACAGTTACCTGGTGTCCTTTTTGTAGCCATGAAACTCTGTATGGGCTTGCATGATCAATCGTCTCCAACTCTAGCTTTTCTACCATCTCCATAGAAATGAGATTATCCATGCTACCACTGTCTACAATGACCTTGCATACCGTATCCTTGGTCTTTCAAGCAGTCTGGAAAAGTTTGTTTCTTTGGACTGAACTCTCCACCTCCTTCTCTGGTGTCAAAAGAGCTTTTTTCTTCATCAACGATCTTCCGCCTTCAGCATCTTCTGCCTCAACATCCTACCTCTGTGCTTTGGCAATGTGAGTCTCTCCTCCTTCTTTCTTTTTATCAGGACACTCGTAATACTTGTGCTCATTGTTTCCACATGTGAAGCATGTTCCTCTCCCCCTTCCTCTACCTCTGGTACGAGGAAAAATATTACTATTAGCATACTCTCCTCTCTGCTCGGTATGCTGTCCTCTCTGTTCAGCATATTTCCCTCGGTGTGAGGTTCCACCTCTCTCAGTTCAAGTTTGAGGTTTCTTCCAGTCCTCCTTGGGCTTCTGGTTTTTATCCTGGGCAACTGATTTTCCTCTGGGCTAACTTCTGCCTCGGCCTCTTTGACCCTGCTTTCGATTCAGCTTCTCTTCAACTTTTAGAGCCATTTGATAAGCGTCTTCCACCATTCAGATGGTTAACATACTTATCTCATCTTGAATGTCGTATCTCAGGCCATTTATGTACCTAGCTACTTTTTCATCATTGCTTTCACGATGACCTGCCCTGATGTTCAGTTTGTGGAACTCTTCAGTGTATTCTTTCACTAACATCAGCTTCTGTCTTAGGTTCTGCATTCTCCTGAACAGAGTAATTTGATAATCTCTGGGGATGAATTTTTCTTTCATCTTTGCAATCATTTTGTCCCAGCTCTTAATTTTCTACTTGCCTTGGAAACGTCTGTCATCTTGTAGTTCATCCCACCACAATGTTGCATGTCCTTTTAATCTCATGACAACATGCTTGACCTTCTTGTCCTCTTCGACATATTCATAGTCAGAGTATGTGTCTAGAGCTCTAATCCAGTCTAGAAGCTCCTCTGCATCCAAGTTTCCCTCATAAACTGGAATGTCCATTTTCGCTCTTGCACCCATTCTTGCAATAGCTCTAATCAAACATTCGTTTGCTGCATCTTCGGCTGCAACTTCCTCTTCTTCATGTCCAGCATCATCTTCATTTTCGGACTCACTGATATCTCCTACATTAGTTGTGTGCCTTTGTCTTATCTCCATGTCCACAAGTCTGGCGCGTATGTTATGCAGATCTCTTTTTACTACTGGATTCTGCACCTGCGTACCCATTCCTCTGGACATCTCCCTTTTCTCTTCCAGATCAGGTGATTGTCTATCTTTTCTCCTTGGCAGCATGGTGAATTCTCCTTTTCCCTGCTACAAAAAGAAAATAAACCTTTCTGTTCTCTGATACCAAACCTGACGCCATGCTCCTCCTCAACCCGTAGGTCGGAAGGTCCATGCGCACAGGATATTTATTTTACCACTAGCCTAAAGAGCTCCCGGAAATGGATCTTCTATTTCCCTTTTGGGAAATCCACACCCACAGTTAACTTCACAAAATTTCCCCCTGTACTTCAGGAGATCGGACTTCACACTTCCACGAATCCGGTAGTCAAGCGTCTTGCCTCTCAATTTTCGAGACCCGAAGACAGTCAACGCTGACCCTTTTTCTTCCTGTTTCAGATTTCTCCTTATCGTGACTTCGGCGGTCGCGATGTCGAGCAACTCGTCTCCTTGACTCCCGAAACCCGATATACCGAAACGTCGATGCGCTTGCAAGGTTGACCCTTCAACGCCCCTTTACTCCGCCGGGACTTCGGACATCGCAATATCACCAATCCTAATGCTAATAATTCGGGTCTTTCCCCCACGAAACCCCGAAATGATCAATGTAGTTGACTTTTTCACCCACAGTGCGCCACCTGTCAGCCTTGCTGGCTTCTATGGCCCACACACATGTTTATTCGCCTTTCGTGGCTTCACACTTCACGTTCTAAAGTGCCCAACCTTTGGCCTTCTACCTCGTGATCTCCGAATTCACCAGATCTCTGGATCTCTGCCACCTATCCTTCCGAGTGAACGGATCTGATCCACTCGCCACTTCGCTGCTTCACCTTCCTTTAGACTTTCAAGGTGCTTGGCCTCTTGCCTTTCTTTGAATTTCTTCAAAGGTCCAAATCCTTCTGAACTTTCTCGCAACTTCGAGTCTTTCAGAAACTCCTGCTCGCACTCATTGTGGCAGACCTTCAAACACTTCCAAGTGCTAAATTCCCTTCGACTCTGTTCACATCTGTGGCAGCAGTCTCTCAATACTTCACTCAAGTCCGCGACCCTGGGACTTTACTCGGCCTACACACTCCTTGCACGTCTCCTGCGTCTAACTACACTTCTGTGTGAATGAGAACAAAAGATAAACTATCTGAGCCTTCAGAGACGCAACTCTGAATTCTTGTCGATGCACTCCTTGCGGACAACTTCTACTACACTCCTTGCAGGAACTCTTGCTCAGATAGAGAAACAATTGAAACTCATTCCCCTTACTCTTCCTCTCTCAGATTTCAGACATTCAACAAGAAATAATTCATACATAGCATAAAATCAATTCCATGACAGAAAGAGTAAAACATTCAAAGATGCATACACAGAGAATGTTTGAACACCATGAGTCTGAATCAAAACCTTCTTTGTATTAATTCAGAACTTCTGTACATGGAATTCTCACTACAGCTCTCTGCTTCTTCTCTATGCTCTTACTAATGTTCTTCTATTCTCTTCTATGTTTAGAGTACACAATGAGGGTGTCTATATCCCGTTTTCCTCTTGCTCTCTCAAGCTATCTAATCTACACATTCAATTTCTATCTACCTTCATTTATTATCATAATTGCCTTCTGTCTACTAAGGATGAGAGTGGATTGCTCAAGGTCTGTTTACATTTTACAAGTGCGACTTCATTTAATTTTCTCATTTAAGCTTGGCGCATTAACTTCAAGGGAATTTCAAAATTTGCGCTGGGATTTTCCAACTGTCCGATGTCTCCGCGTTGGCTCGCTTGAGATGCTCCTGCACCACATGAGATGAGAAAAGATAGTTTTTCCCCACCAAAAATTATTAACAATCCCTTGAGAAGCAAAGTCAAATCATGAACAATTTGATGATGAAAATCGTCCAATCATGGGAATAATTATTCATGAGTCTGACCAACCACGTTACAACACTTAGCCATTTCTCAACCTTCTGCAACGACGGGTTCGTGGGTTCTCGGGTTGGCGGGTTCACAAAAGTAACAAATGTTATTTTCTCTCATCCGTCCCCACCACCTCCACACATTTAGTATGGTTTAATGCTAATAACTCATCATGCAGGTCCTGTAAAGATTGTCATTAATAGGTGAAGGGCTCGAGGAGATTTCTTATTAAACCACATTAAAGCATGATTTGTGGAAGATTATATATCTCTAAAGCGCTCATTTCAAATATTAATTGGATCAAAAGAAGACTCTCGTCAACTTATGGCAGCAACAGCTCGACAATAGTTCCGCGAAGATACTTTGAACATTTTTGGACGAGAGGACCAGAACTTTCGGTGGTCTAGAGCATACTCTTATTATTCATCCCTTTCTGCTGAGAAGGAAGTAATTTGGATGCATGTAATTGCCCATGCAGGCTGTGTTCTTGAAGTTTTTGACTGCAAGGAGTTGGTTTCTTGGTGCAATGAGAAGTATATACCAAGTTAATGGATGATTCAACTCCAAGAACATTCTCCCATCTCTCTTTCACCTCGAGTGTTATACAAAATGTTGAAAATCCCAGAGCAAACATTGACCTTCAAATGTAAAGATTGCAAGGACTTTTTGAAAAACATGAAAACAACCTGGATCTCTTACCTGAATTCTTGGAGAATCCTATAGCCATCCCCGAAGATATTACCAAATTACAAGTCAGCTTGTTCAAAAACCCATTTCTGGAAATTGCCTGGTTATTTACCAAAGTTACGGGCCAAGAAAATACTACCAACATTTCCCGTCAAGGAGTAGGCCATTTTCAAGGAGTAGGCCATTTTCGATTGGGGGAAGTTCATTTCCATTGAAATATCTTCCCAATTTTCTTAGTATAAAAAGGATAAGAAATTCTTTATGTCTTCTTATTTGGTTTTTGCGATAGCGCATTGCTATCGATTTCCTAAATTGTCTATATGTAAGAAGGTGAATTGTGAATTTGACCCTATGACCTTTTGGTACCAAGTGTTATGGAGGCACAAAGCTTCCCTGCATTTTTATGAAGTTTTCAACGACTTTGTTTTGGTCCTTAAAGGATTTTTGTTTGGAAAAGATACCCCAAGAATATTCTCTCACACTAGTAAATTCTTGGACAAAAAGGGGACTTTAGAGCAAATGGAAAATTACAATGTTATCAGAATTTTCGATTCTAAGGAAAATCCTTCCTTTCTTCCATGCCATATATCCGACAGAATGTTTGTTATAGAATTTGCAAGGAAATATAACTTTTGGCTTCACTTTTTTCATGAAAAACGAAAAAATCAATTCATACCTTTTCCTTGGAAAATTGGGGATTTTGTATTCAGAAGTATCAACAAAATTGATGAATTTGCAAACCATTTCCACAACTTGAATCTCAAGTATGATGAAAAGATTAGACGGTTTGACCCTAACAGAATCTTTGTGGAATATATGTTAACAATGGGTTTTATAAATTCATTTATCCACACTGTTCTAGGAGAAGAAGAAGATAATAACCTGGGCAATCCTACCCACACTACTGGTGACTTAGAGACGATACTCAGTACCAATGAATTTTACAAACAGACAGAAAAGGGTCCCAGCGAGAAGAGTGCCCAATCCCCAACTGTTACTCCTAAGACTACAACACCTCAGAGTAGTGCTCCAGCAGCCCAGCCAGTTAAAAAAGTAATCAACAGTGGTTCAGGTGGAGGAGGAGACAAGAACCCCTCTCCAGGAAAAATTGAAAGCTCACATAAACTTCCTCTGAGGAAGAAGAGGAAGAACATTGTACAAGAGGAAGAAGAGAACCGTGTCGAAACTGAAATCAATAATTTCTCCCTCGAAGATATGAAGCTCGAGGATGACATTGAGAAGATGTTTCCTAACATTGACCAGCCAAGAGGCATGACCCACCAGAATCAGTCATTGGAAATTGTTGAGAATGAGATCTTTGATGAAGAAGAATCATTTGTATTTCAGAGTGTTGTATTTTACATGAATCTAAAAAATTAATTATTGAGAAGAGTGATGTGAAGAATAAAAAGGGGAAATCTCGTTTAGAGGTTAAACTAAGAAATATGTGGCCTTCCCAAATTTCCAAAATTCATAAAGCAATTGGTGGTGCATTGGATGATTCCATTGGTGGCATAGAAGTGAAAAATATAAATTTAAAGGAAAGGATTAAGGAAATGGAAGAGACTTTAATGCCTCTTCCACTCCTTTCTAGCCCTTTGGAAATTGTCAGACCCACCACGCCCACAGCCAAAATAAAAGGATCCTCAAGCTTACTCACATCAGTGAGGATCTATGTGGAGAATAATATCAAGAAAATATTGGCAATGATTACAGAAGATTGGGAAATTTCAAAGAGCATAATTTGTTTTGGCTCGAGAGCACATGCCTTCATTGAATATCTACAGAACAAAATAAAAAATGAAGAAGGTTTCTACCTTGATGTCATGGTACCCTTTGGTATTAAATTTTCCAACATATCAAAGCTAAAGAGAAGAGAGGAGGACCTTCCCTCTCCAAGTCGGGTCAAGCAGTTGAATTCCTGTTGGAAGGAGAAAATAAATAACTTGAACAACATCGTTCAAGCGTGAAACCAAGTTGTTACGAGGAAAATCTCTCTATGGCTAGGGTGAACCACAACAGATGGAAATGACTGCAGAAATCAACTCTATCCCAACATGCTATATAAACCAATGTGAAAGCAAGATAAGAAAGAGGCCTACCCCGTCCAGATGTTCGATGATGTCCACCGTTGAGCACTTTGACCCAAAGCTATATACCTGCAACAAGTTCTCAACAAACAAGCAAAAAAAAAAAATATGGTGGCAATATAACAAGTTAGCACATTGGATAGCATAATCCATCAATATTCATAACAAATACACCCATGGATAATAATTCATATATTTGCAAGATATCAATTGGATGGGAAATGAGTATTTCTATTAATAAATGATCAATAGAAGTGAAAATATTAGAGACTTTTGTGTCGGCACGGTTCGGAACTGAGAAACCAAGTTCCTTCTAGTTGGGCCTCCACCACTTCAATCCTCCACCAAAGGAAAGCTCATATAAGGGAGATAATGAGGTTCTCCATCAATAAGGGAAGAGATTGGGGGCTGAACACTGTGTTCAAACTTAAAGGAAAAAGGGATGCAAACTCAATATGAAGTAAATAATTTCTCCAGAGTAACTTTGTGATGCAGGAGAATCTCTCCACGTTAGCCAGCAAGCCACATCACCGAATTCAAATCGCGTGTTGAAGAAAGGCGCAGTCCTCATTTAAAATTTGAATGAATGTAATTAAATGTTTTAGGCTTTTGAGACGTGAATCCATGCCTTTGTGCAAGTTGTAGGTAGATAGGCCTTTAATGTTTGTAAGGCTGAGATCTAGATCCAATTCTGGACTAGACAACCCATTCAATGTAATTGAATAGGGTAGGTAGATTGGAGGGAAGAGCTCGAAGAGCCCCCTCAGGTAAAAGATCTTTTGGGGTCTCATTTTGTAGTAGTTAGCATAGAGAAGAGAAGAGAAGAGCCAATACCTTGTTACAGGCTGTGCTTAGGAACACCTTGAACAAACATGCATTTGCCATTGAATATAAACAACAGTTTTTCCTACATATTTATGGTGTTAAATGAATGTCTGTGTGTGTTCTTATTATGCTGTGAATGTATGTTGTAGTTTTGCATTTGCAGGAGTGTGTTTGATTTCAGGTGAAGGTCTTTGAGGTTTCATGCCAGGAGGGCATGGAAGAGTACTATGGTCTCTAGATACCGGTGCATAGAGGCACTTCTGAATTCTGCGGGTTCATACAAAGACGTGCCAGGTGGGCACAGAAGTTGGAATCATCAACTCAGGAGGAAAACGTCAAGGTTGTTGAATACCTCAGAAGGCAAGGATGTGTAGGAGAGACACAGTTGCAGACAGAAACTCTCTTTGAGTTCTATAGAGCTCTGTCAAGTGGGCATTGAGCCAGTGCAAGGAGTGCACAGAAGAAGAACTCTGCTGTGAGTTCATTAGAAGCAAGAATCACTGAGGATTGTTGACACTCTTCCAAGAGGGCATTGAGTAAGTGCCAGAGCGCACAAAAGGAACTCTGTTGATTTCAGAAGAAGACAGAACCTCTGAGGAGTTCTGTAAGAGCTCTGCCAAGTGGGCATTGAGCATATGCATAGTGACGCACAGGGGAATTCTGCCGTAAGTTCGTAAGAAGCAAGAACCACTAAAGGATTCTTGATACTCTACCAGGTGGGCATGGAGTAAGTGCCAAAGTACACAAAGGGATTCTGTTGAGTTCAGAAGAAGGCGGAATCTCTAAGGAGTTCCGTAAGAGGCTCTGCCAAGTGGGCATTGAGCGTATTCACAGGGTTATTGGATACCCAGAAATACTCAGCAATAGGTTGCTTGAGCAGACTGAGTTCCAGGAGGGCCTCGTAATTCTCCATCTACAGGAGAAAGAGAGAAGAATATGTTTCCTTAGAAGTCTGGGCGAGAAGAGAAGCTCAGGAGGAATAACACTTTGCGTGCAGAGATTCTGTAGAGGCGCAGAAGTCATAACCCTTCAAGGGTTCGAAGATAAAAGATCAGGAGGAGTAGTGGTTTAAGCGCATGAAGTCGTAGCTGCAAGGAGTGCATAGGCCAGAGAACTCTCGGGAAGAGTTCATAGTTTTTTCTAAAGCTCAGGAGGAACCGCGTTTTCATATGCGTAGGTGAGTGATTTTATGCACAGAGATTGCAAGAGATCACAGGGATGAAGCAAAGGTCGAGGCCTTTGAGATTTTGAAATTCTTCCAAGTCTGGGAAGAAAGCACCAAAGCCCGGGAGGAGCAACAGTTGCCATTGGATCCAGCCGGAGAGACCTAGACCATTGAAAGGTTTTCACGTCGAGGAGGTAGTGCAACAGAGGAGCATATAGAATAAGAGATCTAGAGCCGTCAAATCTTTCTTAGGATCATCGACAGCCGTTGGATCGATAGGAATTTTAATGAGGGTTAAGCCTTCGTGAACAACCGAGGTGAAAGTCCCGACGAGAGCAACTAATCGAGATATTGGCATTCGGGATATTGGAGATCTCGAGGTTGAGAGGTCGGGAAAATCGGAAGCGAAAATCCCAAAATATTGAGAGGGAATCTGAGTTGTTCGTCTAGGAGCAGATGCGTGTCGCGCGATCATCTGCTTCAGAGATCCTGGCACCGGGATATCGAGAGATAAGGGATAGTGTCATAGGGGAGTCGCAAGTTGTGAAATCTCGAGGTCTAATCAGGGCCATTGGTCTAGCGGACAATCACATCCATTGATCGTGATCAAGGCAGAAAGTTTCGGGGCCAGCTGACGTCACATCAGAGTTTTGGGAATCGAAACTTCGGGGGTTCCAAGAATGAGAGCCCAAAAGACATTTTGAGAATGAGAAGTCCCGAAGGTGCAAAAAGGTGAAAAGCTCGGGAGAAGGAGAATTTTGGGAAATCAGGATTCGGAGGATCGGGAGTCCTAAGGACCAAAGGTCTGAGTATATCGATGTTTCAAAACCCGAAATAGCGAAGAGGAAAGAGGAAGCTGGGTAGCGCCATATTGGAATTTCGACGTTTCATGGGTCAGCATTTTGGGGATCCAGTGGACGAGAATTTGAGCACTTGGGTTGCACGACCATGAAAATAGAGCCGTGGTTTTATGTGTAGTGGTTGTGTGGGCCAAGACTTAGCCCTGAGGGCTAGTCGTCGACAGAGGTCTTTTGGCATATCGAAAAATCGGTGATCGGGAGGTAAGGAGGACAGAGAATTTCTATCATCGGGATTTAAGAAACCCCAAAGTCCGAAATTGCATTACCTGTTGAGGAAAGGGCAGTGGTCATGTGCAGATGACCATGGAGGTAAAAGAAGGACCTGTGGATCGGGTTTTAACAGAGATTCCAGCAAGGAATTGAAAGAGCCACTTTGGCTCGAAGGTGAAATTAGAACGATCCTTAAAACTGGGAGGTCAGGAGCGAGACCTGCTGAGGTAGGTGCCTGGGTGTAGCGCCATCAGTTTTGGTATTAGAGCTTGATTCTTGCTTGTATATTTCAGGCAAGGGAAGCTGGATAAGGAGAGCACTCTGATACACACATTAGTTTTGGTATCAGAGCTTGATTCTTGCTTGTATATTTTAGGCAAGGGAAGCCAGAGAAAGAGAGCACTCTGATACACACATTAGTTTTGGTATCAGAGCGGGACTTCACTTGTATATTTCAGGTGAAGCGAGGCAAAGGAAGACAGGGTTGTTGAAGACTCTATGGTGATTTTTCATGGGTAGACAGCAATTGAGAAGACAGTTAGCAGGACTGTAGGAAGAGGCTGAAACACTAAGATTTGCAGGAGTGACAACAGATTTTCCAGGAGGTCAGAGAGATAGCAACATGGCTATTGAAGGCCGTAGGTATACTAGAAGGGAGAACTAGGAGCTGGTGAGTAAAGAATACATAGATGAAGAGCTCACTGATATAAGGAAAGAAATAGAAAATCTTGCATTGTGGATGCAGTAGAATGAGAGGATGGATGAAATTGCGTTGGAGATACAGTAGAAAGCCAAGTCGAGATGGGTATATGAATGGCCCATGAGGAAGCCAAAGGTAAAATGGCTAGTCAAGGAGTTGATGGCTAGAAGATAGTGTAGGCTGTTAAGAGGATGGTTGAGGCATGCTGAAAACCTCAACGGACCTGAGGAAATGGTTCAGATATGTGAACCAGAGATTGGGAGAATTCTCGATGAAGAGAATGAAATGGGATTGGCTGAAGATCTCAAGAACTGCGAGGAGGGCAAAAAAGAAATTTCAATTTGCTAGGTGGGCAAAGGGTTGAGATCGGTGCGAGATATCATATACTGCCAGGAGGGCAGTGAAAGGTTTCCAGTTTTCCAAGTGGGAAAGGGAATAGAGATGGAATCAGATGATTCCATGGACTGCCAGGAGGGCAGTAGGAAAATCCCATATTGCTAGGTGGGAAGGGATGAGCAGGTGAATTTAGATCAGCAAACGAAGCTGACCGAAGAGGAGAATCTGGGAAATCTTTTAATGATTGGGGGAATCGAAATATTCCTACCATTTTCCCAGGGGAAGGTAGAAATATGTGTTGCAGACGAGGCAGCAACAACAGAAGAAGAACAACCCATTGTGACTATTAAAAAGGAATAATTGGAGCAGATATTGGAGACTACCCAAACAAAAGAGGGATATTGGAGACTACCCAAACATGGGAGTTTGCAGAAGAGGAAGAAGAGGAAGCAGACAAAATTAGTTTGTCTGATCTATATGAGAAGATTGAAGCCTTGGAGAGAAGGGTGATAGTGCAGGGCATGCACATCCAACAGGAAAAGTTGGAAGCAGCTGATGAAGCAGACATGGGAGATCATTGCGATCTTCTCAACTACAGAAAAAAATTTCAGCTGAGGAGACTGAATGAGTAGAGCTAGCCACTGGAGCAGCTGGATGAAGTGATCGAGGAGATATGAGAGCTGATGATCAGATCAGAAAGGACTTCCAGCGAGGAGAAGCTGAGCAAAAAAGAAGAAACAACAGCAGCAGCAGTAGCAGGGAGATGGAGCAGATGAACAGCTCCAGAAATTCGTCTAGGATCCAGGAGGATTTCCACAGCTGAGGGTGGAAGCTCATGAGTAGGAGCTCATGAATTTTGCAGTTGAGGAGTATGATGCAGGAGAATCTCTCCACGTCAGCTAGCCATCTAGCCAACCACGTCAGCGAATTCAAATCGCATGTTGAAGAGAGGCGCAATCCTCATTTAAAATTTGAATGAATGTAATTAAATGTTTTAGGTTGTTGAGCCGTGAAGCCATGACTTTGCACAGGCTATAGGTAGATAGGCCTTTAATGTTTGTAAGGCTGAGATCTAGATCCGATTCTGGACTAGACATCCCATTCAATGTAATTGAATAGGGTAGGTAGATTGGAGGGAAGAGCTCGAAGAGCCCCCTCAAGTAAAAGATCTTTTGGGGTCTCATTTTGTAGTAGTTATCATAGAGAAGAGAAGAGAAGAGTCGAGACCTTGTTACAGGCCATGCTCAGGAACACCTTGTACAAACAGGCATTTGCCATTTAATATAAACAACAGTTTTTCCTACATATTTTTGGTGTTAAATGAATGTATGTGTGTGTTCTTATTATGCTATGAATGCATGTTGTACTTTTGCATTTGCAGGAGTGTGTTTGATTTTAGGTGAAGGTCTTTGAGGTTTCATGCCAGGAGGGCATGGCAGAATACTATAGTCTCTGGATACCAATGCATAGAGGCACTTCTGAATTCTGTGGGCTCAGACAAAGACGTGCCAGGTGGGCACATAAGCTGGAATCATCAACTCAGGAGGAAGACCTCAAGGTTGTTGAATACCTCAAAAGGAAAGGCTATGTAGGAGAGACACAGTTACAGATAGAAACTCTCTTTGAGTTCTGTAGAACTCTGTCAGGTGGGCATTGAGCCAGTGCAAGGAGTGCACAGAAGAAGAACTCTGCTGTGAGTTCATTAGAAGCAAGAATCACTGAGGATTCTTGACACTCTGCCAAGAGGGAATTGAGTAGGTTCCAGAGCACACAAAAGGAACTCTATTGAGTTCAGAAGAAGACAGAACCTATGAGGAGTTCTATAAGAGCTCTGCCAAGTGGGCATTGAGCATATGCACAGTGACGCACAGGAGAATTTTGCCGTAAGTTCGTAAGAAGAAAGAACCACTAAAGGATTCTTGATACTGTGTTAGGTGGGTATGGAGTAAGTGCCAGAGTACACAAAGGGATTATGTTGAGTTCAGAAGAAGGTGGAAGCTCTAAGGAGTTCCGTAAGAGGCTCTGCCAAGTGGGCATTGAGCATATTCGCAGGGTTATCGGATACCCGAAAATACTCAGCAATAGGTTGCTTGAGCAGACCAAGTGCCAGGAGGGCCTCGTAATTCTCCATCTACAAGAGAAAGAGAGAAGGATCTGTTTCCTTAGAAGTCTGGGTGAGAAGAGAAGCTCAGGAGGAATAGCACTTTGTGTGAAGAGACTCTGTAGAGGCGCAGAAGTCAGAACCCTTCAAGGGTTTGAAGATAAAATCTCAGGAGGAGTGGTGCTTTAAGCTCACGAAGCCATAGCTACAAGGAGTGCAGAGGCCAGAGAACTCTCGGGAAGAGTTTAGAGTTTTTTCTAAAGCTCAGGAGGAACCGCATTTTCATACGCATAGGCGAGTGATTTTATGCACAGAGGTTGCAAGAGATCACAGGGACAAAGCAAAGTTCGAGGCCTTTGATATTTTGAAATTCTTCCAAGTCTAGGAAGAAAGCACCAAAGCCCGGGAGGAGCAACAACTGCCATTAGATCCAGCCGGAGAGACCTGGACCGTTGAAAGGTTTTCACGTCTAGGAGGTAGTGAAATAGAGAAGCGTATAGAAGAAGAGATCGAGAGCTGTCATATATTTCTCAGGATCGTCGACAGCCATTGAATCAGTAGGAAGTTGCATGAGGGTTAAGCCTTTGTGAGCAACCGAGGCGAAAGTCCCGACGAGAGAAGCTAATTGGGATATCGGCATTCAGGATATCGGAGGTCTCGAGGTTGAGAGGTCAGGAAAATCGGAAGCGAAAGTCTCGAAATATCGAGAGGGAATCTGAGTCGTTCGTCTGGGAGTGGACGCGTGTTGCGCAATCATTCGCTTCGGAGATCCGGGCATCAGGATATCGAGAGATAAGGGATAGTGTTATCGGGGAGTCACAAGTCATGAAATATCGAGGTCTAATCAGGGTCGTTGGTGTAGCGGACGATCACAACCATTGATCACGATCAAGGCGAAAAGTTCCAGGGCCAGCTGGTGTCACATTGGAGTTTCGGGAATCGGAACTTCGGGGGTTCCTAGGACGAGAGCCCAAAAGACATTTCGGGAACGAGAAGTCTCGAAGGTGCGAAAAGGTGAAAAGCCCGAGAGAAGGAGAATTTCAGGAAATCGGGATTCGAAGGATCGGGAGTCCTGTGGACTAGGGGTCCAAGTATTTTGGTGTTTCGAAACCCGAAATAGCAAAGAGGAAAGAGGAAGTTGGGTAGCGCCATATTGGCATTTTGGCGATTTGTGGATTGACATTTCGGGGATCCAGTGGATGAGAAGTTGAGCACTTTGGTTGCGCGACCCCTAAAATAGAGCAGTGGTTTTATGTGTAGTGGTCGTGTGGGCCAAGACTTAGCCCTGAGGGTTAGTCACCGACATAGGTGTTTTGGCATATCGGAAAATTGGTGATCAGGAGGTAAAGAGGACAGAGGATTTCTGTCATCAGGATTTAAGAAACCCCGAACTCTGAAATTGCATTTCCTGTTGAGGAAAGGGCAGTGGTCATGTGCAGATGACCGTGGAGGTAAAAGAAGGACCTGTGGATCGGGTTTTAACAGAGATTCCAGCAAGGAATCGAAAGAGCCACTTCGGATCGAAGGTGAAATTAGAACGATCCTTAATATCGGGAGGTTAGGCGCGGGACCTACTGAGGTAGGTGCCTGGGTGTAGCGCCATCACTTTGCTCTCAAATTTGAATTCTTTCTCCTTTTCCATAGCTTGGAATTGGCCTCTTTACAGCCTTCCAAATGCAACTGAAGCTTTGAGTCGGAATGTTTCTAGTATATGGAAGTCCAAGGATCATAGATCTCCTATCGTGACATGGAAACCCAAAATTTAATTTTGAATTTCTAGCACAAATATCTATGTACATGGGTTGTAGTGGAGCAGCCTGCGTGTACACTTGTTGTATAGTGTGCAATATGCGTACAAGTGGAATTTTTTTTATTTTTGTCTCTGGATTTTAGTAATAGGAAAGATAAGTCTGCATTGGGAAATGGAATAAGTCCCTTTCTACAATATTGCATAGGGTGAGGCAAATCTTTCTCTAACAAAAGCCATAACAAGGAGAGAAGAGATATTTAAAAGGATCATGGAGGTGGACCTAGCCGAAAGCACTAACGAAGTCCAAGATCCCATGTTGATCCTCAACTCATCATTCCTAACAAAACAACGGTTCGATGAGCAAGTTGATATTTTTAAAGGATTGTCAACTGAAAAATTCTATGGCATAATTGTATACGATGAGAATGCCATAGATAACTGGATGGTGGATTACTCCATAAAAAATAAGGATATTGACGAAATATTACATGGCATTTCCATTGATTTATGAGACTTGGAGGGCGAGTTGTTCAACATTAAAATATGGCATGAAATCAATGTGGCACCTATGAAAATTTACATCGAAGAATGGTTCAAGAAAGCTATCGATAAACTGACAAATGAAGGGCAAGAAGCAGTTGAGACCCAAACTCATCAAGAATCCATCCTTATGATATAGTTTCCATCTCATAGATGGTAATATGGATGGAAGTGTATCGGGATTACTAGATCAAGTGTCTCATCATAGAAAACTCCCTCTGTTTGTGGGAATCCCCTAGCCACAGATGTTGGTTTGTATTTTTCGAAACTTCCATCAACCACATGCTTGATTTTATAGATCCAGTTAGAAGTCACCATATATTTTCCTATCGGTCTCAGAACAATGTATCATACAACATTCTTTAAGATATACTGGCATTCTTTTGTTATGGAATCTTGCCATACATGCTCACATGTCACTTCTTTGTGACAAGGAGGCTCAGACTCAATGATGTGGCTCATGGATGAAGAGTAGCTCGAAAAATCTCTTTGTTATTTCAGGATGTGCCTTGAGAGGCTTGTATGTTTCTTTGCCTCCTGCAGAGTGAGCCTAGGCAAGCCTTTTATGCCCTACTGTAATATCTATGGACATATCAACTGGATCAACTAGATCAGTTGGAATAATGTATGTCTCCCTCTGAATTGATGAAGGGGGAGAAGGTATTATCTCACTGTCAATCTCCATCTAATATTCTATGGATCTTTGAAAGGCTATCTCTTCTTCAAGGGAAACATTTATGCTTGTCTCAATCTATCTTTGACTAGGGATGTTGATTTGGAATGTCTTTGAAGATTTACTATTATCTCATAAATATATCTTTTCTCCCTGAAGATTCTAGCTTGGACTTCTTCTCTTTTGGTACATGAAAATACACTGGCCACCCAAATATCCTGAACTGTTCAATCTCAGGCTCCACTCTGGTGAAGGCTTCTTCGGGGGTTATGTTATTCAAAGTATGGTGAAGACTCTTATTATGAACATATACTGTGTCATGCATGATTCTTCCCATAGAATCATAGAAAGATTCTTGACCATGCATTATTGCATTGGTTTCCTCAATGATGGTTCTATTCCTCTCTCTTTGTTTTGTTAACCTGCCTGGAACAAGAAAAACAATCGAAAGGAAACAAAACGAGAATATATCCTAAAGGAGAATAATGAGTACATATCTAGAATCAAAACAATTTAAGGATTGTTGTCATGGTTACAACACCTACTTATAATGTAGAAAACTTTTAGAAGTGTAGGTTAGAGGCATGATAATTAAAACAATCAAACCTGGAGTCTTCACTTCAAGTGTGTTGTTCCTATGAATGCACTGAGATCCCTTTGGATCCATGACTTCAAAAAAGGTTCCTTCCTCCTGCAAGTACCCACATGATAATGATACAAATAATATATACAAGTGCATACCTGAGGGGGCTGATATGTTTTCTCCAATGGCACCTGGATTATCTCTGTCCTATGACATCTTCATGGAGAATATAGTCACGGTGTCACATTTTAGCATATTTTCTATGGCCCTTCAATGTAAGAGCTTGAGTAGATGATTGTCCTTCTTCTCTTGACATCATCTTCCTTCTATATGATAGTTGTCTCTGGTAATCCCTTTTGTATCACCTACAATAAGTATTTCTTTGAAGTATTGTCTGCTAGGAATTTGAATTTTCTTAATCCATCAAGCTTATCTTCCATCATAGTTTTGTTCATCATATTTTTAGATTCTTCACAAACCCTTGTCAATAGGGATAGAAAACCTAACGGCTAGGCTAGGCTATCAATTTTAGGTTTTGTTGGGATTATGACTACCAACAATAAGCCTTGAAAGTCAGAAGATCATAGGTAAGCTTGAAAGATTCTTCAAAGAGATGCAGAAACCCTAAAACTAGAAAATGAAAATGCCCAGAATTTCACTCTAAGAGCCTCTAGAGGTGCGCTAGAGAAGTCCATACTCTCCTATGCAAAAAATAGCCTCAACGTCCAAGTTTTAGTGGTTGAAACACCTTAGAGAAAGATGGTCATACAGAATTGCAGTAAACCCTAGAGGTCGTACGAAACTGTAGAAGGGAGGGACAGTTATATTTAAATGCTTGTGCAGGGGTTCTTCAAGACCTATGCTCTGATACCATGTTTATTTTTCAATAAGAAATTATTAAGCATGAAGTTCATTCCATTTTAGCATTTTAATTAAACCATAAACAATTTGCAGCAACCAAGATTACAAGAAGAAACACCATGCACAAGTACACAATAAGTATCCTGGGAAACCCTTCTCAATAAGGGAAGAAAACCCAACCAATCCTTTGTTATATTCTTCAAGAGAAAGACCTCCATCACCAAGAAAACCTAGCACAGAAAAGTGTTCTCACAAACCCTAGAAGACTAGCGCCCAAGAGAGGTGCACACTTTTCCCAAGAAGATGTACTTGCTGAAATTTCCAAAATCACACTTAAGATATGTTTCCTCAATGGGTAATTTACCTTTACTTATATTAAACTGAACCTATCAACATAAGTGTCTATTGGCACAACACGTCTGACCTCACTAACTGACAATATAATAAATAATTACCAGATTAATTATCTTTTACATTAAGGTGGGGCCAACCTGTACCCTTTACATTACAATTAGGGTTACAGGTAAGTATGACTCTTGAAAAATATAGCGAGGGATATCATACACCCACTAGTGCTCAACCACTAGGGGCACATCCATAGGGATGTCCATATCTCTATCTCACTACGTCTCATAGGAGAACCACACTCATTATTGCTCAACCACTATGATCACATTCACCTATGCTCATCCACATACACGTCCAACTCAACAGATCTTATTTCCCACTACATTACACATGAGATTCATCTGGAGTTCGTCATCTCAACTCTCTTCTCAGACAAGGCTAATACATCATTTTCATCTCTGTCTCATAACGATGCACCCAACTCATGGGAATTCACACGTTCACCTTGTGCTCAACCATAGGTACATCTAACTCAACAGATCTTGTTTCTCATTGTGTTACACAAGCGAATCATCTAGAGTTCTTCTCAACTCTTTGTAAGGAGGAGGCCATCATTATGTTCCAGTTCTGTCTTAGATAGGAACCACATACCCATCTCAGGGGATCTCTCTTAGGTCTATGTCATGGAGGATGTCTCATGCAACTATAATCATCAACACCTATAATCATTGATGAAAACGATAAAAGGACATCATCAAGCAAATGAATACACAAGCATCCATCATAGTAAGTTTACGTTGATCACATCCTTATTTTCTTTATCAAGTCCTTCATCCAATTATTCCACCTCTTTAACTAGAAAGGTTTAACCAAAGACTGATAACTCCTTTTTTTTTCTTACTAGGTCTTGTTGATCCTTCTACTGCCCACCGTCTTCCTTCTAAAAACTTATTTCTTGTATTTATTTTCTTTACGGTCCACGGGAGCCCCAATCCTAGTCTTTAAGACAAATGCATTTACAATTTCAAGAATATGTAACAGACTATATATTTTTGGAAATTTCAAGAGAACTACTTTGGGAACAATATTGACTATGATTTGTCACTTTGTTTTCATAATATAAAGAATTTGAGGTTGATCTATCATTATCTTTATTTGATATGTCCATGTGTCCACTCTGTTAAAGTTCTCTTATGCATGCAAATCATCTTATTTTTTATTTTATGTGATCAGAAATATTTATCTTAAACTATGTTGGATGTGAGGAAATTTTTCTTATTTGCTTTAAATGTGTGAAGTGTGTGATTCGTGGCCCTTTCTCAGGAAATTTCTTTAAAAAGAAAACAAAAACATTTTCCTTTTATTTTCTCACAATATTTATGTTTCTTTGAACTACTATGATGAACTTCTGTCAAGTCCCACATTTTGAATATTTAGAAATCCTAAGAAAATCTAAAAAGGAGTACCACCTCTATAAAAACACAGGGGGATTTACATCCTCGTGAGGTTGTTATTTTGGTCCTAACGGATTCAATCGTCAACATTTTTGGTGACCATACTGGGGAATGAACTGAAATTTGGAACCTGGTCTAACATTTTTGAAAGAATATATGACTTTGCCCTAGGATGATCAGCCCCACTTGGAAATTGGATTGAACAACCAACTAAGCATATTACATCAGTTATACAACTTGGTAATATCAACAGCCGAGACCCATGAATATTTATAAAGTTATTGGAAAACCTTGGTCCAATAAGAAGAAAGAGAAATCCTCTGAAGACAAAGGCGAGAGGAACTACAAGACCAAAGAAATCAAAGGCTAGCTAGAGCAGCACAAGAACAAGGTCGGGATTGAAGTTGGACAAATACAAGGGACCCATTACCAGAAGTAAAAGCAAGCAACTCTTTATTCTTAGAAGTGAAAAGACTATCCCTGGAATCTCTCTAGACATGGCAGAAAGAAATGAACAACCCCGAGATGAGCATCATGAGGAGAGACAAGGAGGTGGAAGAGATACTATAAGAAACCAAGGAAACCCAGTATTTGAAAATCGAAGGAGGGTAAGAGATTCCCCTCTAAATATTATAGGTGAGCAACATGATCTCCCTTTTCTCCCTAAGGGAACCTTAAAGGAATTTTCTGGAGATGGAGCAATTGATACAAAGAGGCATCTGCACTTATTTCTTGATGTTTGTGATTTTCACCGTGTTGAGTATGACGATGTCATGGTAAGGTTGTTTCTACAAACCTTATCAAGAAGAGAGTATGAATGGTATACACCATTGTTGGACACACCTACCACACTTAGAGGGGGGGTGAATGAGTGTGGGGCTCTTTTTCCCAAAACTTCCCTCTTACACAAAACTCATCAATTAGCATTCAACATTTATTCATTACCCATTGCTGTCATTTATAACCAGTTAGATGTGAGCATATATCAACAACATATATCAACAAGTGATCACCACAATGAACACAAAGAACACAAGATGTATGTACAATTTTCTTTTTATTACGGACTACAATCCTTGGCGTTTATTAGCAACAACTGAATAGAGTACAACTCTACAAGAGCACCATCTCTATAATGCAAGACTTAGCTTACACCCTCAGCACCAACTGAGATGAGGCGACAATCCTCAACAAATATCAAAATGTCAACAGGTACGTGACTTTTCAGTAGTGCAACCCGCGTGTGAACGCGCCCTAGCTCACTACAACCCACGTGTAAACGTGGCCAATGTATAATGCAACAAGCGTGTACTGCTAAGAAACTAGGGTTTTGCTTTTCTTCACATGCTCAGATCCTCTACAACCTGCAATCACTTTCTCTTATGTCTTACACTGTCCAAATTGACCCACAGCCAGTCATAACACATCCAAGCTCTCCAATAGCTTACTCATCCTCCACAACATATCAATATGAATGTTATTTCAATCATGTATAAATAAATAGTATACCATAGTAATCATGTCACTACTGAATCACAAGAGTGTTGCTCACTCCATCAACTAAATCAACCAAACTGAACCACATCATAGATGTCATACCAAGAATTTCCAAAGCATTCACAACACATCAAACAATAGTATCCATCAAGACAATAATGTAACCATACTAGTGTCTCAGTGATAGATCTGAGGCCATAGAATGAAGATCTGGAACCTACCTCATCATCCAAGAGATTGGCACCAGCTCAAACAAAAGTCTACATGATTTTATCCACTCCATGCTCCCTATACAAAACCAGCCCACGTGTACACGCACCCTATACACAAACAACCCGCGTGGACATCAGAAAATAGGGTTTTCTATGAATCTGAGACTTTTACCATCAGGATCTCCGACATTGCCGAAAATTTGATGTGTCCATGAGATCCTTCTCTCCCTCTCTTCCTCAGAATATATCTTCAATCATGCTCAAGAGATCCACACCAATAGGATTCTCTCTCAAGAAGCTCTCCATCAATACTCCACAAGATACAAGAAGCTCTCCATTAATCCATAAAAGGATTCTCATAAAAATGTGCATGTTACAAGAGATCCTAGCTTCTTATTTATACTTTTATCTTCTAGGTCACTTAACCCATTTTTAGGTTACTTAACCCATTTCTAGGTCACTTAACCTATTTTCCTTATTTTAGGGTTAACCACTTTCCATGAATAGAAAGTTCTCCAATAATTTATCATTTAAATATTCCTTCTTGATTGTGTCACCTCATTTTATCATTTAGATAATCTTGCTTGATTTTGTCACTTTGCTTTATCATTTAAATAATGATTTCTTCTTTTCAAGCACTTTGACTTCTTTGACTTTTTTGGGGCTTCAAGCCTTCATATGGGGGTCCTTCAACTTCATAAGGTCATAACTCTCAAACCGTGAGGAGTTATGTGACATTCCACATACCACCAGAAATGACATGACAAGCACTATCCATCTAGGATAGTTTCACCAACAACTTCATTGATCTTCATCTCATTATTCCACATACAAGCATGGGTCCTGCAACCGTTCTTCTAGGATAACTCATTCCATAAAGCATCTTCCCGTGAGGGATTTCACCATAAGGGGACCACTTTGGAGTTCATCCATTTGTGCACCTTATCAACCATGATAAGACAATCAATTCACCACTGCATCATATATATCAATGATCCATCTTTATCAATTGGTTTGCACTTGGACATATAGCATTCTTATCAAGGGAACGATCCATATTTATCGATTGGTTTCCACTTGGACATATAGCATTCTCATCAAGAGCATGATCCATATATTACTTGACATCAATCAATGACATCAATCAAACCAAACCATTTACATATGATCCAACAATCTCCCAAATAATCAAACCATTGGTATCAATGACAAACCATTGGCATCAATGACAACATGATCCAACCAACATTTCCTAGTAGATCAATTCGCTCATTTAATGACCTCGAAGCTATGTTCCTTACTATGTTTGCCCCTCCAATTGCTTATCATACCCTTCTCACTGATTTCACCCAAATTGGTTTGAGGAAGAATGAAAGGATATGATATTTTAATCTCAGGTTCGATAAAACCTTGAGTAGGATTCCAGAAGATAAAAGACCAAATGATCCAGTCATTCTTGGTTGTTGTAAGAATGCAATGCCCCCAAATGTAAAATATGTCATCAAAACATCCCAAATGGATACTTTGGAGGAGGCAATGACTAAAGCCACTGAGATGGAAGAAATTATGATTGAAATGGGTTCTGACCCTGACATTATACTGGGAAGAGCACAGAGGCAGCTGGGAGGATTAAGTATTGATAATCAAGGAGCTTCTAGTTCAATAACGAACGAATAATTAAATTGTCGTCCAGCTCAGAACCAAACAACGAGAGGAGGATTTTTCAAGGGAATCATACCTGACATAAAGGTTGACCCTATGGCGGCATAGGAAACTAAGCAGAGAATCGAAATTGCACAGATGAATAAAACCATAAAAAAAATGCAGAACGAGATAACTAGACTAAGAAGGGGATATAATTACATTCCAAACCCAAGAATGCCAATCCCAGAGAAAAGGAGGAACCCTCCCCCAAAAAATAGAGTGAGGTTTGAGAACATGGATAACCAATAAATACCAAGGGTTCCCAGATAACCTACTCCAAATGTGATTGTTCTAGATGATGTCTATGAAGAACAGTTAATTGAGCAAGAAAATTATTACTTACCTGATGAAAGCTCTGAAAATGTGTAGATGGACAGATGTAAGACGTCCATGTATATATTTGAAGAGGGTGACAACGATCCCAACTCACAAGAAAACGTTGCCCAGACAAGAGGATTTTTAAATGGACCAAAAAAAATGGGGATTCTAATAAAGATAACCAAAAAGGAAAAGAAAAAGGAAAAAACAAATGAGAAAAGAGAAAATGAGAAATTGACGGATAGTGTTGGAAGGAAAAGGCAACACATGATGTCAAACTCCACTCAAATGACATATAATGTTGTAGAGGATCTGAGTAAATTAAGGATAACCCTGCACTTTACAGAAGTGGTGAATATTCCTCAACAAAGAGAAAACATTTTGAAGTTGTTGGATGATCCATATGAAAGAGTAGAAGTTGTTGTTACTAGTCCAAAACAAATCCCTAGCTTGTCAACTGCCAAGTTGAGAGGTAAAATACCGCCCTTCTACATTTCAATTGAAAATCATGATGAGATTGTAAGCTATGTATCCTAGACATAGAGATTAACAAAATCCTAGAGCAATTTTAAGATGCAGAGAATCAAGAGCATTTGTTTGAAGGCTACTGGGGGATGTCATTCGATGGAGCCTGTTCAAGGTCTAGGAATGGAGTTGGAATTTTTCTTTTGAGTCCAGGTAATATTATACATCCACATGTTGTGAGACTGGAATTTTCATGCACTAATAAGGAGGCAAAGTATGAAGCTTTGATTCAGGGGATGATCCTTGCATAGGAAATGAAAATAGAACATCTAATTGTAACTGGCGACTCAGATTTGCTCATCAATCAGGTTACCCAGAGGTATAAAAGCAAAAAGGAAAGACTTAAGTTGTATTTCAAAAGAGTTAACAAGTTGATGGAATCTTTCGGTTCCTTCAACATTTCTTTTATCCTAAGGGACAAGAATCACAAGGTAGATTCGTTAGCCCTAGCGTCCTCATTCTCAAACCCAGACGATATCCAAAGTAAAACGTATTTCCAAGTAGAAAGAGATTTCTGACCATCCGTGACCGATAACATTGAGTACTTGCAATTGTTTGAGAACAATGAACAACTGGAAACTTTTTTGTTAAATGATGATGATGAGGAGGATCTCTTGTATGTTATCCCCAAAGATTGTATATGATATGAATCTCTTTTTACGAAAGATGATCATGATAAGAATCTCCTTGAAGAAGTTTCAGTTCAAAAATTGAAAGAAATGAGAAAAGTCAATATTGGAACTAATAGTTCCCCGAAATATGTCAACTTGGGAGTTGATTGCACCACTGAGGAAGTTGATCAATATGTTTCCTTGTTCAAAGAATAAATCGATGTGTTCACTTGGACCTATGATGATTTAAAAGCTCATGATAAAATTATATTCCAACATATCATTCCTTCAAGGGAAGGAGAAAAGTCGGTGAATCAAAAAATAAGGATGATGAATCCCAAGCTGAAACCCCCGGTAAAGATTGAATTGGAGAAATTGAAGAAGGCGGGAATAATTTATCCCATTAGACACTCAAACTGGCTTTCAAATCTAGTGATTGTAAGAAAAAATACTCGGGAAATCCGGATGTGTGTTGACTTCAGAGACCTTAACAAAGCAAGCATAAAGGATAACTTTCCTTTGCCTAATATGGAGTTCCTTCTCCAATAATTTATTGGATCAACCTGCATGTCCATGTTGGATGGTTTTTTCAGATATAACCAAGTCTTGGTGGCCAAGGAATATAGGGAAAAGACGACATTTATCACACCTTGGGAGACATATGCATACACTAGAATGTCCTTTGGTTTGAAGAACGTTGGAGCCACATTCTAGAGGGCCATGGATCATGCATTCAACGGGTTGATAGGAAAGTTTATGGTAGACTATCAAGATGACTTGACGGTGCATTCAAAGAAAAGGGATGATCATATCCATCATTTAAGAAAGGTTTTTGAAATATGTAAATTATATGGTGTCTCTCTGAATCCAAATAAATGCTTGTTCAATGTGACTCAAGGAAAATTGTTGGGCCATATTGTATGCAAGGAATGGATTTACATAGATCTGGAAAGAATTAAAGCAATAAATGATCTCAACCCCTCGACATCCAATAAGGGAAGGGAGTCCAATCATTTTTCAGCAAGATCAATTTTGTGCGAAGATTTTTTCCTGATTATGCAAGTATCGTGAAGCCAATACATTTATTGCTGAAAAAGGAGCATAGGTTTGAATGGACAATGGATACTCAAGAGGCATTCAATAATATCAAAGGAGCAATCACCACTTATATTGTACTCATTAGTCTGTAATTTCAAAGACATTTCATCATCTATTCATTTTCTACAGAGACAGTTGTTGCATCCATTCTTACTTAGAAGAATATCAAAGGAGAAGAACTCCCAATAAGTTTGATGAGAAAAATTCTACATGACTATGAGTTGAGGTATTTAGAATTGGAGAAGAATGCCTTGGATCTTGTAAAAGCATTAGTACACTTTCAAACGTACATATTGAACTCCCATGTTATTTCTTATGTCCCCTCATCACCAGTGAAGATGATCCTGAATCAACAATTGAGAGAAGGAAAATGGGCTAACTGGTTGGCAAAAATACAAGAATATGATATTGAGATTAAACCTTTAAAGGCTATCAAAGGGAAAGGTTTATGTAATCTCATCACGAACAAAGATTCAGTTGACGGGATGATTTCAATTTCAGTCGGAGAACCATTGGTTGATTTAGAATGGTACATAGATATTATATTCTACTTAAGGCCCGAGCAATTTCCTGTCACCATGAACCCCAAGGAGCGAAGAACATTAAAGATGAAGGCGAATCAATATGCGTTGATTGTTGACATATTGTTCAAAATAAATTACGATGGTATACTACTGAGATGCGTTGATGAAAATCAATCCCAAGAACTAATAAGAGAATTCCATGAGGGAATATATGGTGGACACTTTGCACCTACTGCAACTGCCCACAAGATAATAAGAGTAGGATCCTATTGGCCATCAATTTTTAGAAACTCGTATGCCACAATAAGGAAGTGTTTGTCATGCCAGCAGTTTTCAAGAAAATGAAGAAATCTGTGATGCCTTTGTAGCCCATAATTGTAGAACAATCGTTCTCCCAATGCGGACTTGATGTTGTTGGGCCAATTAATCCAAAGTCTACAAAGGGGCATATATACATTCTCATAGCGACAGATTACTCCGCGAAATGGACAGAAGAGGTGGGATTAAAGAAGGTTGATGCTGAAGAGCTAATTAAATTCCTCAAAGACAATATTCTGTCGAGATTTGGTGTCCCAAATAAATTTATCACAGACAATGGTTCGATTTTCATAGGGTTGAAGTTTACGGGGTTTTGTGGAGAATATGGAATCATCATGGGTCAATCATCGAATTATTATCCACAAGGTAATGTCCTTGCTGAATCCACAAACAAAAGCCTTGTTCAGATACTGAAGAAAACCATTGACAAGGACCAAAGGAATTGACATCTAAAGTTGGCAGATGCATTATCGGCAAGAAGAACGACTCTAAAGGATAGCACTGAGATGTCTTCATATCTATTGGTTTATGGGAAAGAAGCGAAAATGTTGATTAGCCTCGAGCTCAATGTGTTGATCTCTGCGGTTAATATTGAATATGCAGAAGAAAATTCACCCATCCAGAGGATAATCAATCAGTTGCTAAAGTTGGAAGAAGAACGAAGCAAAGCCCTGAATCAAACTTCTCAGAGGCATCAGAGCGTCAAAATATATTTTGATCATACCACAACTGTAAATAATTTCCAGAAGGGAGAGTTGGTGCTACTTTGGAACAAGGCCAAGGAGAAACCGTCCATGCATACAAAGTTTGAAGCAATATGGATTAGACCATACGTCATCGAGAAGATATTGGGTTTTAACTCCTATATGATCCAAGACATGAAGGGTAAAAGATTAATGTTGCCTGTCAACGGGAAACATTTGAAATGTTTATTCCCTTAAGACTTTCTCATTCTCATTGTACATAATTTTATTTTTCAGTTTGTATATTCTTACTCTGACTCCATGGCCCAATGGGCGGAAGCACCTGGTCACGAGAGATTCTGGATTCTTGACAACCCACAGGGGGTTATCATTCCACAGTTGGAGTCTGTTGTTGAGATCAATTATCGCTTCTAAAATTTCCCTCCCCTTTTCTATTTCCTAACTTCTTTAGTCTATTTCTTTTCCCTCTTCTATACTTACCCAAATTCCCCTTTTCCTTTTTCCCTTCTTTTCTCCCTTTCTAGTTTTTATACTTAGCCATTTTTCCAAAACTATGGGTTCATGGGTTCTCAAGTTGGTGGACTCATGGATTTTCATCTCCAATCCACACTCCCATGTATTGATTATGACCGATCGCCACATTATTGTATACTTAGTCGTTTCTCCAATCACGAGTTCCCAGGTTTGTTGTTGGGTAAATCTCCCCTACGGACTTAGCATTTAATGGATTTGATCATGCATGCAGAAAAATGACCATTCAAAAGGCCTCTACTTTCTCCTATTCTCTCGACACAAAACCCCACATGCATGCAATACAAGGGTATAAAAAAGATTATATAACTCTACTTTAAGTCCTTCGTTCGATGTCAATCCCTTTGCTTTCACTCGCTCTTTGATTGCAAGCCTCCTCCCAAAGATGACCTGCATTCACACATGAACAAACAAAGAGCTATGAACATGCATTTCATATACTAATTGTTGGGTTAGATGTGACAATATCACAAACTAAACATTCAACTTGAACACATGATATGGTGGGACGGGAAAAGTGTTCCTTTTTATATTAATCTTCACAAAAGTAAACTTATAATATGTGGTCGACATTGCTCCTCAAAACTGGTCCTAGGCTCCTCTTCACTGTCCTCCAACTGCTTTGCTCTATAATTATCTTTGCACAAGGATGTATAAAGGTTGGGACAAAGGGAATGCCAATTTGGGTATAGTTTCTCTACTATGATCTTTCTCCTTTCAAATAAGACCCCTACCCCTTCTTTTATAGGCTAGAAGGAGCTAGGTATTTGGTCGAGTGACCGGTCATGCATGGATGAAAGGTTTAGTTAACTTTCCCAAAGCTGTGTGTTCCATCAACAAATTTCCTTTTTTCGTTCTTTTGTAGGTACACGAGAGCTGTAGTGAGTCAGATAGCGTGTACACGCATGCAGTAATGGAACAATGCACGTGGGCTTTTAAAAATGGGGTTTTTAAGAAGAGTTGTTCAGTGATGGCTTAGCAAAGAAGGGATATGAGATGGCCTGATGCTAGGTAAGCATGTATTGTGAAAATTAGGGTTATAACAGTTTCCCCCTAATGTGTGAGGTCAGAAAATCATCTGATGGCCGAAATACATTAAAAATCTTTACCAACATACCGAACCAGTGAGCCCAGGAACCAGAATTCGGGAGGTGCCATCTGCAAAATAACAATTGTCTCACCGAGGCGGGCATACCCATGCTCGAGATAAAATAAAATCATGGTTGCCAATCAAATACATTGCAGATCCATGTCATATAACTATATAGAGTGTAGTCATGAGCAATACACAAAGGATCTACATCTCAAAATCAAAAGATATACATGTATAGTATCCATCTTCTAGAAGCTAATACGACCTGATGGATGGAGATAACGACGTCAGATATTAAGCAACAACTTAAAAAATATTCAAAACTTGGGTAGAAGTGTAATGTGAGTGTATGACTTCACTGCCCAAAGTTCTTCGACTGCTCGTCAAGCTTGGACTAGAGGATCTTTGATGACCAGACTGAAGGCTTCATTGATTTCGAACAAAGATTTGATTGGGTTTTCAGGATGGTCGGGCATGAGGGAAAGAGAAAAATTACAGAAAGGATAACTTAGGCCTGGTAGATACTTCCCTTGGATAATAACACAAAAAACGATGAGACTCAGGCAGCATGGCATTGACATAAATTCACGATGCAAGAGGCAACGCAAACTCTCCATATGTTTGGAAGAATAACCAAACGGAGGAGGACACTACTTGTATGTAGCGAGAACAACTTCCTAAGGCCATATTAAATCCAAGGGTTTGACAAACAAACGAAAGGATGTGCTTTATCCAAGGGTGACTCATTGTGCTGCCAATAAAAAANTTTTTTTTTTTTTTTGTCTTTTTCAAATAATTATGAAAAGCTTGAAAAAGAATAAAGAATGATACATTAGAATGGAGGAAAAAATGTAGCAAGCATACTAGTGCTAGGCGCAGAGACAAGACTGATGTTCAAAGCAAGGACACTCGAAAAAATCCCTCTAGAGGTAAAGGTGTCAAGACACAAAGGAAAAGTGCTACAAGGCTTGCATTATAAGGCATGCTTCAGATGGTTCAGTTGAGAGCAACATGGAGCCGGCATTAGGCCAATGACACAGTAATGCAAATGCGGTTAACAAGACATAATGATAACGTCCTTCGATGTAAGTTTAAACATCCCAAAGAAGGTAAGCTCGGTCATTTTTCATGTTTAGAGAGTCTGAAAAAACGTAAAAGGAGACTCCACTGTGGTACCTTTTTCGAAGGTAGTCTAGTTGGTTAAAAAAAGGGGTAAATTAGCACCGAAAATACGTCTATTCAAAACCATTTTAACAAGTGTGATAAAGACAAGATCACTCAACAATTTTTTCACTTTTAAGGAGTCTGAAAAAAGCTTAACTATGGACTCCGTCAGGAATGTTCTTCTGGACCAGTTTAACGAGTGTGAAAGAATAAGGTCACTGGACAATCTTTTCAATTTCATGGAGTCTGAAAAGAGCTTAACTATGGACTCCATGGGGGTTCCTTTTTCGTAAATTTAGTCCCTCAAGCCCAAAAAATGGTTAAAATCATACCTGAGAATACTCTTTTAGGGGACCAAGGCCTCTAGAGCATACCTTTGTTCGTACAGTTGACCATCCGGACCGAAAAAGGGGTAAACTACTGCCAGATAGATGTGACTTCAAATTTCATTTTAACGAGCGTGAAAGGTCACAAGATCGCTCAACAATCAATTCATATTTAGAGGCTCTGAAAAGGGCTTAAAACAAGACCCGTTATGTTTTTTGGGAGTCCCGAGGGTGAGGTCAAGAGTGAAAATGAATCATGCAATTGAGGCTCAAAGTCGTAATCAGGAAAAACTAAAGAGGACTCTCGAGCCTATAGTCATTAGTGACAGCATGGACACCAAAATGCAACCAAGATCTACCTAGGGCATCCATGTTAAGGTAGGCTCTACCAACAAATTACAACACTTCTAAAGCAACAATGATGGTTTCATGTTGCAACATGATGGGATCAGTCCTATGGCAAAGCGGAAAGGACAACAAGATGCAAAAAGTGGAAATGGAATCCTAACTGAGATGCAACGAGCTGGAAAAAAGACTTTTTACCAAAGGACCTTCAAAACGACCCAAAACTCCAAAAAGGTTCCAAATACCCAAAGAAACGTTTTTCGTGACCATCCAAAGAAAACTCTTGGACCATGTTAAATGATTTTCAATTTAGAAAAAAGGACAAAAAGAGTCTGAAAAATGACAAAAAGAGGCCAAAACATCTATAAATAGAAGCTGGCAACTCATTATCACCATTGTTAATTCAGAAATTGACTAAAAGCCAAAAATACCCCTTTGTGAAAATAGTTGATTACAGGAGCCTTGGTGGACGAAACGACCATCTGCTTGGACCAAGTAAGTATAAACTCCCTCATCTTGCATTCTAATTCTGTGTTTATGCATTTAGTTTCATTTTTTTTTTGGGGGGGGCATCGACCTTTTAAAAGGTCGACCCTAGGTCCACGTGGGTTGTCCTATGACAACATGCTTGTACACTCATTCTGTCTTATGGCAGACCACGTGTACACCTGACTGTCACCACAACAGCCCACGTGGACCCTCCCTTTAGTGTAAAAAAAACTAAAAGGCAAGAGTGAACCCTCATGAACTTGGTTTATTTGCAGGATGTATGTTCACTGAAGGGAAAGAGAGCATGAGGATATTGAAGTGTTGGTCGATGTGGATCCTAACGCTCTTGTTGATTTGATGCAATGTGGTTTATTAAAGTTTTACCATTGTTCGTTCATGCGAGCACAACCTAGGATACTGATTTCCTTAGTTGATTATTGGCATCCTGATGTCAAGGCCTTTATGTTAGAGGGGAAGTCGTTGGTGCCAACGACAGAGGACATATACTTTTTGACTAGCCTCTCCAGGAGAGGGGAACTGGTCAATTTTCGTACCTTTCCTTCGGGCCCTCTCAACATATCGGAGTTGATTGGAATCCACTGTGAAGCCGATACTGACAAAACAAGCTCCCAGATGTCGATAAAAAGTGATAGTGTTGCTCATCGGGTGGATTACTAGGTCTGCGGCTTTGCATCAGGCTTCTCGTGCACAAATGAATTGTGCAGTTTAGTGCTTAAACATACAAATCTTTGACTAGAGCACCACATTATTGGAGTGTATGAAAAGGCAACTAACAGACTGTCGGTTACGTAATCAGCAGAACTTCAGGTTCGGAACGATTCTCTTCTCTTTCTTCTTTGAAAGAGTACCCAGTTTTAGCCCTCGAGAGGTGGTATGAGGGAACCTAGCCTCTAGCCCTGCGTTATGCAGATGGGCGGTGTTGATGCTGCAATAGGGGAGAGGAAGGACCGTGGAAGCTTTTGATGACAACTTTTTTTCTTGGTTGGTGCGACAGATCCCAATCATAAAGGATTACCCCTATGTTGGGATTGACTTCTCGAGAGATCCTAAGATACCAGTGCCTCCTGGCGAAGAGCAGGGTGAGATGGTTAAGCTTTTGTTTTGTTTGTTTTTATGAGGTTTTTTATATATATCATATTTTTTTATTATATCAGAGTATTTGACAAAAATGTGTCTGTTGTGTGTAGATGTGGGGCCAGTGCAACCAACAGATTACGCAAGGAACAAGCAATGTCCTCGGTCAGAGGCTGCACCCGCCGCCGCAGGGGGACCAATAGCAGCAGGAGGACTTCCAGCCGGTGAGACTAAGAGAGTTCTGATATGAGTAGAGCGAAATTTTACCTCACTCACTCGCACTGTTCCTATGGCGGAGATTGAGGATCTATCGCCCTGTATGCAGCCTTATGTAGTGGGGGCACCACGGACATGGGTCCAGCTTTTTTGGCATTTGGAAAACATCGTTGATCATTACAACCCGACTCACAGAGCTCGTCCCTAGTTAGGCTGTACTTTTTCATGCCGAGGGAACTACTTGTATATTTTTGAGGGAATAAGCCTTGTGACTCGTTACTGGTCGTATTTTTGAGGTGCTTGCGCCCACTCATGTACTTTGATAGTTTTTGATATTATATATGGACTTTTGTGTCTTTTTATGTGTTTATGGAATACATCTAATTTACAAATGTATTTACATGTGCATGTGTGCATTTTTCTTTACATGTGTGCAATATGCCAATCTAATACATGATTAGATAGGGCATCTGTAATTTGATTCAATCTCCTAGGAACATGGATATACGTAATGTAATCAAAACTTCATTCTAAGAGATGTACCCTAAGGAACAATCGGTGTAGAGTAGGATCATAAACGCGGTAAATTCCATTTAACTGAGACACAACTAGTTGAGCATCTAAATATACCCAGAGGCGAGAAATACCATGTGACACAGTGTCGTGCAACAACTCTAAAACTGCACTTTATTCGACAACATTATTTTTGGTGTCACCTAAACAGATACCCCCTAAAGATAACAACTGGCCTTGAGATGTGTAAATTATCCAAGCTATGGAAGTGAGCCTCTGAGTGTGTTGACTTGCGCCATTCGCAAACCTAACGAACACCTCTGATTCACTTGACATCTGCCACAGTGAAAAAGATGGCATCAAATGACACGTCCATAAAACCAAAAAGGTAAAAACTAAAAAGAAGAAAATGTACAGGTACTATACATATGTTACAAAAAGTTACCCAAGGTGGCCTACCTATGAGTAATACTTCTTGAGGTAGATCCCATTTCTAGGCTCTGCCAAAGAATTTCCCTCAAAGTTGACCAGACGATAAGCACCCTTTTTTAGAACCTCTTTTACGATGAAAGGTCCGAACCACATGGGTTTGAACTTGCCTTCCCCCAAGGAGTCCTTATCTTGTTCATAGACCAAGAAAAGGTCACCTTCAGAGAAAATCCTAGGACGAACGAACCAATCATATTGACACTTGACTTTTTGCTTGTGAGCTTCGTTGGCCAAGGCCGCATCATGATGTTGCTCATTGAGTTATTCGAGGTATAAAAAACATTTTTCCAGTGGCGAAGTGTCTTACAATAACTGGACTGCCAATTTTAGAGATGGGATTTGACACTCTATAGGAAAGACTGCTTCCAACCTGTAAACGAGTTGAAAAGGTGAGAAACTGGTTACAGTCTTGACAGATGTTCGGTAGGCCCACAAGGCTGAGTATAACATCAAATGCCAATTTGTTTTGGTCGAATTGATCGTTCACTATAAAATGGTCTTGAGAGATTTATTGATAGCTTCCACCTGACCATTCGCTTGAGGGTAGTAAGGTGACGAGTGTTCTTGTCTCAACCCAAGATTTGATGTTAACTCGGTCATCATTGTGTTCTGAAAGTGACTGCCATGGTCAGTGATAATCTCTCTCGAGACGTCGAACCTTGCTATAATCTGGTTAAATAAAAAGAGGGCGACAGTTTCGCCACCATCCTTGAACGTTGGCATAGCTTCGACCCACTTGGTCAAGTAGTCTACTGCTATGATGATATAACGGTGCTCCCTTGTTGAAGGAGGGTTTCATGTAGTGTAATCAATCCCCCACTTGGTGAAGGGGCCAACGGTGATGATGGGAAACATGGGAGAGGGGTGTTCCCTCATCTTTCGTGAGAAGATTTGACACGGGTGGCACTTCTTGACTGATACAATACAATCCTTGATCAATGTCGGCCAGAAGTAACTGGATCGTAGAATCTTTTGGGTTGTTGCCAACACAGACAAATGACCGCCACATGCTCCAGTGTGGCAATCGTTAAGCACAATTTTGTCTTCTTCATGAGTGAGGCACCAACGAAGGATGCAATCTACACCTCTATGATACAAAGTATCTTCGAGTATGAGATAGTTCTTGGCCTGATGGCATATGCGGCGATGCTCATCACGAGAAGAAAAGGTGGGGCACTTCAAAGTCTGGAGATAGACAAGTATATCTCCATACCAAGGGTCTGAAGATGAGATAAAAAACATGTCTCCTTGGATAGGCAATTCTTCGGGCATAACATTACCTGACTCAACCAGAAGTTCCAAGATGAGTTTCGCAAAGACCAGTGACTTTTTGGATTTCGCCGAAACAAAATCTAAGTCAAATTCCTGGAGGAAAACTATCCATCCACTGATTTTTCCACCTATTACCCATCGTCTCAATACGTATTGAAATGGGTTCACAATGGCAATGATGATAGTCTTGTGAAACATGATATAATGACAGAACCGTTGGACAACATGAACTGTTGCCAACGCAAGTTTTCCAATGTGGGCATAATTGAGTTCCAATCCCACCAGGCCTCAACTCAGGTAATAAATCACATATTCTAAGAGCATATCATCTTCCTGAACTAAGACCATACCGATGGACGACTCTGCCGCAACCAAGTACAATAAGAAATATTTATTATAATTGGGTGGCCGAAGCAGAGGGGCAGTCTTGAGGGCATGTTTCAATGCATCGAAAGAGCGCTGAGCGGCTTCGTCCCAATGAAGAGGAACGTCTTTCTTTAGTAAACGCATAAAACCTTTATGATCTCGGCATAATTTGTGATGAAACGCCATAAAAAGTTTGCTTTACCCTATAAACTTTGAAGCTGAAGGATTGTATGTGGGGGAGGCAACTGAAATATTGCCTCAACCTTGAGAGGATCGACCATGATCCATGTTGTCGAAACGATGAAACCAAGAAGACGGCCTGATGTTACGCAAAAGCTGCATTTGTTGGGATTCAACCGAATCCAGAAGTAGCGACATCGCTCAAATATAATTCGGAGGTGTGTGGGATGATCAATTCTCTTACGAGATCGTGATGCTAAATCATCTAAGTAGGCCTCGACGATATGTTTGAGGTCATGGAAAGCAAAAGACATGGCCCATTAGAAAGTGGCTCCAACATTTTTTAGACCAAAAGGCATCTTACGATAAGCGAATGTACCCCATGGACATATGAAAGTTGTTTTGTGTTGGTCTTCGAGTTTGATCCGTATCTAATTGTATCCTGGAAAACCATCCATGAAAGAAAAATCCTCACAACCTGCGCATTCATTGACAATCTGGTCGATAAATGGTGTGGGAAAATTATCTTTTGGATAGGCCTTGTTCAGATCATGAAAGTCCGTACATATGAGAATCGTACTTTGTTTTTTATCAACCAGTACGGGATTTGACACCCATTGATTCAAATGGACAGGGTAGATAAAACCTGCTTTGAGTAGTTTTTCTACTTCAACCTTAATAGTTGTTGCTTTCTTAGGATTAACTGGACGAAGCTTCTGCCAAACCGGCTTAGCTTCAGGATAAGTTATGATTTCTTGTTCGACAATTTTTGGATCGATGCCTAGAATTTCCTCGTAAGACCAAGAAAAAACGTCACGAAATTCCTTAAATGAATCTGTGTAGGTTCCAATCTCTTCAGGGGAGCAGTCAGCTCCAATGAAAACATTCTCTACGACACCGAGGGTTCTGGAGATATTGATAGGTATTGTTTCAGCGATGGTTTCCATATTACCTTCGACATAAACATTGTGGGTAGCCAAGGGTTTGATAGGACAAGACCTATCTCGAGTCATAGTCAAAGTGAATTCCCCTGCTTCAATTCTGCTTAACTCTGGGAGGAAGTAAGATCTGTGATGAAGATCATCCCAGGGTTTGTCCGGACTAGTCATTACCTCAATGATTGCTTCGTTGGAGGGCAAGACTAATTCTAAAGAGTCTGTATCAGTGAGGGAACCTTGAGCTCAAATAGGCTCTAAATTCGGATCTAACTCTTCTGCAGGAGTTGGATCGGGATCGACAGGTTTCAAAGCTTTCATATCCCTTGTTACGTGACATATATTTTGTACCCAAATGATCCACAATCTACATTTTGACCATTGGACTCCCCGGGCTCCTAAGTACCTCATCTCTCCTATATTGAGTCCGACCGAACACGTTACAACACTTAGCCATTTCTCAACCTTCTACAACAACGGGTTCCCGAGTTGGCGCATTCACAAATGTCCCAAATGTTATTTGTTATCGTTCGTCCCCACCACCTTCGTGCTTTTCCCAATATGCATTTATTATGGTTTAATGCTAATAGATCATCATGCAGGTCCCGTAAATATTGTTATTAATAGGTGAAGGGATCGAGGATATTTATTATTAAACCACATTAAAGCATGATTTGTGGAATATTTAATATCTCTCAAGTGCTCATTTCAAATATTATCTGGATCAAAAGAACGCTCTAGTAAAATTATGGCAACAACAACTCAACAACAGTTTTGCGGAGATACTTTGAACATTTTTGGACGAGAGTACCAGAACTTTCAGTGGTCTAGAGAGTACTCTTATTATTCATCCCCTTCTGCTCAGAAGGAAGTAATATGGTTGTCCGAAATTTCCTGTGCAGGTTGTGTTCCTGAAATTTTTGACTGCAAGCAGCTGGTTACCTTGTGTGCTAAGAAGTATATACCAAGTCAGTGGATGATTCAACTCCAATACCATTCTCCTGTCTCTCTTTCGCCTCAAGTGTTCCACAAAATGCTGAAACTCCCAGAGCCAACACTGACCTTCAAAGGTGAAGATTGCAGGGACTTCTTGAAAAAACATGACAACAGCCTGGATATCTTACTTGAATTATTGAAGAATCCCACAACCATCCCCGAAGATATTACCATATTGCAAGTCAGCTTGTTCAAAAATCCATTTTGGGAAATTGCTTGGTTATTTACCAGAGTTACGAGCCAAGAAAATACTGCCATCATTTATCGTATGATTCTTTACATCTTATATTTTACTGTCAAGGAGAAGGCCATTTTCGATTGGGGGAAGTTCATTCCCATTGAAATATCTTCCCAATTGTCTTAGTATAAAAAGGATAAGTAATTCTTTATGTCTTCTTAATTGGTTTTTGAGATAGTGCATTGCTATCAATTTCCTAAATTGTCTATATGCAAGAAGGTGAATTGTGAATTTTACCTTGTGAACTTTTGGTACCAAGCATTATGGAGGCACAAAGATTCCCTGCATTTTTATGAGGTTTTCAACAACTTTGTTTCGGTCCTTAAAGGATTGTTTTTTGGAAAATATACCCAAAGAATATCCACTCAAGTTAGTAAATTCCTAGATAAAAAGGGGACTTTGGAGCAAATGGAAAATTACAATGTTATCCGAATTTTTGGTTCTAAGGAAAATCCTTCCTTTATTCCATGCCATATATCCGACAGAATGTTTGTTACTGAAGTTTCAAGGAAATATAACTTTTGGCTTCACTTTTTTCATGAAAAAGGAAAAAATAAATTCATACCTTTGCCTTGGAAAATTGAGGATTTTGTATTCAGAAGTATCAACAAAATTGATGAATTTGCAAACCATTTCCACAACTTGAATCTCAAGTATGTTGAAAATATTAGAGGGTTTGACCCTAACAGAATCTTTGTGGAACATATGTTAACAGTGGGTTTTATCAATTCATTTATCCACACTGTTCTAGGAGAAGAAGAAGATAATAACCTGGGAAATCCTACCCACACTATTGGCGACTTAGAGACGGTACTCAGTACCAATGAATTTTACAAACAAGGAGGAAAGGGTCCCAACGAGAAGAGTGCCCAGTCCCCAACTATTACTCCTAAGACTACAACACCTCTGAGTAGTGCTCCAACAACCCACCCATCTAAAAAAGTAATCAACAATGGTTCAGGCGGAGGAGGAGACAAGAACCCCCTCCAGGAAAAATTGAATGCTCACATAAAGTTCCTCTGAGGAAGAAGAGGAATAATATTGCACAAGAGGAAGAAGAGAATCACGTCGAAAGTGAAATTAATAGATTCTCCCTCGAAGATATGGAGCTCGAGGCTGACATTGAGAAGATGTTTCCTAACATTGATGAACCAGGAGGCGCGGCCCACTGGAATCAGTTGTTGGAAATTGTTGAGAATGAGATCTTTGATGAAGAAGAATAATTTTTATTTCAGAGCACTGTCTTTGACAACTAATCTAAAAAATTAATTATTGATAAGAGTGATGTGAAGAATAAAAAGGGGAAATCTCATTCAGAGGTTAACCTAAGAAATATGCGGCCTTCCCAAATTTCCAGAATTCATAAATAAACTGGCGATGCATTGGACGATTCCATTGGTGGTCTGGAAGCGAAAAATATAAAGTTAAAGGAAAGGATTAATGAACTGGAAGAGACTTTAATGCCTCTTCCACTCCTTGCCATCCCTTTGGAAATTTTTGGACCTACCATGCCCCCAACTAAAATAAAAGGATCCTCAAGCTTACTCACATCATCCAGGAGCTATATGGAGAATAATATAAAGAAAAGAATGCCAATGATTACAGAAGCTTGGGAAATTTTAAAGAGAATGATTTATTTTGGCTCAAGGGCGCATTCCTTCTTTGAATACCTACAGGCCGACCTAAATAATGAAGAAGGATTCTACCTTGATTGTGTGGTACCCTTTGGTATTAAATTTTCCAACATATCAAAGCTAAAGAGAAGAGAGGAGGACCTTCCCTCTCCAAGTCGGGTCAAGCAGCTGAATGCCTGCTAGAAGGAGAAAATAAAGAACTTGAACAACATCGTTCAGGGGTGCAACCAAGCCATAACAAGGATAGAAGAGCTATTCAAAAGGCTCATGGAGGTGGACCTAGTCGGAAGCACTAACAAAGTCCAAGATCCCATGTTGATCCTCAACTTGTTGTTCCTAACAAAAAAGAAGTTCAATAAGCAAGTTGAGATTTTTAAAGGATTGTCAATTGAAATTTTTTATTTCATAATTGTATACGATGAGAATGCCATAGATAACTGGCTAGTGGATTACTCCGTAAAAAACCAGGATATTGAAGAAATATTACATGGAATTTCCATTGATCTCCGAGACCTGGAGGGCGAGATGTTCAATATTAAAATCTGGAATCAAATCAACGTGGCACCTATGAAAAGTTACATCGAAGAATGGTTCAAGAAGGCTATTGATAAACTGACAAATGAAGGGCAAGAAGCAGTTGAGACAGTTCTTGTAACCATTGATGAAAACGATAAAAGGATATCAACGAACGAATGAAGACATGAGCGACCATCATAATAAGTTTACATTGATCACATCCTTATTTTCTTCATCAAGTCCTTCATCTAGTTATTCCACCTGTTTCACTAGAAAGGTTTAACTGAATACTGATAAATCCTTTTTTCTTCTTACCAAGTCTTGTTGATCTTTCTACCACCCACCGTCTTCCTTATAAAAACTTATTTCTTGTATTTATTTTCTTTATGGTCCATGGGAGCCCCAATCCCAATCTTTAAGACAAACACATTTATAATTTCAAGAATATGTAACAGACTATATATTTTTGGAAATTTCAAGATAACTACTTTGGGAACAATCTCGACTATGATTTGTAACCCTGTTTTCAGAATACAAAGTATTTGAGGTTGATCTATCATTATATTTATTTGAGATTCCCATGTGTCCACTCTGTTAAAGTTATCTTATGCATGCAGATCATCTTCTTTTTTATTTTATGTGATCAAAAATATTTATCTTAAACTATGATGGATGTGAGGAAATTTTTCTTATTTGCTTTAAAGGTGTGAAGTGTGTGATTCCTGGTCCTTTATCAGGAACTTACAATGGATGCTACAATGGAAACTTCTCAGAAGGAAGATTTACAAAGAATAATGTTTGACGATCCTATGGATGAAGATACACCAGAACAACCTCCAACCAAAAAGAAAAGAATTGATCATGAAGCTAAAGAAGAACCAAGTAGATTGAAATATATTGAATTTTTATTTATTGAAAATCCAGTGGTGTCAATCACTCACATTCCAACATTTAGTGATTCATCATATGAAGGAATAAGAAAATATTCCTTAGGAAGTGATGCTTCAAAGAAGTTACAGTTGTTCAGAAAGAGACTAATGTTCTTACAAAAATGGCTCTAAAAAAAAAATTGGTCAAGCAAACCAAAGAGAATTGTATTCAAAGATTATCCATGAAGGTTATTCTCACTCAATAATATCGTGTTCCATTGATTATGAAAAAGGAACCTTGCAAATTGCTATTTTGAAACCAAAGGTTAATAGGCAAGAAAAGGATCTCAAATCTCATGAATATGACACCATTAATTTTACTATGGATTTTGATAAATTGCCACCCGAGAATAAAATTGAGTGGAATAGACAAATAGGTAACATAGTGGCTACAGATCCGATACAAACATCCATTAATTTGAAAATGTTAAAGATTAAAATGAGAAAGCTAGAAAATCAGGTACAAACAAGGCTCACCTGGTTTCAATAAATGATCTGGAGAAAAAAGTTAATTTCTTTACGAACAACAATAGAAAATAGATCCAATATATATTCAATGATAAAAGAAAAGGATAAAGAGATTCAAAATATCATAGGAAAATTGAATTTACCTACTATTATACATAGCCAAACTAAAGAGATAGTAGAATTGGAAAAAGAAAAGGACCAATTGAAAGATCAAATCAGAATTCTTTCAGAACAAAATGCAAAGTATAAAGAAAATATTGACAAAACCAATGAAGAAAAGGGAATTGCATTATCAGTTAAACTAGCCAAAAAGGTAACAATTCCATATGTTGAGGAAATTCCTGTAGGATCATATCAAGAGAAAATCATATAACTCAAAAAACAATTGTTAGCAACTCCATAGGAATTACAAAAGTATGAAAGTAATTATCAATGGAAGGTTTAAGAAATTATTGAGTTACAAGAACAAGTTGAAAAGAGAAATGCATTAATAGACAACAATTATGCTTATATAGCTGAAAAAGACAAAGAAATAACTGAAGCTATCAAAAGGATTGTAGAATTTGAAGAAATGAAGCAAAATTTTAAATAAAGAATTTCTACAAGAAAATATCTTATAGGAAACTTTGTATCTATGATAAGATAAAAGTGATTTTGTAGCCAATGAAAGTACATATTAATGTTCTTAAATATACAAAGAGTCTTGAGAAAAGTATGATATTAAAGGTTAAAAAGGCTTGGGAGAAGTTGGGAGATAAGGTCAAGATTGTTACTGATGTCATATAATTATTAAATAAAGAGACTAATGAATATCTAGAGGTCTTGATTAGAGACATAACTACTTTAGTTATGGACACAAGTACAGTGAATGCTAAACATAGTTTGATAATTTAAACTAAAAAAAAATGTCAAGTAGTTCTACAATTTGGTCAGGATTTCAAAAGTATATTTTTAGAAGCATTTGAACTTGGGCTTCCTATTCCACATAATGAGAAAATATGGTTTTTCCCTACTGAAAATTATGAATAAGTCCTTGAGAAGCATAGGTCAAATCATGAACAATTTTATGATGCAACTGGTCCAATCATGGGAATAATTATTCATGAGAAGTTGTTTAATGATTTCATGTTACTCATTATTCTCAAAAATCTTTTGAAGAAAACCCCTTGCATGTTATGATTTATACACAGAATTAGACATTGTTGGACATACGATGTTAGGATACAAAATCCCACAAGGGAATGAATGGAAACAAATGCAAGGTTGAGAAACAAAACTCCTTTATTAGCTCCTACTGCTACTTCAGCTCACACAACACCACTCGTTTCCACAACAACATTAGTATCATCATTGACATTAGCACCAATACATGTTTCCACATCAATGGAGACACATAAGAAAAGAAAGAAAAAATACATGTAGGTCAACCAAATAAAACAATATTCCAATACAACTATATCTAAATATAGATAGCGTTATTTCATAATGCAATGGGAATGGTCAAAGGAAAAATATAAATACAATAGAAGGACTCATGAATTGGTATCATTTCTGGGCTGATGAATGAACCTGCTTTACACAGTCTAATTAGTCATTGGATGTCTCAGAAGTGGTTTTTATGAACTTGTGTTTTATTTGTTACAAAGGATTCATCCCTTGTTTGAGAACATGTGTTTCCTCCTAAGAGGTCACATGTTCAAATCCAAAGGGGGGTAGGGTATGTATACCTCCATAGACTTTACCAGTCAAGTCAATGGGTGGAGGGGGTCCCTTGTCCCACAAACAAGGGTGTCTCATACACCAATTTGGTGTCCTTCTTGGTCATGACCTTAAAATTAGATTATTATTATTATTATTATTATTATTATTATTGTAACAATTAATTTCCTTTAGTTTGAAGAACTTCAATCTCTGAAGTCAAAAATATTTTCCGGGATTTACTCTCAAGAAAGCCTATTTATGTAATCATTCGAAGCTTTGAATACAACATAATTCTTGTTATTTATTCACATGATGACTTATATCATTATGAATGTTGGCTTTATATATTGATGTTTTAAATTCCTTTATTTCAGTTTCATGTTTACAATATTTACTACTGAAGTGTGATGAAGTCGAGGAATAATTATTGATATGATATAGAAGTTTTCTTTGATATTTTTTATTTTCCTTCTAGTTATATCTTTACTTTTCTATATCAATCTTCTTAAATATTCTATGTGTTGAGAAAATACCTTTTAGAAGGATTAATACTCATTCTTTTCTTATTTTTCTATTTTGTATTCATCTTTAATGTTGGTTAAACAAGAATATGGTGCCCTTTGTGTAAATCATTACATTTGTTCATTAAACGGTTTTTGAACTCTTTGTTTCTTTAGTTATTTTCAATCGATTATTTCAAGTCTTGTACTTGAAATAAACCCCATTATTCAATTTTATTTGAAGAACTCTTTAATATAAAATATTTACAATCAAGAGGGTTACCCCTTAGCCTAATCGAATTTTTCAGATAGTGTAAAGTAGGAAGGATGTTTTTCCTCATAGGGTGCCTTGGCCATATTCCTCTCTATAGAACAACATGGCAAGCAATACTCATGAGAAAAGTATAAATACATGAGTATCATTGTATTGAGACATGTTAGATGTTGAGTACTATATTTTAGTGATTATGGCTTATGGAGTGATTCTTCCCATAAGGAGTATTTGATGGTCTTACCCTACCTTGAGGTTTCTCTCTATATTCTTTTGTTGTCTATTGTGTGGATGCATTTTGCTATTTCTGAATTTTAGGGTTGTCTTTTATCTTTATCTACAAAGGTTCACTATAATCACACATATCCCATGCCCAACATAGTGCCCACTTGACAAAAAAGTGTTAACAATTCCTTTACAGGTGAGCAACCTTCCTTATCAAGTCATTGTAGAAATGAACATCATCATTGTAATTATTGCTTGAAAAATGTTTTCTTGAAAAAAGTGGTTTCAATCACTCACATTCCAACATTTAGTGATTCAACATATGAAGGAATAAGAAAATATTCCTTAGGTAGTGAAGCTTCAAAGACGTTACAGTTGTTGAGAAAAAGACTAATGTTTTTACAAAAATGGCTCTAAACAAAAAGTTGTCCAAGCAAACCAAAGAGAACTTGTATTCATATATTATCCATGAAGGTTATGCTACCTCAAGAATGTTGTGTTCCGTTTATTATGAAAAAGGCACTTTGCAAATGGTTGTTATGAAACCAAAGGTTAATAAGCAAGAAAAGGATCTCAAATTTCATGAATATGAGACCATTAATTTTACTGTGGATTTTGATACATTGCCACCTAAGGATAAAATCGAGTGGAATAGACAAATAGGTAACATAGTGACTAGAGATATGATACACACATCTATTAATTTGAAAAGGATAAAGATGAAATTGAGAAAGCTAGAAAATCAGGTACAAACTAAGAAGGCTAAAAACAAGGCTCACTTGGTTTCAATAAATGATTTGGAACAAAAGTTAATTTCTTTAGGAACAATAGTAGAAAATAGATCCAATATATCTTCAATGATCAAAGAAAAGGATAAAGAGATTCAAAATCTCAGAGGGAAATTGAATTTACCTACTAATGTACACAACATTGAACTAAAGAGATAGTAGAATTGGAAAAAGAAAAGAACAATTTGAAAGATCAAATCAGAATTCTTTCATAACAAAATGCAAACTATGAAACAAATATTGACAAAATCAATGAAGAAAAGGGAACTGCATTATCAATTAAACTAATTAAACTAGCCAAAAAAGTAACAAATCCATATGTTGAGGAAATTCATGTAGGATCAGTTCAAGATAAAATCATACAACTCAAAAAACAATTGTCAACATCTCCATAGGAATTACAAAAGGACGAAAATAATTATGAATAGAAGGTAAATTGTTGAGTTACAAGCACAAGTGGAAAAGAGAAATGGATTAATAGACAACAATTATTCTTATATAGATGAAAAAAAGACAACGAAATAACTGAAGCTAGCTA
>ML781503.1:465661-511269 GCA_009831015.1 Picea engelmannii
GCTGGCGGACTGTCTCAATTTAAACAAGTCTCTCAGCCCATTAAAAAAACAAAATCAAGTACTATACAGAAGCCCTAGTCTCCCGTGTCCCGAGGTATTAATCTCCTTAGCATTTCATTCGTGTAGGCATTCTACAAAGCCCCACTTCCCAATCGATGAAAAACAGAAGGACAAACTCTAGAATCAGTAAGCATGTCTCAAAACTGAACTGGAGAAGCTGTTTGATGTCCTTAACAATTTTCGAAATCTTCAAGCCTATAAAATTGCCATTTACTCGGAGGAAATTCACTGGTCGTGCCCTATGTTGTGCTATTTAGATCTGTAGATTTCCGGTCATATCAGTTTTGGAATTCATCGGTGCTAAGGAGGCTTAATCCATAAAGAAATACGGCGCTCCCAAAGCATCTCCATCTCTATTCACAGATTGTCATGTAGAGTGAAGGAGTCAATTAAGAATATTTCAATTAATGTACATGTTATAATTAAATGTTCTATGGTTTTATCTACTTGTTTTTTTTTACATAGGCCATATCGACTTGGTTGATTGATTTTTTTTAAGCAACTTCTATGTAGGAGCCTTATTGTTTAATATTAAAGTTTTATTGTTTAATATCAGTTAGATGAAGATTTTATTTTTTTTATTTTTGGAAGGACACCTTAATTTACAGATGATTCTAGATAAACCTCTTGTCCTTCCAATCCTTCCTAAACAAGTGCTCTATAGTCTAGCTTAGGCACATTAGTTTCAATGGGATTGAGGGACCATAGTCATTGATATTAATCTTCTCTTATTTTAATATTAATGTCTTTTTAAAAAAATGTTTAACTTTTATAGGCTTATGCAAAATCTTCTCTCAAATCTAGCTCTTCACAATCTATCTAACAGTATAAAATCCTTTACTTCTAAGTTCCTTGAGGTAATTTATGTAATCCCTTGCTACATATCCATGGGCCAAGACCAATTTGAACTTTATTCATTTTGTCCACTTTCCAAATCAACCAATTGTCTATCAAATAAAAGGCTGAATTCACAACTTTCCAAATGATTGAGGGTAGTGCACGAAGTTCGTGGATGAAAAGTGGCAAGGGGGTCAGCAGGAACACGCACCTGCAAGAACGTGTGTGCTTTCATGATGTTAGAGGTTTGAAAAAACTGAACCTCCACTCAACGTGTCACATTGGTACATTGACAGGAACGTGTACGCGTTCCTAAGAACATCTGCGTGTTTTTTTTGTGCCCTTTTTTAAGGGACCATAGACGTTCCTAAGAACACCTGCGTGTTTTTTTTGTGCCCTTTTTTAAGGGACCATAGACGTGATTTGTGCCCATTTGCACAAACCTAGAGAGGAGCAGGAAAACACTTGATATCTTGCCACCATGTCCAACTTAAGCTAGGTATGCTTGAATTTTTCTCTCACTCTAGTTATTTTTTACTTTTATTCAATTAATTTAATATCTTATAAAAGAATCTAAAGTATATAAAATTCATAGAGAGTCACTTCTTTCATTGCCTAACATTTGCCCTCTAAAAATAACTATAGAGAATTTAAAAGAAAAAGAGAAGTGAAGGGGGACTTTTGCATTTATGTCTCCCTTAATATCACCCTCCAACATGCCCAACATACTTGGTATCTTTAAAAACTGAAATTTTATGCCCCATTTGAATTAAATTTTATCTTATAAACCCATTTGGAACCTATAACTTTTATTCATTTAGGACATGACACAAGTTCCCATGTTTGGTTCTTCATCATATTCTACATTCATGGGTTGTTTCTAATTTTTCTTTCCTCTAATTTCCTCAAATGAAATTGTTGTTTGTAATATCTTTGTCATAAGTGCACTTCCATATCTTCTATTTTCTTGTTCATAAATTTCACTAATACTCTTCATTTTTTGTCTATAAGGAGAACACCATTGTGTTGTATGCCTCGTTCAACTCTTCTCTAAACAACATCATAATGTTCCTTCATTTGTTTAACCATGCTTAGGAACTTTGCAAACACTAGAAACACTTCTCTAGGGTCTTCATCGTTCAATGGAAATAATTGTATCGTTTCATCATCATTCTTGATGGTATAAGCATTTTTTCTTCTATCATATATTATTCATCTGTCAAATTGTTATAGTGTTCACAATAGAAAATAGAAATATATTATGAATACAAAATAATGCATGCATGTGCACCTGATTATTTTATTGTTTTTTTAATTTATTACAATATGTATTTTCATGTTTGTTGTAATTTTCTATTTTAATTAAATAAACTAACGGAATTTACATGCCATGCCTTATTAAATTATAGAAAAGATTATTAAGATGGAACCTAGAGACAATGAAAACCGCATAGAATCACACCAAGATGTAGAAAAACCCAACCCACCAAAACCACCAAACATAAACACACAAATTGATGAGGGGTTGGCCACCTTGAGATCACTTGTCCATTGATTAAGGGGCACAAGAGAACATAGTTGAGAGTCCTTGGCCAATTCATTGGATTCCATTGTATCATCCATTGCATGATCCAGGTGGATATCACTAGCCACCCACCTTTTCTAACTCGTTCAAAACAGTTTTATGGCAATTTACTATTTTTAGCAATTTTTAACTTCCGGGGCCATTTTGAGGGCCTAAATGAAGGATTTTTTCGGGATCGAGTTTCTCAATCATAACCAAAGGCTCTGATTGAGCCCCAAAAATGAATATCATCGAATATACCTTTCCAATGAGCTATCATGCACCCCAAACGAATATCGTATGCCAAAGTTACGCCCCCAAGAAGTTGATACACCAAACTACCCAAAATGGGGTCCACAAAATTGTTGCGTTTTCATCTTCCGAGGTTAGGGTTTTGGATTTTATTTATGATAAAAAGGCCTTTGGAGCCTTATTGTAAAATCATATTTCTTACGAATGAGTGCAGCCATCACATCTCTTCTCAGAGATAAGCTGCCACCATTCCAGCAAGCTTGCTTTTCGCTGCATTTTACAGTTTCAGCTTATTTCCTTATTGAATAGAAAACCAATTTTACTGTATCTCTATTATTTTTTGTTAAGCATATTTTAATAATATTTATTCATTTCGTTCTTCTCATAAAATTTGGATCAGTGGTATCAGAGCAAGTTGCTCTTGATCGTTTATTTTATTCAGTGCATGTCCCCGACAAGGTCCGAGTATAGCAAGTTGGGTCTAGAGCTTGTCTCTCTTAAAGACAATAACTCTCGCACGCCCAAGAAACCCTCCATGGAGGAAGAAAAGAAAAACAAAGGAGCAGACGATTCTATCAATATGTTGCTTGAGTAAGCTCTCATGCGATAGAGGGATGAAATGATGGAGAATTTTTTCCACATCCTTCAACGTCTGTCGATAGAAATAGGCGCATCTTCATCAAACAACCACTTTGGAAGCACCTCTCCTTTCAAGGTACAGGTTAATTTTGATATTCCCGTATTTGAAGGTCAGATAGATGCGGATGCCCTAGACAAATGGTTAAATCTGCTAGAAGGTTATTTCTTTGTTCACCATTTTTACGACAGGGAAAAGATCACCTTCGCACTCCTTAAAGATTTTCAACATGTCAAACATTGGTGGGAAAATTATTGGGAAAAAAGTTCCACAGAAGAGTCTAGAATATATGGGGTCGATCCCACTTGGGATTTTTTGTGGACACAGTAAAGGAACAATATTACCCTATTGGAAACTATGAGGACCAGTATATGAGATGGACCACACTACGGAAAGAGAGGGGCCAAGAAGTTGCAGAGTTCACCGATACCTTCCATACCTTGCACACCAAGCGGGGTATCAAAGACTCCGAACGACATTTGGTTCTGAAATATCGTAGGGCTCTACACATATACATGCAAACTGAAATGGATTTTCTGGACATCTCATCACTAAAATTGAGCAGAAATTTAAGCACCAGAACAAACGGGAATTCAGGTCTGCAAATCCGTAATAACCAAAGTATGATATAGACGACCCTAACAAACAGTCTCCCAAAAACTAGTCCAAGCCACAGGAAAAGAAGGGTCACGAGAAGACAAAGAAGGACACTGAAATATGGTGCGATTTCCATAAAATCCCCTGGCACAACACCGATGAATGTCACTCAAAACAGTCATTGGTGGACAAAATCAAAGACAAGGAGCCGAACCCTGATTTAGAATCTGATTCAGAAAATATTGATAGAAGACAGATCATCGACACCGACCCCACTGTTATTGTCATGATCGCATCAATTCAACTAGAAGAACCAACAGATCTTGAAGAGGGGGAGCGCCTTTTTAATTCACAGATGTGGGTGAAGGGGACCTTGCTGCATTTTATTGTTGATAGCAAAAGCCATAAGAACCTCATCTCAGCAGAGGTCATCAAACAGTTGGGATTGTCGACAATACCACACCCACAATGATACAACATCGGGTGGATTCACCAAGGATGGTACCTCTGTGTCAGCCAGCAGTGTCGATTGTCATACGACATACATCCCTTCAAGGATGAGGTATTATGTGATGTTGCCCTGCTGGATGTCTGTGATGTTCTCTTGGGCCAGCCATATATGTGGAAGCACCATGCTATCTATGAGTCTCAACCCTGTAGTGTCATTGTTGCTCTAGGGGGTCATCTCTACTGGATACCAGAGGTGGTTTTGACTACTGTCCCACCTAAACAATGTCACAAGGTAGTGTCTCATACTACAAAATTTATCTTCTTCACAATTTGTTCAAAAGATGAACAGAAGGATATTGCAACCACTAAAGCCTTGGCCCAAGCACCTTCTATCCAACAGAAGCAGGTCGACAAGACTACATCAAAGCGCAAATATTCCTTCTACACACAGACATATCATGTATCCAGAATGGTTAAAAGGATCCAACCCTTCCAACCACAGGTTCATGAAAACCTTCAAAAATCTAAGCAGTGCAACTTCTCCAACAAGGCAAGCAACTCATCAAGATGCAGATTCAACAAACTCTTTTCCCTCTCCCCCGGGAACTCAACGCAATGGAGGCCATTTATTCCTAAGGAGGGAGGATTGATCCAGGTGGATATCGGTGGCCACACACCTTTTCCAACTCACTCAAAACAAATTTCTGGCAATTTTGGCAATTTACTATTTTTAGTAGTTTTTAACTTTCGGGGCCATTTTGAGGACCTAAATGAAGGTTTTTCGGCATAGAGCTTCTCAATTATAGCCAAAGGCTTGGATTGATCACCCAAAATGAATCTCCTCGATGATACCTTTCTAATGAGCTATCGTGTGCCCCAAACGAAGATCGTATGCCAAAGTTACGCCCCCGGGAAGTTGATACACCAAACTACCCAAAACGGGGTCCACAAAATTGTTGGCTTTTCATCTTCCGAGGTTAGGGTTTTGGATTTTATTTATGATAAAAAGGCCTTTGGAGCCTCATTGTAAAATCATCTTCTCACGTATGCGAGTAACTGTCACATCTCTTCTCAGAGATAAGCTGCCACCATTCTAACGAGTCTTTCTGCACTCTGTATTTTACAGTCTTTGTACATTTTCGCTCATTAATAGAAAATTGTGTATTACTGTATATATGTGTTTATTGTTTCACCTTTGATACATTTCTGTTATAATATTAGATATCCGAGATATCTCTGTACATTTATTTATTATATCTCTTCTCTCATTTTGTGCCGAAAATAATCTGGATCATTGCAAGTGCCCAAGGGAAATTAACTTCTATTTTTTAATACAGGGATAGGATGTTCGAGTTTTATTGGACTGAAGTCGATATAAAACAAGTTAGATACTTGTATATTTCAAAACAATATTTGATGTCTCTTTTTATTGATCCTTGAACTAGAGAACAACCACGTGTCAGCAAGAAACACATTTGTATGCACTGGTGCATCCATCTGCAATTTAATGCTAACTAGATGGATATGTAGTTCATGGTATTAGATAAACCTCCCCACAATAACAGGGAGGTGCCCTTATATTTCTTGAGGAAATTATGGGCGAAATTTATTTTGAGTCACCATGTGAACTACTTCAACAATGGTGATTTCTAAGGGGTGGTTTGAGGGTCTGCACAGGACCGAGAGCGTGCTAGGTATGATTCCATGCTAGGTCATCATCCCACTAGGAAAAATCATAACCCCCTTTACCAACATCCTCCCATTGCAGAGGGATTGCAACAGACACATATAGCTTTATCAGCCTTGACTCAGATTCTAGTGCAACATGGTAGTTTTGTTGCATTGTCTTAGCAGGAGGTGCCTACTGGTGACAATGGTAGAGGGGTCAGACCTTCAACCCCTAAAGAAGAGTGCAGCGAGAGGAGGGAAAATGGACAGAGAATTCATTCATGTGAGTCTCACAGATGCTCGAGCTTCAAGTAGACATGCTATGGGCCTATGGTAGCTAGTGGACAACAGAGCTTCATGGAGGAGGTTAGTATCTTAACCATCTCTGTGTTCTTTATCATTATATATTTATATAATATTCTATGTATTTATTTCGATATTTTATTGTACATGATATTTTGCAGTTGCTACACCCCTATAGCAGTCCCTCTATGCCGATATATGCATCGGTGTCTTCCTCTACCACTGATGCAGTAATAGAGGCAATATACTCATTTGGTGTACCACATACACAAATATGTGTCACATTTGATAAATTCACCATAATGATTTCTTTATTTTATGGCATCCTCAAATTTATAATTTTCTTGTGTTTCTACAGGTTGTGGTACCAAGTGGTGTTGAACAATGGGTTCGGGGAAGAACTTTAGATAGAAAGGATAGTCATGCGGAAAGGGGGTTGGTCTCTCTTCCTTCTTCAAATCTTACTTTCTCGGAAAATGGATCACACAAGAGCAGGTCACACAGAGAGACCCATTTCCTTTGAAAGAAGGAAGTTGAATGCCAAAGAATGACACATGTCCACTTACAACAAAGAAATGTTGGCGTTACTTCATGTAGTGGCCAAGTGGCATTAGTTCCTCCTTGTTAAGAAGTTATTTTTTCAAATTGATCACCTCAAACTAAAGCACTTATGACACAAGGTACTCTAATAGAGGAGCAATAGAAGTCGATTGACCACCTTCAAGACTATGATTTTTAGATCATATATAATAAGGGTAAAAATCATAATGTTACAAATGCTTTATCTCAACGACATGAACCACCCACCTTCAACTCCATATCAATCCATGTCCACTTGGGATGGACAAGTCACCTGCTTCATAGGTATCATGTGTTGAGTTAAATCTAATTTAAATCTCAAATTTGTTGTATTTATATTGTTGAGTTTTGTTATTTGGTACTAATAACAATATTATTAATATGTATGCAATTTGTTGATCTTTTCTCCAGTTATTGTACTAGTCTAGTCCTTGGGCACCCTACCACGGATTTTGGATTACCTATTTCTAGGCCAAGGGTTATGCCATCTCTTTTACATCCCATGGGGGTTCATCATCACTCACCCCTACCATCTTTCATATTCCATGCATCCTTAGTGGTTGCACACACAAGCCACCCATTCGCACCACCTCTTCCATCACATCCACCCATAGTGGATGCAGTCATATGCCACAATAGATGTTGCGTTAGAGCAATTTGTATATCCAAGCACTCCACCCGCCAACAACTCTCCATCATTGCCTGAGATATTCACAGTGAGATAATGTGTTGATGATCATTTTTTATGTATCATGAATATAATTGATTTTATGCATATTTATTTAAATTTCATGATATGATCCTTGTAACTAATGTAGGGTGGCATCGTTTAGAGATTAGGGTCGCGGAGGAGGGTAACACCCTTTTGATTGTCAGTACTATCTACGTCGAGTTGTCTTTGTTAGATTACTGAGAGGGGGGTGAATTATTAATAGAGCAATTTAATCATTTTTAACCACAAAATGCAAGTGTTATATCAATTTATAGTTATCATCCAACAGTTTCAGAGTAAATAAACAATGAACAAATGAACAATCATATACATACACAGTACACTAGTGTTTTTACGTGGAAACCCAAAGAGGGAGAAAACCATGGAATATTTTTTATTATATGTCTTTAAGAATTACATTCATTGGAAGCACCAACTTCCTTTGTTTTCCAGCTGCAACTAGAAGGACGCTACAACCTGACAAAAGCTCCAACTCCCCAATTCTATGGCTACAACCAAAAGGAGGCTACAACCCCCTATGTTCTCTCGCTACAATTGGAAGGTGGCTACAACCACCTGTCCTTTCCCTGTCCAATCGCCCTGTCGTAGAAGTAGAATGATGAAACCACTGTCACACTATCACTATGAGATATACTACTATAAACATGGACCAATCAACCTACACCAAAGAACCTGTAACAACCTATACCAAACAACCTGTAATCAACCTGTACCATAAACAAGTGCATCAACCATGCACCAATCTGTACCTCAATCTGTACCATCAATGAGTTCATCAACCATGCACCAAATATGTACCAATCATGCATCAAATATACATAAACTATGACTCATCAAGATGTACCAACATCATCAATTATACACCTCATGTATGTGCCAACTCATCAACTACTTGTCTCAACCATGTACCCAACATGTAACTCAACCAAAATCCATCATCAATTTCATCATCCAAATCTGATTTGTAACTCTCTAATAGACCTACTTTATATGATCACATACCTACAAACCTTCCTTAACTTTAACAACAAGAGACTAGCATTTTCATCAAATTTTACTTTAGTCTTACATGACTAATTTTGGATTAGTCAACAACACTAACTTGAAATAATCATATCTATGTACCTGTAATGAATAAAGATCTGAAAATAATTTGCAATGTTCCTCGGTGTCTTTTATGCAATTCCTCTAGGTTTCACTGCTTGGAACCTCTCAGAAAATGAGTTATAGAAAAAATGGCATACCTTGTTGAATTTTGGATTATTCTAGAGAGCGAAATTGTAGAGCATGCCCTGCACATTATATTTGTTGTATGGCTCTAGAAATGGTACACAGAATACTAAAGACTGTATTCTAACCAATACATTTGATATTACTGAATTTGGATATGTTATGAACAAATTATGATGTTTTTACTCGAAACACCTATTTTAGACTAGTTTCAGGACTAGCCACAAACCCTATTTTCCATGGAGTGTAACCCCAAAAATACAACGAGCCACAAGCTGAAATTTTTATCACAACTACTTGGATATGTTTCCTCAACGACCTCCAAATTTCCCAGTCTGAATCATTCTATAAAAAACGTTATTGTGAAAATGGTGAGATGACCTATAAATAACATACCTTAGAAAGCATCATCAAAAGAATTTACCCTCCCTTGAATTTTGGCCTTCTTTAGTTCACCTTCACTCTGAAATTCGCCTTAGCTATCCTTTGGTTACCTCAGTCACTTATAGATGTTCAATATGCTCAAGTGTGTTTAAAATGAGAGACCTTTGCCTCTTATCTATACTTTTATGTAGCTTCCTCAATGAGTTACCTTCTAACCATCTTAAACCACTTTCCTTATTTTAGGGCTAACCCACTTCTAACCACTTGTCTACTTAGTAATTTCTCCACTAAATTTATTATTTAAATAATTTCTTTTGTATCCACTTTGACTTATAATACACTCATCACTTCACTTTATTATTTAAATAGTTTCTTCTTTGCAACCACTTTGACTACTTTGACCTTTTTGGGCTTCTAGATGACTCATGAGGGTTCTCTAACTTCACATGGTCATAAATCTCTAACCGTGAGGAGTTGTGTGACGTTCCACATACCACCAGAAATGGCATGACATGTAATATCCATCTAGAATAGTATTACTTTCAAATATGATGGAGCCCCCCCTACTCCCACATAGGGATGCACAACCTCACGGTCAAAGGATCTCCGATTATTGAATCTGATGACTCTCTGAAACCTTAATGGTTTCCTTCTATGTCGAGACATAGGCCCTTTCAGCTTCTTGGTGCAAGTTTGATAGAAACCATGACCTTCCCTTTTGCGCTGCTACGAAATCTCAGATTGTTGAGCAATAGCTCCTTTTCAGATAAGCCCTCTCTTGAATGTGACCTTGGGCGATGACCATGCAATTGCGGGCACAGCCACAAGTAGTTTGGAATCAAACTACTTTTGGGCCTGCAATGCTCCTCCAACCTCCACATGTCCTCTTGATGAAACCACTGTTTGGATTGCGGCCCACCCTCTATATTTTAAACTACCCGCTACTCCTATCCCCGCAATGCCACAGGATCATTGATCTCACGATCTTGATGATACTCTCTAAATCGACGGTTCAGATATGCTCCTTTCAACTCTAAGCACCAAATCTACCCATCCTAGATCAACGGCTATGATCTCTTCACAATTCTGGATTCCAAGAGTTTGAAATCTCAAACCCAGCTCTCTTTCGTACTCCAACATTTCGGAGCAGGTGATCTGCAGACACCTGTCCTACCAATCAACGGTCTTACTTCCACTTCGGGTGTTTGACCATTCAACCCAAACCAAGGGTCCTGCAACCCTCTTATCGATCGACGATCAAGATTTTCTACAGGCTTCGAAATTCTGAGATCTCAAATCTCAAGCCTTTTTCCCAATGGCTTTTATCTAGAGTCTGTAATCCTCTAACGCATGTCCTCCTGATCTGGCGATCGAGGATCACTTCGGGTCTTTAACCAGAGTTAATAGATTTGCGCCACGTCTCCTCTGAATCTAACGACTATTAATCACTTTGGGACTTTACTCGGAGTTCTCAGATTCATGCCACATATCCCCCTGGATCCAACGGTTCAAAATCGTTCCGGCCCTCCGGCTCTCCACGCTTCGGGAATATCAAGTTTCAAACTTTCCTCCCCCTGAACTCATGATATCTGATGGCTTAGATTTTCCTATCACTTCGGGCTTCCAGCTCTTCGGGCTTCGGAAATATCAAGTCTCAAACCTTGAGAGATTCTTTCTCTTGTGCATGTGAGCATTAAGACTTATGCACCTTCCTCTGGATCTGATGGCTGTCGATCTTCTTCACGGTGATCCAACGATCACTGTCGCTCCTCTATCCTGAGCTTCTGATCTTCTCCCGACTTAGAAGATTTATCAATCTTCAAATGTTTCAAACCTTCATTTCTCATGCGAGTCCGATTCTAGGATCTCATCAACACTTACGAAAAGTGCTATCTCTCCTGAGCTTGATCCTTCAAGGATTTTCGATTTCCCATGCACACCTTGCATTCTCGGGATTTTGAATAACTTAGTTCAAAGGATTTATTTAAAATTATCACCCACTTGGCGTTCTTTTGTTCTGGTTCTTCGAAGCTTGGTTGCTCATCGACGCTATGCACACCTTGCACCTGGCCTAAGTTTCCCTTGTTCTCTCTCTGAACTCTTCTAAGTCAATCTGAAACTTAGTCGACGCAATCCTTGCGTTCGAGATGCACACCTTGCATACAAGTATCAGAAGAGAAACAATTGAAACTCATCCAGTTTCTCCATGAACTCATACAATCAGACTCTCTAACAATCATACATGAATGAAATGAAACAAATCACATACACAAAATATAGCATTCATTCATCCAAGCATCAAATGAACACAATCCAAGGATTTGGGACAATATTGCCTATTCTATACATTCATGAAAACAAATTTCATAGTGTTTCTTCTACTCTACTATGTTCTATTGATCTCTCTGATCTCTATCTCTTACAATAATCATACATTCTGCTATATTACAATGCCACAATAAACTATCTAAGGACCAGCTCCACAAGCTCTCGTCGTCTTGTCTGTAACCTATCCTATCAAAATCAAATCTATTACCTACTCTGTCCTATTACAATAACTACCAGTTATTACCAGATAGAGTCAACACTCCATATATGCAATCTCTTATAGTCCTTCATGACTTTACAAACACGACATATTTAAAAATGCTACTTTCAAAAATTTCTCAACAAATCGATTTAATTCTGAGTTAAAAGATGATGTGAACTCTGTCATGCTGAGATGTCATTCCTTTGCCTCCATGCTTGCATTCTGAGTTTGAAGGTGATGCTCCTGCATCATACTCCTCTGATTAAAATTTTCATGAACTCCTTTCCATGAGCTCATGCACTGTCTTTCCATGCTTCAAAATATCAGGTTCTGTGACCCAACTTGCATCTTCCATTGGATGATCTTTCCACTTCACTAAGTATTCAGGATATGTCTTCCTCCTGGTCTTCTTTCCATCCCTTTGTTCAATGATTTTCTCCATCTGAGGTTTTTCTATTGTGGGCAATTGTTCTTCCCACTGAACTTATTTCTGATCATTTTATTCTCATGCATCATCTCTCCTGTAAGGATACAGGTCTGCAACATTGAATATCGACGATATCCCAAGATTGTCTAACAACTTAATTTCATAAGCATTGGCTATGAATGTTCTGAGAATCCTACATGGTCTTATCTTCTTCATATTTAATTTGTTATATGTTCCCCTTGGAAACCTTTCTTTTCTCAAATGAGCTAAAACTTCATCTCCAACTTCGAATTGAACTTCTCTCCTTTTTTGATCAACTCTGTCCTTGTATTTTTGGCTGTTGTTTTGTAGCTTCTCTCTGACTCTGTCATGGAGTTTCTACATCTTTGTTGCGACATCCTCTGCTCCAACACTTCTGAACTCACCTTGATTCAGATCTCTCAACTCTATAATCCCTCTTGGTTGTATATCATACACAATTTCAAATGGAATTTTTCCTGTGCTCTTGTTCACTGAATTGTTGAATGCAAATTCGGCTTGCACCAGAATTTGATCCCATTGATGACCTTTCTTAGTGACTAAACTTCTTAGTAAGTTTCCCAGACTCTTGTTTACTACTTCAATATGTCCATCTTTCTGAGGGTGATATGCTGAACTAAATGACAAGTCTATCCCCATCCTCTTCCATAGATTCCTCCAAAAGTGTCCTACAAATTTGGTGTCCCTGTCTGAAACTATGCTCCTCGGAAATCCATGTAGTCCCACTCCTTCTCTGAAAAACAAATTGGCTATGTGTGTAGCATCGTTTGTCTTCTGGCATGGTATGAAATGTGGCATTTTGGAAAATCTGTCCACCACAACAAATATAGAATCTCTCCATTTCTGAGTTCTAGGCAATCCCAAAACAAAATCCATATTGATTGCATCCCACGACCTTTCTGGAATTGGTAATGGATGATACAAACCAGTGTTATGTTGTCTTCCATTTGCATACTGACAAATTCTACATTTGTTCACGAACTTTTTCACCTCTTCTCTCATGCTTGGCCAATAATATGAATTACTCAGTTGTGCAAATGTCTTATCATGACCAAAATGTCCAGCTAAACCTCCACTATGTTTCTCTTTCAGCAGGTTATCCCGCATTGAGAATTTCGGTATGCACAATTGGATTCCCTTGAATAGTAATCCATCTTGGATCAAATATTTAGTCCATGGGCTTCTATCTCCCAACAAAGGATTTTTGCATGCCTCATAAGCTTCCTTAAAATTTGCACCTTCTTTATACATATCCTTGAGGTGTTCAAACCCCAAGGTTTTCACTTGGAATTCTTGTACAATTAAAGTCCTCCTTCTCAAAGCATCTGCAACTTTGTTAGCAGTTCCAACAATGTGTTTAATAACAAAAGTAAAATTTTGCATAAATTATACCCATTTTGCATGTTTCTGATTCAACTTTTCTTGCCTAGTAATAAACTGTAAAGCTTGATTATCACTGTACAAGACAAATTCTTTAGGAATTAGATAGTGCCTCCATTTCTTCAAAGCTTGAATCACTGCATAAAATTCTTTTTCATATGTGGAATACTTCTGCTTGGCATCATTCAATTTCTCTCTGAAATAAGCAACTGGCCTATTATCCTGACTCAAGACTGTTGCAATAGCTAATCCACTTGCATCACATCTCACTTGAAATGTTTTTCCAAAATCTGGTAAGACCAGAATTGGTTGTTCTATGATCTTCTCCTTCAACACTTTGAAACTTTTTTCATATTCCTCTATCCAATTGAAGGACTCGTGTTTCTTCTTCACAGTGTCCAGCATGGGTGTTCATATACCACTGAAATTTCTGATAAAATTTCTATAGAAACTCTCTAACCCATGAAAATTTCTTACCTCGAATATGTTGCTTGATGATGGCCATTATCTGATTGCTCTCACCTTTTCTGGATCCATCTTCAATTCATTTGAAGAGATAAAAAAACCCAAGTATATGAGTTTTGTCTTCATAAAAGAACATTTCTTCAGATTTATCAACAACTTCTCTTGTTGCAACCTTTCCTTCACTAATGCCAGATGTCTTAAGTGTTCTCTCTTTTTCTTACTGAAGATTAGTATGTCATCTAGATATACTATGACAAATTTTCCTATGAAGTATTTCATTACTTCATTCATCAATCTCATAAATGTGCTTGGTGCATTTGTCAAACCAAATGGCATGACTAACCATTCAAACAATCCTTCATTTGTCTTGAATGTTGTTTTCCATTCATATCCCTCTCTCATTCTTATTTGATGATATCCACTCTTCAAGTCTATCTTGGAAAAATAACTTTCTCCACTCAAACAATCCATCAAATCATCCATCCTTGGTAAAGGAAATCTGTACCTAATGGTTATCTTATTGATGGCTCTGGAATCTGTACACATTCTCCGGGCTCCATCTTTATTTGGACTTAACAGATTCAATATTGCACATGGGCTTAGGATTTCCCTGACTAAACCTTTGTCCAACAACTCCTGGACTTGATTCTTGACTTCCTCATTCTCTCTAGGTGTCAACCTATAAGCTACTTTGTTTGGTAAACTAGCTCCTGGAATAAGGTCAATATGATGGCTTATACTATTGATGGGTGGCAATGAATGTGGTAACTCATCCACTACTATGTCAACAAAGTTTTCTAACAGTTCCTGGATTTCTACAGGAAAATCTTTTACATAAGTATGTGTACGGATAACTCTCAGCTTCCACACTACAACAAATTGCATTTCTTTCTCCTTATTGACTTCATTCAAAAGTTCCTTCCCACTTATGAGAAGTATACTTGAACTAGCTTCTCTCTTTTTGTCTTTGTCCTCTACTGGTAACAACATATGTGTCCTACCATTCTTTTCTAAGGTATAGGTATTCTTTCTTCCATCATGACTAACCTTTCTATCAAACTACCATGGTCTCCCCAATAAAATATGACAGACATCCATAGGAATTACATCACACAATATTTCATCCCTATAGCCTCCTATTTTAAATTCAACTTGGCATTGTTGACTTACCATTACTTGATGTCCTTTCTACAACCATGATACCTTGTATGGGTTTGGATGTGCAGTTGTCTTCAACTCTAGCTTCTCCACCATCTCTATGGATACTATATTGCCAGTGCTCCTGCTGTCTATGATCACCTTGCAAACTCTGTCTTTCGCCTTGCAAGAAGTTCTGAACATGCTTGTTCGCTGAACTGGTTCCTCTAGTTCCTTTTCTGGTTTAAGAAAAATTTTACTCATCATGAGGTTCCTTCCTCCTTCTGCTTCTTCTGCTTCCACATGCTTATGTGCTTCAACAACGTGTGCTTCACCTCCTCCTTCGTACTTTCTCTTGGGACATTCCCAAGACTTGTGCCCTGGTTTTCCATAGGTATAACATTTAACTATGCCTCCTCTGGATCTTCCTCTTCCTCTTCCTCTGGGAAAAGATCTTCTTCCTCCATGTTGTCCTTCTTTAGAACTTCCACCCTTCTCATGGTGACTATGTTGTTTGTCAGCTACATGCTTCGACTTCTGGAACTTATCTCTGGTGGTTCCTTTGCCTCTGCTTGATTTTCCTCTTCTTCCTCGTTGGCTTTACTTCCTGGCCATTTTTTCTTTAGCTTTCAAGGCTGCTTGATAGGAATCCTCGAATTTAGTAACAAACATCATGTTGATATCCTCTTGGATCTCATATCTCAACCCATTGATATATCTGGCTTTTTTCTCATCTTCATTCTCTTTCTGTCAAGACCTGATGTACTCTTTCACTGATAAAATCCTCTGCTTTAGGTTATGCAATCTCCTAAACAGATTGATTTGGTAATCCTTCACGATAAATTTGGCCTTCATCTTAGATACCATCCTATCCCAGTTTTTAATTTTATGCTTACCATTGCTCCCGTGTTCGGCTTTTAGTTCATCCAACCATAGTGTTGCATGACCTTTCAGTCTTGTCACTGCATGCTTCATCATCTTCTATTCTTTGACATCTTCGTAATCGAAGTATTTTTCCGTAGCACGTACCCAATCTAACAATTCTTCAACTTCCAAGATCGCCTTCATACATAGGTACCTCTATCTTTTCTCTAGCTCCTATTTTTGAAACAACTTTTATTAAGAGATCTTGTGCAGCATCCTCTACGTCATTTGCTTTGGCCTCTTCCTCTTCTCTCTTAGCTTCACTGATATCTCCAGTGTCTGGTGCTCTCCTCTACGTTGTTTCCATGGCATCTAGTCTCATTCGAAGTCGCCTCATTTCTTCTTCCATTTCTAGATTCGCTCTACGCCTTCTAGGTGGCATGATTTCCACTGCGTCACTTACAAACAAAAATCAAATTCTTGATACCACAAATGATATCAACTGACCTCCTTTCTCCTTTATCTAATGTCTACAAACAAACTTAATATATGCTTTGATACCACTTGATGCAGTCCCCCCACTCCCACGTAGGGCTGCGCGACCTCCAGGTCAAAGGATATCTGATTCTTGAGTCTGATGACTCTCTGAAACCTTAATGGTTTTCTTCTGTGTCGAGACACATGCCTTTTTGGCTTCTTGGTGCAAGTCCGATAGAACCTGTGGCCTTCCCTTTCACCCTTCTACGAAATCTCATAGTGCTGAGCGATAGATCCTTTTCAGATAAGCCCTCTCTCAAATGTGACCTTGGGTGATGACCATGCGATTATGTGTGTGGCCACAAGTGGTTTGGAATCAAACTACTTTTGGGCCCGCAATTCTCCTCCAACCTCCACGTGTCCTCTTGATGAAACCATGGTTTGGATTGCGGTCGCCCTATATATTTTAAACTTCGTGCTACTCCTATCCCCGTAATGCCATGGGATCATCGATCTTGCGATCTTGACGATACTGTCTAAATTGACGGTTCAAATCTGCACCTTTCAACTCTACCGACCATATCTACCCCTCCTAGATCAACGACTATGATATCTTTGCAATTCCAGACTCCAGGAGTTTGAAATATCAAACCCAACTCTCTTCCATACTCCAAGCTTTCGGAGCTGGCGATCTACAGACACATGTCCTGTCAATCAACGGTCTTACTTCCACTTTGGGTGTTTGACCATTCAACCCAAACCAAGGGTCCTGAAACCCTCTTCTCGATCGACGGTCGAGATTTTCTCTGAGCATTGGACTGCTGAGATCTCAAATCTCACACCTTTTTCCCAATGGTTTTTATCTATAGTCTATAATCCTCTGACGTGTGTCCTTCTGATCTGATGATCGAGGATCACTTCGGGTCTTTACCCAGAGTTCACAGATTTGTGCCACGTCTCCTCCAAATCCAACGGCTATGAATCACTTCGGGACTTTACCCAGAGTTCTCGGATTCATGCCACGTATCCCCCTATATCCAACGGTCCAGATTCGTTCTAGCCCTCTGGCTCTCTACACTTTGGGAATCTCAATTTTCAAACTTGCCTCCTCCTGAACTCATGATATCTAATGGCTCAGATTTTCCTAGTTGATCAACAACTAAGACTTCACTTCAGGCTTCCGGCTCTTCGGGCTTTGGAAATCTCAAGTCTCAAACCTTGAGAGATTCTATCTCTTATGCGTGCGAGCGTTAAGACTCGTGCACCTTCCTCTAGATTTGATGGTTGTCAATATTCTTCATGGTGATCCAACGATCACTGTCGCTTCTCTATCCTGAGCTTCTCTGCTCCTAACTTAGAAGAATTATCAGTATTCAAAGTTTTTGACCCTTTGCTCCTCCTACGAGTCTGATTCTAGGATCTCTTCAACACTTACGAAAAGTGCAATCTCTCTTGAGCTTTATCCTTCAAGGATTTTCGACTTCCCACACACACCTTGCGTTCTCGGGATTTCGAATAACTCAGTTCAAAGGATTTATTGAAAATAAATTCTTCTCGCCCACCTGGTGTTCTTCTATTCTGGTTCTTTGAAGCTTGGTTTCTCCTCAATGCTATGCACACCTTGCACCTGGCCTAAGTTTCCCTTGTTCTCTCTCTGAACTCTTCTGAGTCAATCTGAAACTCAGTCGACGCACTCCTTGTGTTTGAGATGCACACCTTGCATACGAGTATCATAAGAAAAACATTTGAAACTCATCTACTTTCATCACAAACTCATAGAGTCAGTCTCTCGAACAATCGTACATGAAAGAACTGAAACAAATCACATACACAAAATATAACATTCATTCATCCATGCATCAAATGAACAAAATCCAAGGATTTGGGACAATTCTGTATGTTTAATTCATTCATAAAAACAAATTTCATAGTGTTTCTTCTACTCTACTCTGTTCTACTAATCTCTTTGATCTCTATCTCTTACAATACTCATACATTTTGCTCTATTACAATGCCATAATAAACTATCTAAGGACCGGCTCCACGATCTCTCGTCGTCCTGTTTGTAACCTATCCTATCAAACTCAAAATTGTTACCTACTCTATCCTACTACAATAACTACCAGTTATTGCTAGATATAGTCAACACTCCATATCTACAATCTTTTATAGTCCTTCACGACTTTACAAACACAACATATTTAAAAATGCTACTTTCAAAAATATCTCAACAACTCGATTTAATTATGAGTTAAAATTAGATGTGAACTTTGTCATGTTGAGATGTCATTCCTTTGCCTCCACACTTATGTTCTGACTTTGAAGGCGATGCTCCTGCATCAAAATATATTAAAACTCATACCACTATACATCAAACAAACTTGGGTCCATTACCCAAACCTTTGTGCTACTGGAATTCACTACCGGACTTTCTTCAAGGGTTGACATCAATGACAACCAACCCAAATAATTAAAAATCTCCCCCTTTGGCATTGATGGAAGCACTCTGATGAAATAATGAATTCATATCAGTCATGCTCCCCCTATGACAATCTCTCCCCTTGGAACCATGCCTTTGTGCTCTTTCTCCAAGAATTTCTATCCTACATCTGATAAATATCTCCCCCTTTTTCATCAATGGCAAAGGTATCTTTTCATCTGTGGATGCTCCCCCTAACTGAACTATCCTTGGGGATACTCCCACTGACTGAACTCTTCCTGAAACTGATCCCCCAACTTGAACTATCCTCTTTATGGTGCTTCCTCATGTAAATCTAAGACATATAAGATAAACATTTAAAAGCATTCATTTTGGAGTTAAATTACTCCAAGTCTATGGCAAAGATACTCAAAGGCTTCCCTTGGAAGAGGTTTTGTAAAGATATCTACCACTTGTTCTTTTGTGCCCACATATTCAACTGTGATGTTCTTCTCTACAACCTGTTCACATAGAAAGTGATAATTTATTGGAATGTGCTTCTTCTTGGAGTGCATCACCGGGTTCTTTGAGATACTAATGGAACTTGTATTATCACAATAGATTGGAATGTGATCATCATACTCAACTTGCATATCTGTCAAAGTTTGTTTCATCCCTATAACCTGAGTACACCATCATGTTGCCGCAATATACTCTGATTTAGCTGTAGATAAAGATACTAATGATTGTTTCTTGCTTAGCCAAGATACTAAACACTGACCCAAGTAGAACGTTGCTCCACTGGTGCTTCGTCGGTCATCAATGCAACCTGCCCAATTTGCATCTGTGTAGGAAATAAGTGATAGATCCTTTCCTTTTGGATACCATAATCCAAACTCTTTTGTTCATTTGAGATATCTGAAAATCCTCTTCACTGCTAATACATGTGATTCCTTTGGTGCTGCTTGAAATCATGCTACGTGTCCAATTTCCTGCATTACATCTGGTCTGGTTGTTGTCACATATAGCAAGCTACCAATCATTGACCTGTATTGCCTCTGGTTTGTAGACTTTGAATCATCATATTTGCTTAACTTGCAACTGGTTTTCATAGGAATGGTAACACGTTTGCAATCTTCCATTCCAAACCTCTTTATCATTTCTTTTATATACTTAGTTTGAGAAATAAAAATTCCTAGGTTGCTTTGACATATCAGAAGACCCAGAAAGAAGGATAGTTCTCCAAATAATGACATTTCAAATTCATTATGCATATCCTTTGCAAATTTTTCGCTTAACCTGTCATCCTTACTTCCAAAAATAATATCATCAACATAAATTTTTCTCTTTCTTCGTCTCCAATCTCTTCATTTTCTGTTGTGTTTTATTCTTGATTAAAAATGCGCAAGGGGGTGGTACAAAGGGGGGGTAAGTCCATCTTCTTCTGAAATTTCTCGTGAGGTGACCTAAAGAGTTATCTACTTGCAATTCTGCAAGACCATCCACTACTGCCAAATCGTCTCCCCCACCACTAGGGGAGCCTCCATCTTCCTTTTATTCTGGCTCACCAAAATTATACACCCTACGTTCATGTCTTGACCATGCACCACAAATGTGTGCTCCTTCTCCTGAGTCAATCCACACGCTGCCACTTCGCACTTCGTCTCTCGGTCTGATTTGCAGACTTCCACTTTGCGGAGAATTTATCTCTCTGATCAACATGCTACTACTCTGTGTGCCATCCTCTCTCCTTATTGATGCACCTCTTCTTTTCAATTCATCTTCTTCTAAGGTTATGACACTCCGCAATAGCCAAAGGGGCTGGAATTCTTCACCTAGGTCCAAACTAGTATCAACATTGGTATCCCTACTAGACACCATCTCCTCTACACCACACCTCTTCATGAGCCTATCCTCGCATGTGATCCACTCCAGCACAACAACCACTCCTGTGCTACCACTTGGTGTGGTTTCTTTTCTCTTCATCTTGGACTTGACCCCTCGTCGCGCGCTATTGGAAAAATATTTTGGACCTTTCTCTTTTGCTCTTATTTTTATCTCAACTCTTCTTACATACCTCTCAACTCTTTTTCTCTTCTGCTATTCTAGATCCATTACATACCTCACCTCATCACACCAATTTCTTGGATCTTCCTCAACAGATCCATCTTCTAGCTCTTTTTCCCCCACCTTTGGAAAATCTCCCCCCCGCCCAACACTAGGGGGTTTACTTTGCCATTTTGTCAGGATCCATGTGCATCATTCTTCACTCCACAAATAACATTTTTATTCAAATTGGAATTTATTCTAGCATTCGCTTCCTTGGACCTTCTTCAAATTTTCTTTCATCCTTGTTGAAAGAATCACTATATTCTATAAAAAACTCGATAATGTACACTTTATTCACTCAAGCAAGCCAAAAATCAATAGCCCGAGTCCACTTGTTATATATCACCTTCAAGATATCAATATTGGCTTGATCCCAAACTATTGATTCCACTGGAAATGCAACTGCATTGATAACAACTTTCCTTTTCAACCATTCACGAAACAAACAAGGAAATTTCGTGAAGAAGAGCTCATGCATATCCGAGTAAATATATGTTCCTTTCCATTCTTTTTCATTCACCTCAATCCTTGTGTCTCTTGCAGGGAAAACTTGTCCTCTTTCTCTTATATCCAGTCTTGAATCTCCTCCTTAGAAAGATGCCAATTCATTTTTCTTTTCCTTCATCTATCTCAACAAGACTTCAAGTCTCGACAACAAAACCATTTGTTGGGTTCTTTCATTCCACACTTTTGTGTGTCCCATCCTTCTTAACATTGGGGAGGTTTAGACCAAGGGTTCATCCAAATTTGTCCAACAAAACCCCCAAAACATCGACATATCAATCCTCGGCCAAGGCTGAGGAAAGTCTCAACCAAGATGCAAAGGGGGTCACAAATACCATAAGGCCTTGTGACAGGGATGAAGGTTTAAGCATATGACACATCACTTCAATTGGCATCCATAAAACTCATGTATGATAAACTATGAGGACTAAGAATTAAAACTATACACGCACATGTTAAACTCATACATAATAGACACAGAATGTAGCATAACCATTGTATCTTTATTACTAGAATAATTTCATCATATCCAAGATATGCACTGCACAGGACATACACATATGATATCCATAAAACTTCATATCTTTTCTACATAAAATATCAGAATTACAACCTGCTACAAAATGCACCTTTGCTCAAAAATCAGACATAGAATAGACATAGAACTATATTCAAATCATTAACAGAATACAATAGGCTTAGAGTGAGCTCGACGTTGATAGTTATGCTAACTCAGAAAAATATCTAAATAGATAAAAAACTAGCTCTATTTATGATGTTAGAGCTTCCTTTTATAGTTTTCCTCTGCCGGGGAGCAATGTCAGATCAATCTACTTCGCTTAGTTGTGTGATACAACTACCTCGCACACTTATGATGTCTGTCAGTGCTCCATGTAGACTACTTTCATGAAGGTAAATCTTAACTTCCTGGCCAACTTGTTTCCTGGCCTTCCCACGTCTTTGTATACTGTTGGAAGTAATCATTCGAGGGGACTTTTTGATGATTCCTTTCTTGATTCTGGCGAGCATCTTTTTGTTTTGCGGTGCCCTTGAAAAAAATTAAACTGACATGCACTTGGTAGTCTTTAAGTGTGGCATGTGACTGAAAAAACTTGGTCCAGTGCACATTCTATGTTATTTCTCATGCATTTCCTTGGACACGCGCAAAACTATGGAATGAGCACACACAACTTTGTTTGTTCGTGGGCAAAAAACTGAACCCAAAACTTTGGGTGCCAACACCAACCTATTGAAGGCACCAATATCCTTAGTTGAGCACCAACTTAGCAAGATGTAGGCACCAACCTATTGGAGATACCAATTTTCTCCTTTGTCTTTCTAGAAAATTGGCAAAGCATTGGTGAAACATTTTCTTATGAGTTATTAATTATGTGTGTCAAATACATGTCAATATCACAACGAACACTACAAGAGGCATCAACTCTGAATGGTCACAACGAACACTACAAGAGGCATCAACTTTGAATGGCAAAGCATTGGTGAAATATGTTTCATTGGGAGAAGTTCAAAATTAATATTATCTTCTTGTATGCAAGGGATTGAATCATGGCAACAACACCTATGATATAGGTTGAGTTGCAAAAAATTCCATCATTCTTATTTTACATTATGAGTGGTATAAGAAGAGCACAGTCTAAAAACGATGAGTAACACTTGTTTCAAAATGCATTATCCATATTCACGTTTTCACCCTATGTAATAACCCATCATAAAACATATTCCCAACAACAAATTATATCCTTACCAAAAGAAAAAATTGTGTGACTTACCACATTGTGCTGAGAGAGTAAAAATGAACCTTCCGCTTAAAAAATGATAAACAAACATGATACCACAGGACATTCATACCAAAGTTCGGTGCTTCCAATTTAGTAATCACAATCACCATCATCAATGATTTCTTTCTTTACTCAAGCATATCGCATCAACCCAAGACTTTAATGATAACCATTTTGTCTTTGATGCAAGTGGATTGAAAATTACAATGCACAGACTACCCAAAAAAAAATATCACCTCAAACACATAGTTCACATAACCAATAAAATTACAATGCACAATCTACCCCAAAAAAAAAATATCACCTCAAACACATAGTTCACATAACCAATAAACACTTAATTCACATAACCATCCACATACTTTCATAATTCAATAATGTCTAGTCTCTTAAACTAATAAATCACAAGTCAACTCAAATAACCCTTACACAATTTTTTATCAAATTTTTATTTTAAAATAATCTTTAAACGATTTTGATCAAACCTTTTTAAAAAATAATATTTTAATATCTCTTATATCAATAAGAACTAATATAAGCTAAGACAATTAACCGTGAGTAATGTAAACATTTTTCTATTTAAAAAAATTAAAAATAAAAATCTTTGAACCACCCTGGCGGACTCTCTCAATTAAAAATGTCTCAATTAAAAAAATATCTCAGCCAACTACCCAACTGGCATGTTGTCTAAGTTTTAAAAAAATCTCGCGGCCATGTACGCCACTGGCCTAATGTCTAAATCAATAATAAAAGAAAGAAAAAGAGACCAGAAATAATGTCTAAATCAATAATAAAAAAAAACAAGAAACCATATGATTTTGTTTGTTTTTATTACATTTTTTTTTAATGCATTTTCGATACATAAATTTTGGTTTTTCTAATCTCAATATCTAGTAAATGAAATAAATCATATACATCATACATTTGTTCTTTCCACCCTGTGCATTGGAGGGGAATAATGTGATATAAATCTCTCCACCATGTAAACCACTAGCTTCATCTTTAAACCAATAGTTGAAAAAAAAAAAAAAAAAACCATATAATTTTGTATTGTTTACATTTGTTTTTGTTTTTTCATGCATTCTCTATACACAAATTTTAGTCTTTTGAATCTCGAATCTCAATATGTAGTAAATGAAATATAAGTAGTGTGTTATTTTCATCATGTATATGGAATGGAAAATGTGATATGCAATGACAAAAAAAAATGACACACCTTAAATCATTTACATTCACTCACTGCATAGTGCATTATTTTTTCCACTCATGTAGACATACTACATAACCCCACTTCCCAATCGATTGAAAACCGAAGCACAAATTCTAGAATCAGTAAGCATGTGTAAGAACTGATAAGAACTGAACTGAGAGAAGCTCTTGGACATTAATAACAATTTTTGAAATCTTCAAGCCTATAAAGTTTCCATTTAATTGGAAGAAATTGCCTGGTTCTGCCCTATCTTGTGATATTTGGATCTGTAATTTTTCAATCATATCAGTTTTTGAATCAGTCGGTTCTAAGGAGGCTTAATCCTTAAAGAAATACGAAGATGTTGCATCATGGGCGACTCCAGGATTAATATTATCAATCAGACACCACAGGTAACAAATGCAGAAGATGAGGTTGGAATAGGCACATAAATCACCTCCTTCTCTATTAACATATTGTCCTGTAGCCCAAAGGAGCTGGGAACTGATCAATTAACAAGGTTTTGGCGAAGGAATGGGCACATTAATCGTCCTGACTTGTCACAGCCAACAGAAAAAGCAAACAATCGAGTTGGGACACACCCCCAATTCATCTCCCACATATCGAATGACTTTCCTGCTGAAAAGTTGAAATACTATGTGCCTTAGATCTTTCCCTCGGCCCTTTTCATCACCCTCCATAGTCCCAAGCTGACGAGTCAGAAAACATTAAAAGCAATCTCCTCCTTACTTGCTATGGAGACTTCCATTTCAAGGAGTTGATGAGCAATATGCAATATGAAACGTGATAGGGTTACACTTAGAAATTGGAGAAACAACACTCAATGAGGCAACGCTCACAATCTATATTATTCAATGAAGACTGATTACATCATTATATAGAAAACTTAACCTACTTAAGTTGTTACAACAAACTTCAACAAAATATGATCTACATTAACTGAGAAGTAGAGTTCGTCTACGAATCTAACTCTTGCTCCATTATTTCCAAGTCTCCCCCTTAATGGAGAATGGATTGACTTCTACACCTAACATCTCCCTAAACAGCTGAAACATAATCTTTCCAAGAGGCTTAGTGAAAATATTAGCGGCATTTTCACAAGTATTACAATACATAAGAGTTATTTCATTTGACTGCAACTTTTCTCTAACAAAATGAAACTGAGCATCAACATGCTTTGTCCTTGCATAATAAATAGGATTATTTGCCAGCTTGATTGAACTTTGATTATCACATTTGATCATTGTAGGTTCCTTTTGTTCTTCTCCAACATCTTGAAGAAGTCTTCTCAACCAAACAACTTCACAAGTTGCTGCACACAAGGCTTTATATTCTGCTTCAGTAGAAGACAAAGATACAATAGGTTTTTTTTTATTGCTCCATGAAACAACCCCGGATCCAATGCCAAATGCATATCCAGTGGTTGATCTTCGATCATCCGGATTGCCACCCCAATCAGAATCTGAGTAACCTATCAAATCAACATCAGATGCATCAGTATATTTAATACCATAATCAAGTGTATGAGTACTGCCTTTGCTGCATTCTAATGGATTTCTAGAGGTTTCACCATAATCTGACTTAATACACTCACAGAGTATGCAATATCAAGTCTAGTTGTGGTGAGATAATTCAAACTGCCCACTATCTGTCTATACATAGTGCCATTCACCTCCTTCGAACCATCATCACAAGAAAGTTTCACATTCTGCTGCATGGGAACAGTAGAAGATTTACACTGATCCATCTTAAATCTCTTAAGTACTTCTCTGACATACTTACTTTGACAGAAAAAAATTTGGCCTGCATTTCTCCAAACTTCAAGACCTAGGCAGTAATGTAACTCACCAAGATCTTTCATTTCAAAAACTTGTGACAACTGCTCCTTGATTTCATCAATTAATTTCTCTGCATTTATTGTAATTATTGCATCATCAACATATAAGGAAATCAATACTATATACCCCTGCTCATCAAATTTGGTATACAGATTTGGATCACTTTTTCTCCTCATAAAACCTTGTTGAAGAAATAAAGATTCCATCTTTTCATACCATGACCTATGTGCCTATTTTATTCCATACAATGCTTTCTTTAAATTACACACAAAGTGTTCTTGCCCATGTTCCACAAACCCTTCAGGTTGAGTAAGGTAAACCTCCTCCTTTAACTCACCATTCAAAAATGCAGCTTTAACATCTAACTGGTGTAGCTTCCAATGATCCTTTGTAGCTAAAGCAATTAACAATCTAATAGTATTCAATTTAGCTACTGGTGCAAATCTTTCAGCATAATCAATACCTTTTGTTTGTGAATACCCCTTTGCCACTAGTCTAGCCTTATATTTGTATATACTACCATCTGATTTAAACTTGGGTTTGTATATCCATTTGCATCCAATGGGCTTCTTATGTTTAGGCAATTCAGACAATTCCTAAGTATCGTTTTTCATTATAGATTCATACTCTTCCTCCATTGCATTTCACCATTCATCATGTTCATGAGCTTCATCAAAACTCATTGTTTCTATGACATTTGAAATGCTATTCATTAGGGCATAGTCTCTATACCTCTCAGGGAGCCAAACCTATTGTGTAGATATTCTTAACTGATTATTTTCCTCCCCACTTTGTGAAGATCTGTCTTCACCACTAGGTGAACTCTGACTACTTGAAGTGTCCATATCACTGTCACTGAGTCCTTCTTGTTGTTGTTGCTGCTATCACTGTGGTTCTGGCTGTTGCTGTGGTGGCTGTTGTTGTGATGGTTGTTGCTTCTCTTCTTTAACTCCTTCATCAAGAAGTCTATGCCATTCCTCTTGACTGTTGTTATCATGATTTCCTACTTCTTGCTCATGGAAAAGTACATTTCTACTCGCAAATACTTCGTGAGTAGAAGGATCAAACAGTTTGTATGCTTTGAATTTAGAACAATACCCTATGCAAATACATTTAATGGCTTTAGCATCCAATTTCTTCCTATTCTCCTTTGGAATATGAGCAAAAGACTTACACCCAAATACTTTCAAATTATGAACTGCAGGTTTGGAACCATACAAGGCTTCGAAAGGATTAACTTTTTCAAGACACCTTGTTGGACTTCTATTCTTTAAATAAACTGTAGTATTTATGGCTTTAGCCCAAAATGAATATGAGAGATTCTTACCTTTCATCATACTGCGTGCACACTCTACCAAAATTTTGTTTTTCCTTTCAGCAACTCCATTCTGCTGTGGAGTGTGGGGTATCGTAAACTGTTGTACTATTCCATGATCTTTGCAATATTTGATGAAGTCCCCTAATTTATACTCTCCCCCTTGATATGAATGGAGGATTTTGATGGATTTTCCTGTCTGCTTTTCCACCATGGTTCTGAATTCCATAAAGTACTAAAAAACATCACGTTTTCTTCTAAGGAAATAAACCCATGTGTATCACGTGCAATCATCAATAAATAACAGAAAGTAAAATGCACTTTCTAAAGACCTAGTTTGCATAGGTCTGCAAACATCAGTATGCAAAAGATCTAACACATCTCTCTTTTTCTTATTAGTATTAGAGGGGAATTCATCTCTGTGCATCTTTCCTAATGCACATCCATCACAAGCAACATTCTCATTCTTTAACATAGGAAGTCCTTCAACCATATTTTGTTTCTGTAATAACAATAAATCATGATGATTAATGTGTCCATACCTTTGATTCCAAAGACTCTCTGTTGGCATAGTTGCAGAAGTTAGTACGTGATATGCTTTGCTGGTAACATCAAGTTTGTATAGTCCTCCTTCTCTAACTCTCGTTGCAACATTTTTGAATTGGTCCAACAGATCCTTCACTATGTAATAATTATTGAAGAATTCAAACTTCAAGTTCTGATCTGTGATGGTGGACACAGAGATCAATTTTTTCTTTATCCCCGGTACATACACAACATTCCGAATGTGACAAACAATACCATTCGGAAATGTCACAAGAATGTCTCTGTATCCCTTGATCATCACCAAGATATATGTTGGCTCCATTCTGTGTTACTTTAAAATTAGTGTACCACATCTTATTACAAGTCATATGTACTAATGCTCCGGAATCCACAAACTAGGCATCACTATCATCCGTTTTAGCAGATAAAGCAACATTTGACAAAAACAGTCTAAGATCCCGTGAATCAAAATTTAGGGGTTCATCAATATCATCACTAGCAATAAATAATCAGAGATCATGATTTGACGATTTTTCTACATAATGGCCTACATGTGTTCTAGGTTTGTTCCTAGCCTCATCACTTTTCTTCTTATGATAGTATCTAACAATATGTCCAGGTCGACCACAATAAAAAACAACTCTTTGACTCATTCTTGTTAGAGGTCATACCTTGATTCGGCCTTGGGGATTGTCTTCTCTGTGATGAATGGCCACCTTTGCCTCTTTCGTCTAATCTCCCTCTCCAGGATCTCGTATTTGAACACAGTGCCAAATCTATATTCTGAGGCTTCATATTCCCGTGCCTCTCTTCCTCTTGCAGAAAAATTCCTGTCAATTCTTCAAAAGTAGGAGGTTTCTCCCTTGTTGTGAGACCTATTATGAACATCTGATAATCTTCTAGCATACCATTTAAGGTAATATTGACAAGATCATTGCTGGAAATAGTTTCCCCTATATTTCCTAGCTTGTCTTTCACCTCTTTAATGCGACCCAAAAATGAACTAACAAATTCATTTCCATCCATCTTAATGCCTAGAAATTTAGTTTTCATGAACATAATGCAATTCGTATTGCTAGTTTCATACAAGGCTTTAAGTGTTGTCCATGTTTCAACAGAAGTGTTAGCTTCTCTAATATGTGGAATTATGTTATCTTTAACAGACATACGCAACAATACCTTGGCCTTGTTTTCGTGCTTCTCCCAATCTTGGATCTATGTTGTTGTTACACCTGCAACCGCATCTGGTTTCGCTTCAGGTCCCTTCGCAATGGTCTAGAGACTGTACCCTTCCATCAAGGTCTGCATCCTGAATTTTCAGTTAATAAAATTTGAGTCATCTAACTTGTTGGCTTCATTGAGGTAGGTCTCTGGTAGAGGATTCACCATCTCTGCAAGTGTCTGCTTGTCCAATCAAATAATGGATCCTTGTATCACCAAACACACTTCAATCCTGAAAGCAGTGAATCACCAAGAATACACAAATAAACTCAGCGCACCCTTCCTCTCTGGGTGGCTATACTGGATTTCTGAATGCCCAAACTTTTGTTTTTATAAAACAAATTTCCACACAATAAACCTCTCAAAATATCCTCTTAATAAACTTTGTACCTCACCCACAAATGGTAGAGTTTAAACCTTACAAAAAATCCACTTTAATAAAAAGTTTATACCTAAAAAAAATCCACTTTAATAAAAAACTCACGCTTTATGAAAAAGAACCTTCACCATTTATAAATCAATCTAAAATATAACCCCTTTCTCATTTGTATAAGAAATCATGGCATTAATAAGAATCTTTGACTTTTACCTCCCGCACGCATCCAGCTATACCAAATCTACAACACTCCTTATGGAGGAATCCATTGGCATCCAACACGATCTATATCTGACGGGGAAAACTCATGCTTCAAATTCACGGATCTGCAAACAATAAAATCGGCCCTCTACCCGTCCTCACGACCACTACAGCCATGAATTGAGTCAACGAGCAGCACTAGATCTGAGTATGATCCAACCTTCTATCAGGATATCAACGTCGATCCGCTTCAACCTCACGGATCCTCTGCTTTCCCAAGAAAAAACGTTCCTCACGCTATCCACGTAGCCTGCGCAAACACACGTGTTTCCGCACCTCATGCTACCTTAGAGTGTGGCGAGTCCGCACCTCACGATTCACTTGGAGTGAGGAAATCTTTAAGGATTTACGCACTGTAATACACAGTTGGAGTGTGGATATTTTAGGCTTTCAAACGTGTGTAAAGTTTGAGTAGTATGCCGTTGCACCCTTCTATAGGAGGGACCTGCGGATTTCTAGAAATTGACGCACCTATCTTCTACGACTCCTCACTTCGATGACTCTGATACCAACTTAGAATTTGGAGAAACAACACTCAGTGAGGAAACGTTCACAATCTATATTATTCAATGAAGACTGATTACATCATTATATAGAAAACTTAACCTACTTAGGTTGTTACAACAAACTCTAGCAAAATAGGATCTACATTAACTGAGAAGTAGAGTTCGTCTACGAATCTAACTCTTGCTCCATTATTTCCAAGTGTTACTTGTAGGATTCGGGAATGGTATGTTCAATGCCAGTGTCTTTACAGTAAGGAAGAACTATGTCGGATGATGGATATTTACACTGATGAAGACCTAGGTCCGATGATGGTTAGAGATGGCTTATTACTTTTGCAATTCTTGAGGTATGCTCTCATTTTCAATCAAAATTTTGCTGGAAATTTAAAGTCCCTCTTATGAAGATCAGAGGATATAAAAATATGGGTGGCTTACTTTCATTAGGAGGTATAGTATATGTTTTTTACTTAATATATATAAAAACCAACCACAAAATTTGGAGGTAAGATGGGCCTATAGCTAAGATCGGTTAGCTTAGTCGCCTCCTTTTTTGTGGTTGTTTAAATATGGTAATTAACCTGAATGGTATGTGTGTCTATTTTCTATATTTTTAGGCGATTTACAACACGTAAATGCATCTTGATTCCATAGCCTCCTATCGGAGATATCAACGAGCCTAGTCTGTAATGAAAATGTATGCTTTTGACCATTGGAACAACAATTCGCAGTTTAGGAAGATATTATGAAAATTGATAATCAAATACCCATTTTTGTGTTACAAAAGATCCTTCAATGGGAGGCAGGTACGTATCGATGGGATCCAGATAAAGATGAAGACAACCTGATCGATCAATGGTGGGCAGATACAGATTAGTACCTCGTCTCTATTCTAAAACATGCTTGGTTCAATCTGTCACCTATTATGTATAAGTATGACAGTCCAGATTCGCATGTAATAGCTGGAGTCCCATTGAAGGATGATTCACATCTTTTGGAATTTGTGTATGAAAATATTATCAACTCTTCAGATTTTAAACACCCTTATAAACTGAGAAAAAACAAGAGGCGCGTCAGCCGCATCACTCTCCCACCAGCGGTACAACTCAAAGGTAAAGGGGTGAGATTCGCTCCAAACAAAGGGCGGCTCAACGAAATTAGTTTCGATCGTAGAAACCTGACGCTTTACTTACCCACAGTTGAAATGGATGGCAAAGCAGATGTTATCTTGAGAAATTTGGTGCTATTTGAAGCTTCTAAACAGGGAAAGGAATCACAACCTATTAGGTCATATGTGAACTTGATGTAGCGCTAGATCGATACAGCCGATGACGTTCAAGCGCTGAGAGATGATGGTATAATACACAGTCACTTGGGCACCAACAATGATGTTTCCAAAGTCTGGAATGGAATGCGTGAACAACTACCGACAAACAACATCAAATACGAGCCAATCGACAATGCTATTTATGACGTGAAAAGCTTCTACACAAGAAAATGTATAACTATGTGTACTGGGGCTTGGTAGGGCTTGAGGAGGTGCCCGCTAACTGGTAATGGGCACCTTCTTCCTTCCAACATGGACAAGTAGTAAGAATCATCAACTGATTTTCTTCTAACTTTGAAAGGCCCGAGACAAAATTGAGTACTTCCTTTGACATTAGTTGGCTCTCCTTTCTTGATATCCCACATCCACACTATCTCCCCCTCCTTGTATTCCTTGATTTTGAATTTGGTTGTTTCCTGAACAACCCTGGTGTATTGTGCAGAGGGAGGAGGGTGGGATTTTGCTGTGAAGACCTCCTACTGGGATGGTCAAATCAATATATCACTTTCTCCCTTATTTAGTAATTTTACATCCCCGACTTCTTTGTCTTTATACTTATCTAGGAGTTTTTGGTATTCTTCTCTCTTGGGTCATTGTATTTGATCAAAGTCTTCTTATGTGGCAAAGGACATATCCTCGGGAGAAAATTCAGGAAGACTTTCCATGATTTGCTCATGCGCTTTGTCATCTTTGATGGGGTCACTAGTTTCTTACACATGGGTTCTGGTCATTGGCACATTTGGGAGACGACCTATTGTTCCATTGTTCAAAGGTATATTCACATAAGTGAGGTCTCTCTCAAGGGTACCACCCAACATTGAGGCAAATTTTCTAGACAACAACATCCCCCACACATATGGGACGTCTACTACCACTACGTCAATGTGGATCACTCTCTCAGGGTATTCTTTAAGGCAAACTTCCACATTTTCAATTACCCCATGTGTGGGTATGGCTCTAGACTCAAATCCACACACATTTTTGTAAGGTTGTGTGAATTTTAGGCCCAATTTTTGCATGACCTTGAGAGACATCATGTTAACACCGACACCTGAATCCAACATGCAATTGTTGAGGCTCTTGTTATTTATTAGCAAGGTCATGAAAAAGGGTGGGTGTTCATCATACTGGACCCTAAAGTGATCATCTTGCAACATAATAGGGGGGTTCATTGGTCCATCTGATGCCTTGAAGAAATTATCAAATATTTCTTTATCAAATTGTACTTTGATGACTTCTCTTAGGGGAATAGTTACGTGCATCTTGGATAGTGCCCCTTCGAAGTCAAAGTTTAAGTCCACCCTTTCGGTTTTGGATGTTTTAGAAAGGAGAATGTCTAAGGGTGGAGGTTTGTTTTGATTTGTTGCAGGAATGGTAGATATAGGTCGGTTTATCTTCTTTTGTCTATACACCTGAAATTATTGTTTCTTTAACTTCTCTTTTGATTCCTGGTATAAGTTGTTTATTACTTCCATTCTAGCCTTCCTGGCTGCTTCTTTTATGCCCTCTCTATGTTCCTCAGGAGTGATATTTAGGAAAATCTGGGGGCCTTCTATTACATGGCCCACATTGTTTACTTGGTCATGGTCTCCATTGTTGTAGGGACACTCATGTTCCCAGTGTGCTTCACTACACTACAAACACCAAGGATTTTCATCCATGACGCTTGTAGAAGCTAAAGTATTAAGAACCTCTTGATCATTCTTTGGTCTATAAATTTGGTTCCGTTTTTGGAATTGGCCTTTGTATGGGACCCTTGGTGCTTGGATCTGGGCTCTTTCCAGGTTGAAAATCCTATTCATCATTAGTTCTTGATTTTTCATCATGCCATCCATGGTCATTTGCAACTTTGCTAGGCTGGCGCAAATATTCGAGGAAGGCTCAACGTTGTGGACTATCATTGGTTTAATGTCCATTTTGACCTTTGGGTTTGAGAAAGGCTCAATTTTGGATGAGTGGAGGTTGTCTTGAATATTTGTAGCTAATTCTTGAGCTTCTTTGATTGTTTGGGGGTTTTTATCTCTAAGGAGATACCCTAGTTGACTAGTAAAAGATTTGGTGTAGATGTAAACAAGGAAATTATTGGTCGGATGATGGCTCATAGGGATCTTCTACAATAGGGTCTCAAACCTAGTGTGGAACTCTCTAATGGTCTCATTATCTTGTTTCCAAAGGGTATTTAGCCTAGTCAACAACATGTTGGGGTCTTCTTTGATACTCCATCTTTTGAGAAAGGCCTCTTCCAATTTATCCATGGTTTTAATACTGCCATCAGGAAGACTATGGTACCAATGTCTTGAACCATCAATGAGGGTAGCAGAGAACAATTTCATGAATAATTCCTTAGCATCATCACTAACAGGATGAAGCTGAAAGAACGCCCAAAATTTGTTCATATGCTCTTCAACACTAATTGCATCAGTACCGGTGAACTTAGGCAGCCACGGTGGCATCTGCCTAGGGTATCTTGGTATAGATGATATGTCTAGCAGCTTGAAAAGACTGGATGACCATTGTCTTTGGTTATTGGATTGGTTTTGGATGTTGGTCTAAGTTCCCAAGATAGACATTGTGTTTAAAGAAAGACATCCTCCGAAAAGTGATTTTACTACAGGAGAGTTTCAGGGAGGCTTTCTTCTAAAAGATTGAGGAGGGTTATTGTACCTCCTTGTGGATTGTGGAGTCGCCAGATAATTTTCTTGAAATTACCAAAGAGATAAGGTTAAAGGGAATCACCCTTAGTGGAGTCTCCAGGTAAGCTTGTAAGATAAATATTCTTGAGGAAAGGATTACCGAAAAGTGTCGTCTTTTAGGAGAATTGACTCAGTGTTCCCCGGAAACGGCGCCAAAATGTCATTGCACAATTTGTACTTTGAAGGATAAAGGAAAGGTAATGAAGACAAATTGACGCAACACGAGATTATCCTATCACTGTCACCTCAATAGGATAACTCTTTCTATTTAGGGTGGTAGGCCTAGGGGAGACGTCCCCGATGACCTGGGGTTTTGAGAAGCCAAAGGTTTAAGGCTAAGTGAAGTTTTCCCCCTCATAAGTCACCACCGATCATAAAGTCTGGATAAACAACCAATAGTAACCAGAAATGTACCTGCCCAGAACAAAGCAACAAGAAACTATATATATTTGCAAGATCACCTGCTGGTTAGTACTTCATATAATTGAACTTTCTCAAATAAAGTGATTGACTAATATTATTGATGAAGCAATCAATGATGTACAATAGCAATAATCACAATATGTTACTTCGCAATAAATGCTTTTAAAGAAGCTTCACAATGAGCAAGAACAATTTATCATCAATGTCACAATATCAACATTCCTTGGAAGCAAAGACTAGTATGCTTTAGCCAACCTTTCGATTTCTTTAAGGAAGCATAAAATGCTGCAAAGTACAATTATAAATCAAGTTAATAATGGCAACAATAGGGTTAGTAGGTTAGGGTTATAAGGTATTAGTAGTTTTTCAAAGATTTTGGAAGTTGTGATCAAGACACTCAAGTAAAAGGTCTTAGACTAGTGCAATCATAGGGAAAATGGAGTCAAAGGTAGAAGCAAGAGTTGAAGAAGCAATATGATAACGGAAGGGCCAAAGACAAGAGAATTTGATGGTGAAGTGTTGTTGAGCCAAGGCTTCAACCATCAAACCCTAGGGGAAAACGACTCACTAAGTTGTAGTAACCCTAGGCCTTAGTGTATTTTCCTCCTTCTTTAGCTCAATGACAAGATAAAATCGGATAGGATTGAAGAGAAAAGGTAGGGTGTTGCAATGCCAAGGCCTTAGCAATGTCTTCAATAGGTATAAACTCCTTGGCACAATCTTAGTAGGGAATTAAAATAAGGACACCAACATGTGCTTATTTCATAGGGTTTATTCCAACAAATTTCATTAACAAAATGCAAGTAAAATATTATAACCATTCAAGTAATGGAAGGATTGCAGAAATTCACTTACATTTACCAAGAATTCATCAAGCCAAACCCTAGTTGTAAACCTTCCACCAAGAGAAATGCCAAAAATAGCCAAAATCAGCCTCCTTCAACAAGTGCGCACTAGTAATTTCAGCCAAAACCCTAAAGGAGGGTGCAAATTTCAAACCTCACACAAGTGTGAGTGAACGATGATGAATAAAAGAGAGTTTTAGCTCTCTTACTTATACAGTAGCAATGACCTTAATTAATTTTTAGGTCACAAAAGGCCGACATGGACAAAAATACATAATAATATTTTTTTACATTAAATTTCATGATAAAACCCTAAATCAAGCATAAATGAAGACATCATGCCCTTTTAGGGTGATGTTAGCCCCTTTTAGGGCAAAATTAGCCTCCTAGATAAAAACGTTCGGCCCCCTTGGGCCTCCGGAAGCTACCACACGTACCATAACTGCCACAACTACCTCCCAAAACCTCCACAAGCATTGGATGACATCATGAGTGTCTTGGGTGACTTCATGGGCCTTCCAAGGCCAACATCCTGGTGGTAAGGGCACAACCCCCCTGGGTACAGGTCTGTTGGGCTGCCTCTGGTGGAACGTCCTCCTCTTCTCCGATACAAAACCTCTGATTTGTCTTTGCCCCCTGCTAGGGTCTCATCATCCATCTAGTGGGATTTCAGCCCCATGGAGGTCTGAACTGATCATCTCCCCATGTGTACCTATCCATAATGGTACCTATCCATCGGGTATGATCCTACACATCAACATATATGCCCTCCATGGGATCATAAGTCACAAGGATCATAGCAATGTCAATCACACCTAATCATCAATATTATTAAACATGTGCATAAAACCCCTTTTACTCAGAAAAGTTCTCAAAGACATTATACTAATCTACAAGCCAAGTTTGGAAGAAGTGATAGGGCGTCCTATTGGGAAAATGCTCATTGGATGTGGGGTGTTTCCGGGCGAAGTCAAATCCAAGCCATGTGAGTAGATGAGGTGGTAAGTGATGTATGGACAAGGGATGCAGTGATAGTAGGGAAATGCATGGCTTACCTGTGGGTGCCTTTGTAGAGGCTGAGTTGCACCTGTCATGGATGCAAATGTTTCCAAGCCCATTCATGCCTTTTATTTTTATTCTTATTGTTTTTTCTTCAAGAATCTAGTCAGGGGACACTGCTCTGGCATGGTGACCAGTGGTGAAAGTGTTACCCACAAGAATTTCATGGAGATGAGAAGGTTGGCTTGGGATGAGACCCCCTTTCTCTTGGATATGCCACCAAGAGCCACTACCCTGGCATGGTGACTAGTTGTTGGTAGTGTCATACCTCTACATTCCCATGGACCTAATACGCTCGCTCGTGATGAGACCCCCTATCCTCTAACTAGGTATTCTTTTATTATTTTTATATGGGTCCCTCTGTTTCTTTATGAGAAGCCTTTTACTGCTTTCTCGAGGATCCCTGGTCGAAGCATCTCGAGGTTTCATTCTTTGGATTCTATCTTTTGCCAGCTTCTTTTACCCTCTGGGCCTTTAGCCCCTTCTTCCCACAAGGTAAGGTGCAACCCTTAAATATTTGGCCAACCCAATGCTCAGACTAGTGTAGCAGGATGGATAAGTGGGAGAAAGATGGAAATTGGTAAGTATGGTGGGAACGGATGATGGCTTCTCATGAATCCCCCCAGTGGAAACTAAAAATCTATGGGCACAAACTTACTAGGGCATCCTATAATTCCCCCTAGATATGGTCAAGTGGATAGGTATAATATCCAGGCACCCATTAGAAACAAAAAGAATTGAATTCAAATATTCAAAGATTTTGAGGATCATAGTGACACATACCATGATACTCGAGCTCATTACCTCATGGAGTAAGATCCACTTCTTCTACAGGACTAGGCTGAGGTGATGGATGTTGTTGTTGCTGACAAGGTGGAGGTGTTGAAGAAAAGAAAAGATGGGCCCTCAAGGGAAATGCTCAAGTCGATCTGGCTCTCGGTACTCCATGTCTTGGACCTGTGGGCCTCGAGACATAATCTTCTTAGTTATCCCTAAACTAGGGGATAACATGCCCAAAACAAATTCCACCTAAAGACACCAATTGACCCTCGGGTGAGTAAACGACCCAAGCAGTGGAAGCTAAGTTCCATGTATGACAACTGGCATCGTCTATGAATCCTAAGTAAACTGAATACTTCATTGACATCTTCCAACCAAGGGAAAACTCGATAAGCAAGTTGATGACATAAAGGAAAAGATATATACACTAAGATACACTAGTATACAAAGAGTTACACCCAATCTTGGGGCTCAAGCATAATATATTTTCAAGTGGAGCCCATTTTTGGGCTCAGCCAACATATTCCCTTCATAATATTCCAATTCATAGGCTCCTTTTTCTAAGCCACGTCACACGATATAAGGACTGTGCCACATGGGGTTGAACTTGCCCGCCCCTAGTGGTTCTTTGGATTGGTCATACAACAGGACCAATTTACCCCCAACCTACTGCCGAGGATAGACAAAATTGTCATACTGGAACTTGACACGTCGTTTATTCACTTTGATAGCCATAGAGGCATCTCGATGCTGCTCATCTAGGCTCTCTAGGTGTACAAGGCGTTCTTTGAGATCGTAAGTGTCAGGTAGGAGCTTAACTACCAGTCTAAGAGAAGGGATTTTTAACTCAATAAGAATGATCGACTCCACATCGTGTACTAACTGAAAAGGAGAAAAATCGGTGGAAGTCTTAACCAGGGTTCGGTATGCCCAAAGATAAGGGTAAAGAATCAGATGTCAATCAAATTTACTCTGGCTGATAGGTTTTTGCAAAATGGTCTTGAGATATTTTTTCACAACCTCTACTTGTCCATTTTCCTGGGGATACTAAGGGGAAGAATGACCATGTTTAAACCCCAGTTTTGATGCTATTTTTTCATCATTTTGTTCTGAAAGTGACTACCATGATCAGTGACAATCTCCCTCGGTATTCCAAACTGGGATATAATTTGATTGAACATGAAAAGTGTTGCAGTCTTACCATCAGATTTAATCGTAGGCATGGCCTTTTCCCATTTAGTAAAGTAATCTACGACCATGATAATATGTTGATTCCCCTCAGTCAAAGCTGGGTTGCAGTCTGCAAAATCCACCCCCCACTTGGTGAAGGGACCGACGGTGATGACTAGGTGAAGAGGGGTTGGATGCGAGTGCATATTCCGAGCGAACACTAAGCAAGGGTGACACTTCTTGACTGCTTCGACACAATCTTTAAAAATAGATGGCCAAAAATATCCAACTCACAATATTTTTTGGGTTGTCGCAAGCCCAGATGGATGACTACCACAAGCCCCACTGTGAAATTCATTAAGAACAAACTCAGCCTCCCCGTGAGTCAAGAAACGATGCAAGATATTATCTACACCTCGACGATACAAAGTGTCGTCGTTGACTAGGTAGTTTTTAGCTTAATACCATATACATCGTCGATCGTATCTTTATAGATGATGAGAGAACTTCAAGGTTTGAAGATAGATAAAAATATATCCATACCAGGGGTCTGATGACGAGATAAGGAAAATGTGTTCATCCGTGAATGAAGTCGAGGGAAGTCCAATATTAACTCGACAAAACTAGCAATTTCTTGGATTTTGCTGAAGAAAAAACAAGGTCAAACTCTTGCAAAATGAAAATCCATTTATTGTACTTTCCCCCTATGATACGCCTAGTAAGTACGTATTGAAATGGATTGACATCAGAAACTATAGTAGTTTTTAAAATCAATATATAGTGTCTCAATATTTGAACTGTGTGTATGGAAGCCAAGGCTAGCTTCTCACCATGAGAATAATTGAGTTTAGGACTGACTAAGTTTCGACTAAAGTAATAGATGACATGCTCATGGAGCTCATCATCCTCCTGAACCAAAACCATACCAACTGTCCCTTCAAACGCGACAATATAAAGGAAGTAATCTCTGTTGTAGTCTAGAGGCTTCAACAAAAGCATCGATGCCAAGGATTTCTTAAGAGCATCGAAGGATTCCTGGGCTCGCTCATCCCATCTAAACAGAGGGTCCTTCTTCAAGAGATGCATGAAACCCTTAGTAATATTGGCATAGTTTACTATAAACCGACATAATAAGTTAGCTTTCCCTTGTAAACCTTGAAGCTAACGAATGTTACACAGGAGAGGCAATCGAAGTATTGCCTCAACCTTCAAAGGATCCACCATGATCCCAGTCTCAGAAACTAAGAATCCTAAAATACGACCTGAACTAATGCAAAAGATGCACTTGTGAGGGTTTAAATGGATACGATAATAACAACATCTCTCAAAAAATAGTCAAAGGTGGGTAGAGTGATCCACTCTCTTGCCAGAGTGAGAAGTGAGATCATTAAGGTAAGCTTCAACTACATGCTTGATATCGTGGAAGGAAAAGGTCATGTCTCATTGGAAGGTTGCTCCGACATTTTTAAGGCCGAAAGGAATTTTCCAGTATGCGAAAGTACCTCAAGGACAAATAAATTCCATCTTATGTTGATCCTTGGGTTGGATCTGAATCTGATTGTATCCTGAAAATCCATCCATAAAGAAAAAAACTCGCTTCTCGCACACTCATCGAGAATCTGATCAATGAAAGGTGTCAGGAAGTTTTCTTTAGTCCAGGCCTTATTTAGGACTTGAAAATCCATACACACATGGACGGTTCCTTGTTTCTTATTCATGGGAATGAGATTGGATACCCATTCAGTCAAGGGAACTGAGTAGATAAAACCAACATTAAGAAGTTTCTCCACCTCTTCTTTAATAGCATGGATCTTCCTCGGATTAACAACTCTAAGTCGTTTCCAAGATTCAAGGCAAGCATCACACCGAGATTCAGTTACAGTAATCTCTTTCCCCTCTCCCCCGGGAGATCAATGCAATGGAGAACATTGCTTCCTAAAGAGAGACGTTTGATCCATGTGTATATCGGTGGCCACCCACCTATTCCAACTGGATCATTTTGACAGTTTTCATTCTATTTTTCTGGTTCAAAATTTCTCGGGCTGTTTTGAGGCCCTATATAGCAATTTTAGGGCTCGCGACAGTCAGATTGTAGATGGAGTGATCTAGATTATTTTCAAAACGAAATGAAAGAAGATAAATTACAATGAAATACTCATGAAAAATTCCAGAAACAAAGAAATACAACAATACTTGATTTCTATTAATGAAAGAATTGTAAAGAGATTGTAAAAATACAGAGTGCAAGACTTGCTAGAATGGTGGCAGCTTTATCTCTGAGAAGAGATGTGACAACTATGATTATTCACAAGAAATGATTACAATGAGGCTATGAAGGCCTTTTTATGATAAAAATAAAGGAAAAAACCCTAGACATCCAAAAACCTAACACTAAGAGATGAAACGCAAAAAGTCATGTGGGCCCCATTTGGGTAAGTTAGTACATTAACTTCTCGGTACGTAACTTTTGCATACGATCTCTGTTTTAGGTGCGTGATATCTTGTTGGAAAGGTATTTTCGAGAAATACCCATTATACTATAAAACTCTAACTTCATCTACAGTTTGACTGTGGCACGTAAAAAAACACTGTTTAGGGCCCCAAAATGACCCTGGAAGTACATAAAGATGTGTTGACATGAAAACATACAAAATAAGCCAATTAGATTAGGTGGGATGCCACCAGTATCCACCTAGAATATGTGTAGAACCCCAAAAGTGTAGAACCCACAATTACAAAGAAGTACAGAAAAACGTGTTGAACTTAAAACTGACAAGAGGAGTCATATGGAATAGGTGGTTGGCCACAAATATCCACCTGGATCACAGAGTTAGATTCCGATGACAACATGTGTAGTCCTCAGATATACCTTTCAAACGGGTTATTGTGTGCCTAAAAGGAAGGTCATATGCAAAAGTTACACCCCTGGGAAGTTAATACACCAAACTACCCAAAACGAGGCCCACAAAACTATTGGCTTTTCATCTTCCGGGGTTAGGGTTTTTTATTTTCTTTATGTTAAAAAGGCCTTTAGAGCCTCATTATATATCATCTTCTTGCAAATGCGAGTAGCCGTCACATCTCTTCTTAGAGATAAGCTTTTACCATTCTAGGGAGTCTTTCACTCTATATTTTTACAGTCTTTGTACATTTTCGCTCATTAATAGAAATTGTGTATTAATGTATCTATATGTTTATGGTTACATCTCTGATATATTTATGTTATATTATTGGATATCCCATATATATCTGTATATTTATTTATTATATCTCCGCTCTCATTTCGTTCTGAAAATAATCCAAATCAGAATCTTGGTGAGTTGCTTACCTTGTTGGAGATGTTGCATTGCTTGGTTTTTGGAAGGATGTCACGAACATTTTGTTGCGGGTTGAATCTGTTCAACCAACCTATTGTATCTTGGTTTGACGGGGCATTACACTGTCGTAGGTGAAGAAACGCTATCTTCTTTCTCTTCTGCAATCTTCTTCTGTTATAGAAGGTGTTGAGGCTGCAGTGGATGTAGTGGCCTTTTATTCACCTTTTGAACATATTGTAAAGAGGTTGAATGTTGCAGAATGAAAGATTACCTTAAGACATTGTTTTGGTGGAATAGTAGTCGAAACTACCTATGGTATCCTATAGAGATGACTCCCCAGAGTAAAAATGACACTACGGGGTCGAGACTCATAAATAACACGACGCTTTCACATATATGGCTAGCCCAAGATAACATCAAAGACATCCAGTGGGGCAATATCACATAATACCTCGTCCTTGAAGGGCTGGATGTCGTAAGAGAGATGACACTACTAGTTGACATAAATATCTCATCCCTGGTGAAGCCACCCGATATTGTATGGTTGCAGGTGTGTTGTTGTCGACAATCCCAACTATTTGATGACGTCAACTGAGATGAGGTTCTTCTTTCTTCTGCTATCAACAATAAAATGCAATGGGGTTCCCTTCACTCACATATGTGAATGGAAGAGTCACCCTCTTCAAGATCAACTGGTTATTCTGGTTGAATTGTGGCGGTAGCAACAGTAGCAGTGGGGTCTGTGTTGATGATCTGTCTTCTACTATTATTTTTTGAATTGGATTATGAATAAGGGTTCGGCTCCTTGTCTTTGATCTCTTCCAAATGACTGTTTTGAGTGACATTCATCAGTGTTGTTCCAGGGGCTTTTGTGGAAATTGCACCATTTTCCAGTGTCCTTTGTCTTTATGTTACCCTTCTATGGCTTGGATGGGTTTTCAGGAGGCTATTTGTTAGGGCCGTCTTTATCATGCTTTGGTTGTTGCAGATTTGCAGATCCAAACTCTCGTTTGTTCTAATGCTTAAATTTCTGCTCGATTTTAGCAACATATCAATAAGCAACACCCAGTGATGAGATGTCCAGAAAATGCATTTCATTTTGGATGTATCTGTGTAGATTCCCATGGTATTTCATAACCAAATGTCGCTCGGAGTCTTTGATACCCAATTTGGTGCGTAATGTATGGAAGGTATTGGTGAAATTTGGCATTGCTTGGTCCCTCTCTTGCCGCAATTTCGTCCATGTCATGTATTGGTCATCATAGTTGCCAACATGGTAACATTGTTCCTTGATCGCATCCACAAAAAAATCCCAAGTGGGCTCGACCCCATATATTCTAGACTCCTCTGTGAAACTTTTCTCCCAGTAAGTTTCCCACCAATGTTTGACATGGGGGAGAGCCTTAAGAAGTGCGAAGGTGATATTTTCCCTGTCAGAGAAATTGTGAACAGAGAAATAACCTTCTAGCAGATTTAACCATTTTTCTAGGGCATCTGCATCTATCTGTCCTTCAAATATGAGAATATCAAAATTAAATTGTACTTTGAAAGGCGAGGTGCCTCCAAAGTAATTGCTTGATGAAGACCTGCCTTTTATTGGCAGACGTTGAAGGATGTGAGTAAAATTCTCCATTATTTGGTCCCTCTGTTGTGTGAGAGCTTGCTCAAGCAATAGATTAATAGGATATTCTACTCCGTCATTTTTTTTCTTTCATCATGGAGGGTTTCTTGGGCATACAAGAGCGATTGTCCTCAAGAGAGACAATCTCGAGACCTAACTTACTATACTCAGACCTCATCAGAGACATGTGGTAAAAAACGATCAAGAGTAGCCTGCTCTTATACCACTGATTCGAATTATTTTCATCATGAAATAAGAGTGGAAATATAACACATAAATATATAGAGATATTGCAAGAGAGACAATAATATAACAAAGATATATCGTAAATATAACAAGAGGCACATATACACAGTAATACAAAATTTCTGTTAATGAGTGAAATGTACAAAACTGTAGAAATACAGAGTGAAAGACTCACTAGAATGGTGACAAATTATCTCTGAGAAGGATGTGACAACTACTCGCATTTGCAAGAAGATGATTACAATGAGGCTCTAAAGGCCCTTTTAACATAAAGAAAATCCAAAACCCTAACTTCAGAAGATGAAAAATCAATAGTTATGTGGACCCCATTTTGGGTAGTTTGTTGTGTCAACTTCACGAGGGCATAACTTTGGCATACGATATTCGTTTGGGGCGCACAATAGCTCGTTGGAAAGGTATCGATGAGGAAAGAATGTTTTCTATCGCTCACTCTCCCTCCATCTCCCACTTGATCGGTAAGCGAGTCTACCATGACATAAGAGGATACTTCCTCTCCCTACTCTAGGAAAGGGTAAGCGAGTCCTGCTTATGGAACCGAATCTATTATAAACGTCATAAGACTTCCTGATAAAAAGAGAAAACCTTTTTTTGGATATTTTGTTGCAGAAGCAAATTTGATTTCAGCATGATTCAAGGTACCTTGAATATATCATCAAAAGTTAGTTGCTTTCACGATCCCCAGTTCCTTTTGAATAACAGTGGAATTGGATAGATCGTTTCTTTCATTTTGGGGGCTCAAACAAAGCCGTTTGATATCATTGAGGTTCTTGAGCTTGAAAAAACTTCATTTAGGCCCTCAAAATGGCCTCAAAAGTTTAGAAACTGAAAACCTGCTAAAAATAGTAAGTTGCCAGAAGATTGTTTTAAGCCAATTCAAATAGGTGGGTGGTCACTGATATCCACCTGGATAAACGACCTAGATCGGAAGGGGTTGGAGTGATACCCGACATCTCCCCTATGTATATATAATTATATATATAACTATATATTATAGTTATAATATTATAACTATATATTATAGTTACAATATTATAATTATATGATGATGATGATTAATGTCCATTAAGACCGAATTGGTCTATCAGACCTTAAGAGGGTAAGGGATTACCTTCAATTTTTTAGAATTTTGTTTATGTGCTCGAAAAACATTAAGAGAAGCTTTCAAAGATCACCATAGTTTTTTTGACTTAAAAAGTTATGAAAGTTTGTAATGTGACAAACATTTTGAAATTGAGATCTAATCTCGGTATAGGCTAGACAATCTAAAAGAAAGTGTTTTTCATCTTCAACCTTCTTAGTATCACAAAAGTAACCTTATTATATTATAGTTACAAGATAACACCTATATATTATAGTTACAATATATAACTATAATATATAGTTATAATATAT
>ML781503.1:511684-545540 GCA_009831015.1 Picea engelmannii
TGAATATATATTTTTAAATGAGTTTTTTTTTTCCATTTAAAAAAAAATTATTATTTGTGAAGATTTTTCTCCTTTCTAATTTTTTTTATGTAAATTAAAAAAAAAAAGTTTGTAAAATTTTTGAAGTGATCATTTGGGGTCCAATTTTGGGTTGTTTATTTGCATAGGGATCTGTTGTCCATGCCACAATTTCAATTAGGTCGTAAATAACTATAATTTTAACGTTTAGAATATATATATTTTTAGGTAGCATCATGTTTTGATTTAGGTGTTGATTTTAAGGTTTTTTTGAGCAACTATATGAGTTTTGAAGGCCATGCTTAAAAAATGTAGTAATTTTAAACCTGTTAGAAAAAATGGTGCTACTAGTAGCATCACTTTTTGATTTGGGGGTTGATTTTCATCGTTTTTGTGTAAAAATATGGGTTTTAAGGTCTAGAGTTCTCGTTTTGTGGTCACAGTTCTTGTTAAGTTGGTAATTGTGTTGCTCGTGGAGTGATTCTTTCCGTAAGGAGTATTTGATGATCTTACCCTACCTTGAGATTTCTCTATAAATTATTTTGTTATCTATTGTGCGGATGCATTTTAGTATTTTTGAAGTTTAGGGTCATATTTTATACTTTATCTACAAAGGTTCACTACAATCACCCATACCCCATACCCAACATATTCCCCACTTGAAAAACAAGTGTTAACAATTCCTTTATAGGTGAACAACCTTCCTTATCAYRTAAATGTAGAAATGAACATKATCATTGTARTTATTGCTTCAATTTMCCTATATCCACATCAACTTCATGAAGTCCTCCTWACTAAAACACTAGTAAGGAAGYTTCCAAGGCYATCGAACAAATCTAAGTACTCTTATAGTGACAASTGAAAGTAAACAAGCCCACACTCATCCTCCTATACATATTGTTGAACTACAAATCATGAGTCTAATACAACACAACCAAATTAGAGGTACACATGCCTATGTAGGATTTACAACCATACACTCGTTACYTRTAAAATTATAAAACATTTAATATAAGTACATGAACTTACATATAAAACYRACCCCAATTRTMGAACCCAACAAACCTTTAGTGAACTTCATTCTCTTTCCAAGAACTACCTCTTGAAAACATCACCATACATTGACATGTATTGTCACACCATTTGAGGTTCTCTTAGCCATGTAATACTCTTACACTAACCAAGTAACTAGTGCGCATCAATATAGTTCCTCAACACTTAATAGTCACCTTACATGTGATCCTTCTCTAAGATTTTCACACATACACTAAGTTTTCCATAGTTGACACACAATTCTCTTAAGTTGACATTCTGGGAGACGGATATATCCACTCCAACACATGCAGTGCTAGCTACTGGGTGAAAGCATGAAAATGGTAACACTCTTGCTTGTGTTTTTGATAATAAATGTAAAATTTTCATTTCTTTGACTACAAGCAATCTAAATTCACGTTTTCTTTAAAATTTTCATTTTGAAATAGAAATAAGATTTGCAAAGAATTACCATTATGTTTTTATAAATATGATATTTATTAACGACAAATACTTTAAAATTTTAGGTAACTATACTAAGAGACCTATGTATGTGTTCCTGTGAACATGCACAATTCACATAGATTTAAATATTGCATGAACTAATTTTGTTGATTATTATGATTTCAATAATATTTTTTTATTATTTATTAAAATATAATAAAAGAAAAAAAAATATCTTATGGAAACATTTTTGTGGCATCATTTTTCTATTTCATAGGATCAGTACAAATAAAATTAAAAATTTTAGGTAACCATACTAAGAGACCTGTGCACATGCACAATCCACATAAATTTAAATATTGCATGAACTAATTTTGTTGATTATTATGATTTTAATAATATTTTTTTATTATTTATTAAAATATAATAAAAGAAGAAAAAATGGTGTCATATGGATACATTTTTGTGGCATTAATTTTCTATTTCATAGGATCAGTGCAAATAAAATTAAAAATATTTTTTTTTAATATGATGATGTGAGGAAATAAATTCTTATTTATTTTTATTTTTTTGGGGTAATTTTGATTATATTTAATTTTCATTACATAAGATTTTGATAACATTTTTAAGGGATAACATTTAGAATAAAAATACTGAAATGATAATTCTTAACAAAAAAATTAAAATTCTTATATCATTACAAACTAGAATGATAATTCAAAAGAATTTATTAGCAACAAGTTAGATAGAAGATATTCAAAAGTGCAAGGGTCCACCATTGTTAAATTTTCACAAAATTTATTGTTTTCATTGACCAAAGACTTTTAGTTGAAAAAAAATCTCAATTTAGAGTTCATTTTAACTCATAAATTCAAAATTGATGTCATTTTTTGAAAACAAAAAATTATATTATTCTTTTAAACTCTGTGTTGAGATGTCAAGTGGTTGTAGCTTAATTGATTAGGGTGAAGAGTTTTATCTATCTCTTTGGGAGCCAATATTCAGGAAATTCTTGACCATCCTATGTTCTTCGAATTTACTAGAAGTTCCATATAAACTCTCAACAAAAAATTTCTAATCTAAAATAAAGCAACACAACTTCAAATTTTTAAAAATATTTTAGTAAAAATTTTAATCTCTTAAACTAGATATTTTTGTACACCATACTTTCTCAATAAACAATAAAAATTACATCACTTCATTATATCTTATTCCAAAATGCATTATCCATCTTTAGGTTTTCACCACCCTATGTAACAAGTGTTGCATGGCAACGTAGTCCTTGCCATGCAAGAAAATTCGAAGCTATGCAAAATCTATATAACATAAAGAGATTTTATCCCTTGTTGTCTAAGTTCATTGCAAGATAACATAACATTAAATGCTCCTCGTTGTAATGCACTGGGTAAGTGAAACTGCATTTTCACACATTTTGTTGATGGCATTGGTCAATCCAAAGCCTATAGTTGGATGAGCCAATGTGCATATGCCTAGGTAGAGGGTATACAGTATACATAAGCAGACCAACAAGCATTTACCATTCAACGCCTTTTAGTGGTTTTGATTAGAAAGCTCCATTCACCAAAATTATCTAATTATCTAAACATCACATAAAAAACCGATAATGGTCAGATAATTGAAGACATCATAGATCCCTTGGTAATGAGAGACACCACAAATCCCTAAAAAATAAATGGAGTCAAACTGGAAGAACTTATGTTCTATCAAATTCCATGCCTCCTTAATTAACACTGAAATTGGAAAAAGAGAAACTTATTTGGTTAATACCAGAGGAATATACATGGAAATTGTCCATTGCACAACTTTTTTTCTACATGTGAAGACGATTCCTCTCCTCTTGCATTGACTCTTCCATAGAAACATGGATTGTTTCTCAATGCTTTGGAATGTGGATGGAAGAAACTTTCTTGCAAAGACTTTTTAGGCATCATTAAATGATCAGATCTTGACTATGACTGAGACTATGTTTTTTGGCACTGGCTTAACACGTTCTGTAAAATGTATGGTGTTTTATCGGTCTAATGGCTTGTGTTTTGATGACCCTATGCAAATTTACCATCACGAACCTTAATTTGAATATTTATGAAAACTTAAGCTTCAGAAGTTCACTCTACATGTATATTGTGAAGCATAAGTTCAAACACACATTTAACATCATTTAGATATGATGACCAACAACAACACTATATAAGGACTATCCACAGTTTTTTGAGAATTCCATTTTCGTGGGGCCTAGTGTTGTGAGAAAAAAAAGAGTTGAGGAACTCCGTAGATTGTATGGTGTTTTACCATCACATGCGCTTATGCATATTTCATACAAAGCCTTCACAAGAGAAAACATAAGCAGTTGAAGGAGAGGAAGAGGCAGTTGAAGTTGACCGAGTCTAAGAAGCAACACAAGAAGCAAAGGTACCTACAGTTGCATTTGATCAACGACTTATCTAGAGGGAGGGAGGGAGTTAGGGTTGAATTGAAGGAGATGGAAGATTTGCAGGAAGCCAAAATATCTCATTCTCGGAGCAGCTATCTCTAGTACAAGTTGGGAGAAAGATCTTCACTATCGAATGCATGGGAGGGATCGGCTTATTATCCTAATGTGGTTGGTTCCATCATCTCGTCCTTAGTTTGATGTTATTTGAAATCATTTGCAATAGAAGAGCTGGAGTAGATAGGTTGTTAGTGCAGATGAAGCAAAAGATCTGAACCAAACATTAAAAACCAAGTAAGTGATGAGTTATTTTTTTCTTGTTCGATTTTCAGTGTTTAGGATTAGAATCTTATCTAATAAAATTGACTTACAAAGTTTGCAAAATCGAATACTTTATAGCAGCCTAGCCCCTCACCCCAAATCTCAGTCAGACTTGCCCACGGCTAAACAGATGGAGCTTGTTTCTACCCTAGAAGTTCTTGTACTATCTGAGGAGTGAAGAGGAGTGAAGATCTTATGCTTCAAAAATTGGAAGATGCCTCGCAGTGAAGATCTTATGCTTCAGAAATTGGAAGATGCCTCACGTAACATGGATTTCTTCATGGATTTATTTCTTTGGTTGTGGGGAGAATGACCTAAATATTGCGCATCTATAGCTCTGAAATGGATCTGCTCGAGAGCTCCAGATGATCAAGTGCTTAGATTGTGGCTGTAAAACAAGTTTTTAGATTGTGGCTGTAAAACATCTCACAGCCTTGCAATGCCTCATCTCACCGCCTTGTTGACAAATTGATTAAACCAATGCATGAGTAGATGCCAACAAATAGCTAAGCATCTCATCTCACCGCCTTGCCATGGTGGATGCACTTGTTGACAGATCAAACCAATGCATGAGTAGCTGCCAACAAAGAACTAATTCACTAACAAAACATTGGCAAATGGTTTGAATTCACTAACCCAACACAATAAAATGGATTTAATGAAGGCGATATTACCAAAAATATCGCCGTCAATAACAATTCAAATGTTGCATCCAATCAGATTTCAGAGAAATACATTTTTTAATTTATATTATATCATATAATATGTATAATCTACGGCTTCCTAAGTTAAACTTTAGGACTCAACAAAAATAATTAAAAGTCAAAGGCCAAGTAATAATAAGTCAATGCCAATCGAACGCTATAGTACCTCTTTTTCTTTCAAGAAGAGGAAAAATGGAAGTTCTCCAATACTGTTTTTTCATTATAACATATCAATATGTTTACCACATTTGTAACTCCTGCAAGCTACAACATGAGTAGTGGGGTTTGCTTCCACATAATGTTTTTCCCTTTAAACATCCCAAAACCGGTTGAAGGCAAGGACTAATAAAAAGAGAAGATATTAGGGAAATTGCAAAAAATATATATTCCTATAATGTACTCTACTTCTAATACTTACACCAGTCAATTCAAAATGAAAAATCCAAAACAACTCATAAAATGAGTCATGACAAAGTCGTTGGTTGGATCACCTAAATTGCATGATGTTTAATAGATAACAAAAATCCATCATCATAAGAATCCCATCAACCTCGTTACATCAATTTTCGAATAAATATCAATGGATGGCACACTAATTCTAGTGCCACCTGCTCCTTCTATCCTACTGTATTGTTGGGTAATGAAATCCATCAACTAAACCCTGCCTTGTTCCTCCTTCTGGTGAGTTAGGTATGTTCTGCCCTTGTTCCTCCCTTGAGTTAGGTATGTTATGGCCCTGTTCCTCCCTCTAGTGAGTTAGGTATGTTCTAAACATCAATGTTGAATGCTCAACACTCACAGAACAATTCACTGGATGTTTCCTTCCAGTTCTTCTTCTTCCTTTTCCATTCCCTACATCATAACCATATTGACCCTACACCAAGACCAAAAAAAACAAATATATATATTAAATAGAAATATAAATATAAATGACATTCCTTAATTAAGAACGAGTCCTTCATATATTAGGAAACATTCATGTGATAAGACAACTAAACATTAAGAAATTGGTAGGCTTGATTTTAATTAGGTTAAATTGAGAATCAAATCATTTGGAATGAGTTAATAAATAAACAAAATTATTTAATTAGTGGAGTTTATTCTTGTCCATTTGACATAAAGATTAATCTTTGATTAGTTCATTTTTTTTTGTCTTAATTTGTTTAAATTTGGTTCATTTTAAAATAGATCAAAACTTTTAAAGACAAAATTTAAAATTTTGTGGTCTAAGCTTTTATCCATCAAATGGGATTATAAAATTATAATTTAATGGGATTATGAAATTATGACTTTGTGTCTCTGAAGATGGGTGGAGTGTCCACCTTAAAAGTTGGACAAAACCTCTCTTACACAATTTATTTTCAAAAATTTCAACACATGATGCCTAACTATGAAAACCTACATACTTACTAGACTAAAAAATTATGACTTTCAATAAAATCAAAATTCTGGATTATGGATCATTTTAAAATGTACCAAAACATCAATTTGTCAAATTTAATTGATTTTAAAATGGACAAAAATCTCTAAATAGAAAATTCATCAAAGTTTTCATTCATCAAATAGAATTACGACTTTCAATGAAATCAAAAGGCTGGATCATGAATCATTTTAAAATTTACATAAACATCTAAAGACAAAATTTATAATCAAAGTTTCCATTAATCAAATGAAATTATAACTTTCAATAAAATTCTTTCAAAAACTTTATTAAAAACATAGAGAGTTTGTCCACTTATAGATTAAGTTAACAAGTGAACCACCTACTAAAAATACAAAGAGATCTTACTTTTTTATCATAAATTTTATAAAAAAAATGATCTTCAAATTTGAACAAAATTCTATCATGATCTAAGATCTTTGATAGGAGAATAATGTCCTTTCAAGGTTTTACCCAATTCTAAATTAGTCTAAATTATCAAAATTGATTCATAAGTATACATCAATAAAAACTATTTTATCTTACTTAATTCACTGAAAAAAAATTCAAATAAATTTACTGCAAGATTCCATAATCCCCTCTATATATATTATTAATTAAGTAAAAAATCAAATGTCAACAGTTTTTGGATATTGTGTAGAAATTAATAATAATAATAATCTAATTTATGAAACCCCTTGTTTGTGGGACAAAGGACTCCCTCCAGTGGTTCGACTGCTAAAGTCTACACAAGTATACATACCCTACCCCGTCTCGATTATAAAATATTAATTATCAATTGAATCTAGTCTTGAATCTAACCTTGATTGATAGAAATGTCATTCTCTTACAAAAATCAATTTTGGCAAACGAGATGTTGAGTTTAATAAATAAACAAACTCTTCTTAGCCTAATCTAAATTAGGATGAAACTTATCTATTGTTATCTGATTCTAAACTAAAACTAGGATGTGACTTAGTCTATGTTAGTTAATAATCCTAGAGTGGGCTAACTCGGGAGCAATCTTTCCTCCCGAGTTACTTTTCCGACCAGTCTTCCTATGACCAATTTTTAAATTTTCAGTCAATCCAGACTCTAATAGATTTTCTGAGCATCTGGGTTGGTTTAAAATGGGACAAAACCCCTAGGGTAAGATTCTGAAATGCATGGAACTTTAATCTATGCAAAACTCAAACTACCCCTGAAAATCTAGCCAGATTCAGAGTTATTTTTTTTCCTGAAAAGTAGAACTCTGGAGGGAAAATTGCTCCCAAGTTAGCCTACTCCATTAATCCCATCCCACCACCACTTTGAATGGATCTCGATTATTGGGCGAATCTTCACCTAAAAAAAAAAAAAAAGATAACAAACATGCAAACTTACTCCCAAGCTAAAAGATTGTGCATGGAAGGGATTCAAACTCATAAAGCTCACCTCCCCAATCTCCTCTTTTCTCATGGCTCCTCCCCTGGAAATCAGATTGATTCGTATGGAACTTATTGAGATCGCTCTCAAACATCTCCGTGAACAGATCTTGTAACTACTCAAAGCTCTCTGATCCACTCACATGAAAAAGAAACAAGATAAAAACAATCAACACACAAACATATCTTTTCCACCATAACAAGTCCACTGTCAGAATTCAGCTATTGAGATCCTGAGTGCTCTTATGACTCACCTACTCCTTGCTCTCATTCATTATTACTGCCATTTCACTCAAAAAATCTCCCATTTCCTGTACATACATTCGTTTTCCAATGAATTTCCAGAGCCACCATTTATTTGTCTCTAAACAATAATAATAATAATAACAATAATCAAATAATAATAATAACAATAATCGAAGCTATGGAATTACTCCTCACATCATCATCATCGTTTTCATAAATTCCTGCATCGTTCAGGAATCTTATGTTCTCATCTGACAGAACTGAGAATGCAATCCATTCAATGTCGATTAGCAATGGGCACCAAAGTTTCTCTATAAATATGTTACAATTCCCTGTTTAATTGAGCCATGCAAAGATATAAAGAATCACCGAACCCGAATAGGCCTCCTGGATCGCTTGAAACTTCTTCTTCGACTCCTCTGCTACCTTTGCATTCCCTGAGGCAGAGCACTTGTCCGGGTGCCATCTCTGCAAAATCACTAGTCTTAGACGATTGCCCAATCATAAATTCAATAGAAACATTTTGAATCTCTCAATCTAAATCTACTATTAACTACTGAAACAAAAAAAATAAAAGGTGAGGAACCCAATGGTGGAAAGCCCACAGGACGAAATTGAAGATCTATGTCAAATCTGAGTTGTTTTATAACTAGAAATCCCATTCGCAATCACAACAGACAAAGATACTCAATCCCAAGGAAAATTCTATAAAAGCAAGAAGAAATTGAAGGCAAAAAGGAAAAAAAAAAAAAGCCATGAAAGGAGTTACAAAGGACACCATTGTGAGCTTCTTGTAAGCAGCCTTGCATTCTCAAGAAGTGCAGTCGGATTTAAGCCCGATTACTGAATAAAAATCCTTGACTTCTCCATCCCTACCAGACATTATGTCTATAAGAGCTCAATTTGCAGAGAAATACAAAACTGCTATCCTCTCCACCACAAATCACATTTGTTATGTTGACAAATTAATGGAATTGGACCAAAACAACGTGCCCAATAAAAACACCAAAAGCGTGAATCGTCTCATAACTCGGCATAAAAAGAAGAAAATGGGAAAACACACAGGCCAGAAAATAAATAAAGAAGATTGCAGAAGCCAAGCTTTTATGGGTTGAAATCTTTGACGAAGAATGAAAATTAACAAGACATCGGCTGAAGTCACATACCCTTTCATTGTCACCTTCTTTTCATCAGCATCAATAGTGACAATGTACACACCTGCAACAACAAGCCATATGGTTACTAAACATCTATAACCAGCTTCGAACACGCGACTTGCACTTACAACAAAAACAAAAGTATTTATATGCAAACATGTCGGATCCCAACGTTTCTTACCATTGATTTCTACAGATCAAACCCAATCCAATGAAAGGAAACCAAAACCACCATCGCCTCTTTCTAAAACCACCATCTGATCGGCGGATTTAACTTCAACTCCACAACAAAAACCAACCTATTTATTAAAAGCAATGCACTCACTGCATTAAAATACATGCCCCCAAAACAACAACAAAATCAGGCTTTGGGACATAAATCATCAATGCAAATCTACAACAAAATTAAATCATTGTAAAGACTAATTGCATAATGTGACGTAATAGATACTGCAAAATACCTGCAGGCTTATTACAGTTATAAGATTGATGAAAACTCAGAGTCCTTGCACCCCCACCGCCACCATATGCAGACACCACCGAGTCACTTCTCATGAGCCTTTGTTCAGACACATTCACACAACCTTCATTCATAATTAGTCCACCACCATCACAAGCACTCGAATTGGTAGGAGAACAATTAGTCAGACGTCCATCAGACATACTAAAATTGCTCCTTAGAAGAGATCCGATACCAGCAGCACTGTTATTGTTTCCGTTGTTGTTATGGTGTTGTTGTTGTCTACAAGAATCGGCACGTGCAATCTTGATGGGCCCTCTGCTTCTTTCGTCTAAATCCATTTCAGAAGCTGGACGACATTGTTTATTATAAGCATCGCCAACAGACACATGTGACAGCATTCCAATTCCAATTCATGACAGAGTTTTCCAATATGCTGAATCCATTTCTACATTTAAAAATAAATTCTGAAAAAAAAAACAATAATTCATGTAAATTTATATAACAACTAATCCATGTAAAAACCAACCACAAAATTTGGAAGAGGTAAAGTGTACCTATAACTAAGATCGGTTAGCTTAGCCGCCTCCTTTTTTGTGGTTGTTTAAATATGGTAAGTAACATTAATGGTACGTGTGTCTGTTTTCTAGATTTTTAGGCGATTTACAGCACAGAAATGCATCTCGCTTCCATAGCCTCCTATCGGAGATCTCAACGAGCCGAGTCTGTAATGCACATGTATGCTTTCGACCATTGGAACAGCAATTCGCAGTTCAGGAACGGAATGCGCAAGCAAGTACCGACCAACAACATCAAACACGAGCCAATCGACAACACTATTTATGTCGTTAAAAGCTTCTACACAAGCTAATGTAGAACCATGTGTACTGAAATTTATGGAATGTATATCTCAAAGCCATGGTCGGTAATATCTTTGTTTGCAGCATTCATTTTATTGTGTTTAACTGCATTTCAAACTTATCTCGCGTGGGACCAAGTCCGCCTTCAACGCAAAAGTATGAACAAAACATAATTGTGGAATACTTGGAATGGATGCAAACTGTATCTGGCTATACTGAAATACCAGGGCAATTATCATGTCCTTCTGTAATCATTCCAACTAAGTGCTACCTGGATTTATTGGTTTAGTTTACATAAGCCGATTTTCCATATGAATGGCTGCCTTTTCTTTAATACGATAGAACGGCTTCGTACTCTCAGCAATTTTATCGTTGTCAGATGAATTCCGTGTGAGGCTTTGATATATAGAGCATCGTTCTGATAGAGAAACTCATATATTTTCAAATTCATTTTAAACATGTTATAGTTAGTTACTATGTTATGTTTTATGTTATAATGTAAAATAAATTACAAAAATGATATCCTAAATTAAACTTTATTACCTAGTTAATACAATTATAATTTTTCTAAACATAACTTTCTATTCAATTTTTTATACTATACTATATTAAGTTTTATTTTTAATAAGCCAAAAATCAAACTATATTGAATGTGAATGTACCTTTCCTTCATCGTGTAACGCAAGGGATGTTCTGAGAAGTGAGTAACCGATGTACACCCCAATCTCTATGGTGTTCTTGCCGTTCATCAACAACAAGAGCCTCATAAGTTTACCTTCGTCATGAGGAATAGCCACGAGGTCCCTATCAAACACCAAACAATCCACAATTCCTTCAGACCATGAAATTGATCTCGCTTTGCAAGCATGCCATCCATTTGTATTTACGTTTAAGGAATCAACAACCACAAAGATATAGATAGGTGGGGTGTATTGGGGATGCCTAATAGTGAATTCCCGGAGCTCCTTCAATGGCTCATGCGTGCTAGGGTACATGTGTGTTTCCTATATTTACTGGATTCACAATTCACATAGCCAAATACCGATAGAATCTACCCATAGGAAAACATTAACTTAATCACTAATGGCCCTAATATATTTATTTAAAAAGGGCACAAACTCTAGTGGAAATGAGAGTAACCTCATAGAGGGCATAGCTTGTAACAACCTTTTGTAGTCCATTTTTTTTATGAATGGCGACCTTACTATGCTCCTTTACTTGGGCTGAATCCACCTTCACCTTTGTTGTTAAATGAAGTAATTTCTCCCTTAATTGACCAAGATGATAGTAGATATGCATCTTAAATGCACTTAGATAAGATAGGTGGATATACATTTATGAGGTAGGTGAGAAGATGGAGTGTTGAGGAAAATATCTAGTCTCATGTATTTTGAATTTAGTTTTTCATATGAATGTGGAGAAGTGATGAACAACTCCATTGTTGTTGTTGTGTGTGTATATGCTTGCCTCTGCTTGAACTTGAACACGGTATCAAAGCATGACTAAGATTCTTTGAAGATAGGAGAGTGATTTGCATGTTGTTAGAGAGCATTTTCAAGTCTCCTTTAGCCACAACAGAAAGATGAGCCTTTTAAAGGTTGTTCTGGTACAAAACGTTGAGGAAAAACCCTTCAAAAAATCATGTTTTTGAAAGTGGTCAACCCCTTCCTATGTGCACAGAGAGACTAGGCCTTGAGGTTTCCTCCAGAGAGTGTTCCAGGTCCCAACACTTGTGAAATTTTAATTTATGTGACTGGTCGTCTAGACGGTGTGGACAGGAAGCGACGACGCTGAGAAAAGTTCTTGGTTTTGTTTGTTTCGACAGAGGAAAAGATATTTCGATCGAGATCTAAGAAAAAAATGGGGAGTTGATTGTCAACACAATATTCATGGCGTCTAGCAGAAGCTAGGCGTTGTAAAGAGGAGTGATTTTAACAGGTACAAATTATGATGTATGGTCTATAAAAATGAAAAATTTTCTTCAGTCTGAAAATTGTTGGGAAGCAATAGCTAATGGGTTCACAAAACTAGATCTCGCGTATCTATAAGAAATGAAAAACACATAGAGAAGTGCTTTAGGAGAACTCATGAAAAATGATAGCAAAGCCCTATGGCTCATCCAACAAGGGTTGAAGGAATACATTTTTCCTAAAGTCGCAACAACAAATCATCCCAAACAAGCATGGGATACTCTTGAAATTGCCTATCAAGGAACATATAAAGTCAAAAATGCAAAGTTGCATAAACTTAGGAACAGTTTTGAGACTCTTCTCAGATTTTGTGGATCATTTCATAACCCATGTCATGAGCATCGTCAATCAGCTGCACACGCATGGAGAAGACATTCAAGAGCAAGAGGTTGTTGAGAAGGTACTCATAAGCCTTCCTGATAAGTTTAATATGGTCGTGGTCACCATAGAAGAGTCAAAAGACCTATCAACATTGACCATTGAAGGGTGAAATCACGGAGGTGGGTAACCCTTTCGTGACAATCTGATCTCCAAAATTCTGAAAAACATTGTTTCGGCCGAACTAATATTTTTTTTTCGGCCGAACTATTTTTCGGATGAACCTTGGAATGTCAAATCGAATGGTACAGTGACAGTGCCCTCGATTTTCATGTAGAAATTTAGTCAGATGAATTTTTTTCATCCGAAAATATGTTTTTGGCCGAAAGCTATTCACGCCGAAAAATTCTTCCGACCGAAAGAATATTTCGTTTGAACTATTCTTTTGGACGAACTATTCTTTCGACCAAAAAATTCTTTTGGTCGAACAACTGTTTATATATTAACCACAAATCGTAATTGTAACGTTTTTCTCAGCTCTTCCCGATTGTGATAGTGAGTGAGTGAGTGAGTGATTGTGAGTGATTTTGAGCTTGGCACGAACGTTGTGTTGGCGCAGATGTTGTCTTGGCGGGCGCTCCTGCAAGCAGTCAGGCTGTTGTGTTCTCGAGCGATTGGGCGGGCCGAGCTTCAGGTAAGCCCAAAACCTTTAATTGTAATTCTTAATTTTTAAATTTAATTTATATGTCGTGCTTTTAATTTTTAATTTTAATTGTAATTTTTAATTTTTAACTTTAATTTTAAATTTTATTTATAATTTTAATTTTAATTTATATGGTGCCCCCCGCGCCCAAGTCATAGTCCTTTGGACTATGACTTGGTTGTGGGGGGCAACCCTGTGGCCAAGTCGTGGACACACCAATGGCTTGGCCACAGGGTTGGGCCCCTGCGACCAGCCCTATGTCCAAGCCGTGGGACTGGACTATGACTTGGCCACAGGGCTGGGCCCCCGCGACCAAGTCACAATCCACTATAACACCCGAATACAAATGCCCAACATTCTCTCATAACCATGTAACACAAGATTTTTCACAATTTATCGTCTCGTACAAAACCAAACAACAAACACGTGATGGGAAGAGGCCAACACGTTTTTCTTTTTTAAGCGTATTTGACTCATCATTCAAAAAAAAATTAAATGTCAAAAATGTTTTCAAATCTTGATATCAGTTGTCCAAATTAATTGTGCCTTGTATATTAGTAGTTTTCCACTTAATATGATTAATTTGAAATGTTTCAACTAATTTCTTAATTTATTATTAATCTGTAGTTAGTTGAACTAAATCAGCTAAAAATAGATATAGATATCACCTGTCCAAATTAATTGTGTCTTGTATATTAACTGTTTTTCACTTAATCTGATTAATTTTAAATGTTTCAACTAATTTCTTAATTTATTATTTATCTGTAGTTAGTTGAACTAAATCAGCTAAAAATAGATATAGATATGAGTAACTCTTTGATCACTTTGTGTAACTCTTTGACCAGTTTGTGTAACTATTTGTTCAAAAGATTACATTCTGATTATAAAAGTGTTATAAAATTTTGTGCATAAATGTGTTATATAGTTTGTTACAAGTAGAAGAAATCTTTATGTTTATTTCAAATTTGTCAATATTTGTACATTTGTTAATATTTGTACATTCTCATTATAAAAGTGTTATAAAATTTGTAAATAAATGTGTTATATAGTTTGGTACAGGTATAAGAAATATTTATGTTTATTTCAAATTTGTTAATATTTGTACATTTGTTAATATTTGTATTATAAAAGTGTTATAAAATTATGTGCATAAATGTGTTATATAGTTTGGTACAGGTAGAAGAAATCTTTATGTTTATTTCAAATTTGTTAATATTTGTACATTTTGATTATAAAAGTGTTATAAAATTCTGTGCATAAATGTGTTATATAGTTTGGTACAGGTAGAATAAATCTTTTTGTTTATTTTAAATTTGTTAAAATTAATATTTCAATTTTAGATTTGGTATGTGTGCATTTGTTTTGTCGAGATTAAATTTAAAGACAATATTTTATTGACTGGTAATAGTTCCGGTCTATTGTTTGACCACTTAATTTATTAAGTTGTTTAATTCAAATAAATTTATGCATAGAAATATTTTTAGTTCTAACGCACGTCATCTTAATATTTTTAATAAATTATATTTATTTACAAATAAATCTGTAAATAATATATATATATGTGTGTGTGTGTGTGGAAAGTTTTTAAAACATAAAATTACATGTTTATATGTTCAAATTATACATGCACAAACAATAAATTTATAAATAATAAATTTATAAACAATATGGATTTAGTTAATTTGATGTTGACATTTAACAATCAAATATTAAGTTTTTAAATTTGATATAGACATTTAACAATCAAATATTAAGAATAGAGTAAGCATTTAAGTGATTAGTATGTGCCTCAGTAGTCGACCAGTAGTCGAATCTACTATTTCACTCAGGTGTTAAAGATTTAGATTCAAATGCCTTGCTTTTCTATGCATAGATAATCTCTTATTAAAATTCGTTGTGACTTTGTCACGGGGGTTAACCCCCTAGCCAAGCCATGGGTACGCCTATGGCTTGGCAACATGGTTGCCCCCCGAGACAAAGTCATAGTCATTTCAAACGGTCCAAGTTTTAATTTCAAACATTTTTTATTTTATAAAAAATTCAAATCTTTAGGAATTCAATTTATAAATCCATTTTTACATATGTAATATTAGATTATCATAAGTTATAAATATTGTTTTACAGATTGTTGATTATGTAATTCATTGCTATACATTACTGTTTATCTTATAATTTGTAAAGGAATATTTGTGAAATATACATACAATAAAAAATATTTAAAACATATATATGTAAAAAAAATTTAATAAATTTAAAAATAAAATAGGAAGACAATTTAAAAATTACTTGTTTATATGTTCAAATTATACACACAAACAATAAATTTATAAACAATATGGATTTACTTAAAAATGGGAATTTGATATATAGACATTAATAAATAATTTATAAACAATATGGATTTACTTAAATTGATATAGACATTTAACAATAAAATATTAAGTTTTTAAACTTGATATAGACATTCAACAATCAAATATTAAGAATAGAGTAATCATTTAAGTGATTAGTCTGTTCCTGAGCAGTCGAACAGGATCCAAATATAGTGTCTTTCACTCCAATGTTAAAGACTTAGATTCAAATGCCTTGTTTTTTTGTGCATAGATAATCTCTTATTAAAATTGGTTGTGACTTGGCCATGGGGGGCCAGCCATGTGGCGAAGCTGTTGGCATGTTCACGGCTTGGCCACATGGCTGGCTCCCTGTGGCCAACTCACAGTCATTTCAAACGTTTTGTATTTTATAAAAATTTCATAGTAATTTCAAATTGTCCAACTTTTTAATTCAAATGTTTTGTATTTTATAAAAATTTCAAATCTTTAAGAATTCAATTTATAAATCCATTTTTACATATGTATTATTAGAGTATCATAAGCTTCTTACAAATTTTAGCTTACAAAGTTTCTTACAATGCCTTGTTTACCGTTAAATTATATTAACTCTTTCATAAGTTATGTTGTTTTCAATCTTTTTGTACTTGATGCTACAAAACATTGGTTGTAGGCTTTTAATAATGTGAATCTAGATTATAAAATGTATTCAAAATATTTTGATGATATTATATATTGGTTGTATGATTTTAATAATGAAAGTAGATTATAAATTTTATTCAAAATATTGAGGATATTGAAGGAGTTCTACACATGAAATGATGTCCTTATTAGATGGGATTATCTTATTATAAATAAAATCGATGGGATCCCTTGATCTATAACACCTTGAATACCATTGCACCACTTCTCAACAAGTGAATGCATATGGTATGTTTGTTGTATGTACAAGGATAAAATTCCATCGATCCCTTAGTCACCTTGCATTGACGAATACCAATTTTCCCAAGGAGACAATACCTTTGATTGAAGGAGTCCTACACATAAAATGATGTACTTAATAGATGGGATTCTCATATTATAAATAAAATCCATGGGATCCCTTGATCTATACCATTGCACCACTTCTCAACAAGTGAATGCATATGGTATGTTTGTTGCGTGTACAAGGATAAAACTCCCTCAATCCCTTAGACACCTTGCATTTATGAATGTCAATTTTCCCAAGGAGACAATACTTTTGATTGTTGATGCAAGGAAAATAACATGGAATGTATTTCATCCAATCACACTACTTTGGACATGGATGGCCCTATATTGGATTTGATTCCTAGATATATGCTCCCTTAGTTGAGGCCTCAAACAAAAATTTCATTCACAAACTCAATGATTAACATGATTATGTAATTCATGCCAAGTTTTCCACTTTTCTGTGTTCTTCATTTAATAACAAGAGAAAGAAATATTCATTGCTAAGAGTCATTTATATTTGGACTAGATTGACAAAACACATCTTGAAACCATCTAGTGAGACCTAATGATAATGGGTAAGTAAATATCTCCCTATGCTTCACATGTCCTACATATTGTCATGAGCCTTGGTCACATCTCTGTGTAATACATGAGTAACCTACTTGTGTAGATTTGGTTTTTCCTTGAAATTCATCTGATCAACATTTAATGTAATATGCTTGGCATTTTAGTTAGTAACTGACTAAATTTCACTTTTTTTCAGTCTCTAGAACAACCAAATTCAACACTCACTTTTGATATGCATTCTCTTCCAAACCATAGACTCTTATCATAGTAAAATACTAAAAAATGAATGAGTCTCCCACTTTGGTGGTCTTTTTCAATTGTAGTGATTCTTTAACTAAAGTAATAATTATAACGAATACTTCTTTTTGGATAATAAAGTATAATATAGAAATAAAAGAGTTTACACACTGCAAAAAACCTTCACTAGTGACATGATCTTCTTACCATAGGTAGCCACTCAATGGTTGGGAGAGAAACATGTTGGCTGGTCATTCACCATCCTAGACTTAAAATAACCCATATGTGAGTAGTTTTGATGGATTAACATATGGATCAAGTGAGACTGGTACCTGAATGAACTAGTACCCCTAAAATTTTAAAATTGTTGGTGCATTGTAGTTACCAAGAACTTGCATAAGTCAAACTTTATGAAGGTTTGATTCTCAGGGTGTGACAAGGATAGTAGGAAACCCATAAGCAATGATATCCATTATAAAACTATTATAAATAGAAACAAACTTTGAAGCATAGGAAATATATTCACTGAAGTCATTCCCTCAACCTCCAGAACAGATACAACGAAAAATAGGTAGTATATTCACTATTGTAACATTGGAATATGTTATAACATATTACTATTTTTATTTCTCAAAAAATAGCTAATTTTCATTATGATAATCAAAATTCAATTTTGTAGATACACCCCTGGTGTATTCTTGTGATATAGTATGTCCGCATGCTTCATATCGAGTAGTTACTGCCTTCCAAATCATCGATGCACCTCTGAGGTATTTCTGAGTTCTTCTAATCCAAGCCTCCAGGGAGTCTGGTTCAATGTACTTTTTAATGACAACCTTTTACCAGAGGCTATTTGTAGAAAGAAGGCGCCATCCCCCTTTGGAAGCTAAAGCTTTGGAGAATACATGTATATTTTTTAGGCCCCAACCGCCTAAATCTTTTGGGACTGCAATCCTTTTCCATCTTACCCAAGGAGTCACATTTGTATCTTTCTTTCCACTCCATATAAATATGAAAGAGAGTTTTCTAGCTGCCTCCAAAGTTCCTTTTGGGATCCAAGATAGTGACATCCAAAATACTGGGATGACTTCCAATACTGATTTTACTAGCACTAATATACCAGCTTTGGAGAGCCATTTGTGACTCCAAGAACTTAATCTTTTTTCTAATTTCTTCAAGAGCCAAGACCAATCCTCCTTCCTATAATAATTTGGTTTCAATGTGAATCACAGATACTTGAGTCCTTCATCAATCGTTTTATATTCAAATGGGAAGAGAAGTTTGTATCATCTTTTTTCCATTTCTGAGAGACAAAAGGTGGTGAGGGTAGAATTTCCTTCATTTATTATCATTCCTGTAGCTTTAGAGAAGAGTTTCAGAGTGTTATTGAGATTGTCTACTTCTCCTCTAGTTCCTGCAGATAAGACAAGAATGTCATCTACAAAGAGAAGGTGAGTTATGTGAAGAGTATTGGAGATATTGATGCATGGAAAGGACCCAGATCGTTTTTCGGCTGCTATACCCCTGCTTAGTCCTTTAGTGACAAGAAGAAATAGAAGAGGGGAAAGTGGATAGCCTTGTCTTAAGCCTCTTTCAAATCTAAAGAAATATGTAGCTGACCCATTTATTAGGACTGAGAAAGTTACAGTTGAAAGACAACACATAATCCATCTGATAAAAGGAACTGTAAATCCTAGATGCGTTAAAAGTAATCGGATAAAGAGCCAACTTACCCTATCATAGGCTTTGGATAGATCGATTTTAAGAACCACACTCTTTAGCTTCCTGGTCTTTATGCTATGTAGGGATTTTTGTGCCACTCCTATTGCTTCGTGAATCTACCTGCCCTCTAGGAATCCAAATTGTTCCAAAGAAATTTTGTCAAAAAGTACAGTCTTAAGTCTTCTGGCTATGACTTTGGAGATGATCTTGTAGATACAGTTGCATAGAGAGATAGGTCTGAAGTCATCCAGGGTGTCTGGGTTGTCCTTCTTTGGAATAAGGGAAATGAAGGTTGAGTTTAAACTCAGTGGCAATTGTCCAGTAAGTCTTATCTCTTTAACTAGGCTTAGTATACCTTGTCCAATAGTATCAAAGAAGCCCAGAAAGATCTCAATTGTCCATCCATCTGGTCCTGGGCTTTTGTCCTTTTGAAATCTGTTTATTACATCCTTAAGTTCTTCTAGTGTTACTTTTTCCATAGGAATTCTATTGTCTTCCTCATCAGTAAATCCTGGAAAGTACTGTACCATTCGAATCACTTCTTCTATAGTGGCCTTGTTTTCTACTTTATAGAGATCCTAGAAGAACTTTTTCCCAATTTTCGTCATTCCTTCGAAAGCATGTTCCTTTTTTCCATCTTGATCCTTTAACTGCCAGATTGAGTTTGTGCATTTTCTGCCTTTTTCATATGATTGGAAGAACTTTGTGTTTTCGTCTCCACTCTTCAGCGAGGTGGCTCTGCTTTTTAATCTCCATGTTTCTTCTTTTTCCTTTAGTAGTTTGTTTCTTCTTTCTTCCAATTTTAGTAGATTTAATTTGGCATGTTTTGTATCAAATCCTCCACCCTGTTCTTCCGAGATAAGGTTTAATTGTGATTCCAATTCCTTTAGTTCCAAATCCTCTTTTACTAGTTTTTGTTGTTCCCACGTCTTCATATTCTCTTTGATAAAGTGTATATTTTTTACAAAGTATAGACCTGTCGCCTCATTGCTCTCTAGATTATAAATTTGCCAATTTTCCTTAACCAACTTTAAAAAAGTTTCATCACTGAGTCAGGTTCTGTTGAATTTGAAAGGACTAGGTGGCTTATCCATCCCAGTTCTTATCTCTAGGAAAATTGGATAATGATCCCAGATTCCTCCGTGTCCTATCCATTGTTTCAATTGAAAGGATTTTTCTAGTAGAGTATCTTTTATCAAGAACCGATCCAGTCTTTTTGCAATGTTGTCTTCTCCCACTCTGTTATTCCTCCAGGTTGGTTTCAATTTAACCGGCTCAAAATACAGAAGATTGTGTTCTTCTAGTTTTTGTGTAAAGTAGTTTGAGAGGGGGTCAGATCTTGCATGGGTTCCCCAAACTTCTTTAATGCCTAGGGAGAATTTTAAGTCTCCCCCCAAGATTAAGTGATTTTCTTTTAGGAAGGACTTGTTGAAGACAGTGTCCCAATAAGAGCCTCTGTTGTGACAAGGGCCATAGATGTTCACAATATTAAGGGGATCTTCAAGTTATTTTGAGATGACTGTGATCCTAAGTCCGGATTCAAAACCCCAAGAGTTAAGGACTTTTATAGTACGACAGTTCCATTCGATAGCTAGTCCTCCAGATCTCCCGATAGAGTCCAAAGTAATGAAGCTCCAATCCGGTAAAAGAAAAGAGAGTCTGTTATCAACTTCCACCCCTTCCCCAAAAGTTTCTTGAAGGAGAGGTACATCCAGATGTTCTGTGAGAATCATCCTTTTTAGGGATGGTTTTTTGAGGGGACCAACCAAACCCCTACAATTGAAGGAGAAACACTTCATCAAGGCCCCTTTCCCAAGGTTCGCCTTGCTCTAAGTACCCTTTCAATAGAAACCTATTTCTCTGCTAATAAATCAATTATGGCTCTCTTCTGTGCTTTTGAGAAGAATTATTTCCTACCTCTGTTGGATTTCTCTACTGGAATCGGGTCCAAGGATAAACCTCTTGAGTGTTATTTTTTATGTGATCTTAAGAAATATCTTCTTGAGGAGGTTTCAGTCAATGAGGTAGCAGAGTCATTCGAGGTAGGGGTAGGAGATAAACTTGGTTGTACCAGGGGGAGGAGGGAAGAAGATGATGTCGGGGAAAGGGTAAGGTATCGAGGGTGTAAGGAGGGGTGTGGAAAGGGGGGTTGTAAATTAACCAAGGGAGGGAACAAGGGGACGATTGGTGAGAGAAGCCACTCAGGACTTTTAATAGAAAAATTATTTATTAAAACAATAATAGAGGGGGCAGGGCCATAGGAGGTACCCGTGACCAGGAAGGCAGAGTCTTCTGTCTGGACTGGAGCTTACTGGGTTGGGCATGTGGTAGCTAGCTCTGAACAAGGTTGGACCAGATCTTTTGCCAAAGCTTCAATGAGGTATTCCATTTGACATCACTGCTCCTTTTATGGGGAGTGTCTAGGAACCGAAGAGTCAACGTTTTTCTGTGAATCTTTATACCTCCCATACACCGTTCCTCTGGTTCTTAGAGGGAGTTTGCAATTTTTAACCAGATGTCCATACTGATGACATCTTCGACATATGAATGATATGTTCTCATCATCTAGTTTTTGAAAATATGTGTAATCTCCCTAGGTGAGGTCCATTTCTTCCCCCAGACCTTCCCTGACATTCAAATTAACTAGAATTCTTGCAACCTTCCTTTGTTTTTTCACTTCAAAAGACATATCTGCACCCAAGAAATCTCCTAAGAAATTCCTAATTTTTTTGAAGTACTAAAAAAACCATAGATGAAAGGGAAGTGTTGGTAGTCTTACCCAGACCAAAAATTTGTCGAGGCATTCTGTACTTGCATCAAATAGCGGATTTCATGGTTTGAGAAGAATCATAGATTTTTTTATACTACATGCTTTACTTAGTACCCATTTGGAGTGTTCATTGCTCTGGAAGGTGAATGCGTACCAATTCCTATTTAATTCCACTAGTTCCGGCGAGTATCGAAGCTCAACTTTCCAAGCATCATGAATCCAATCTCAGATGGTTTTCACCATGAAGACCCTGCCATTCACTCTCCCAAAAATTGTTTGGCTTGCCATATGGGTGACCTAGTTGGACTCCACGTCTTCACCGAGAGCTAGGTTCTCAACTTTCCCTTTGTTCTTTAAATTTTTCTGCTTCAATCTAGGACCTGTTTCTCTACCTCTGACAGCTCCTTCCGAGGTTGCTAAGTGATTTTTTATGTGCTCTCTGGTGGAGATGGGTTGTTCAAATCCACTATATTCATTTGGTTCTAGCCGATCATAGATAAAACCGTTAATTGAGGAGAAAGGAGTTGCAGATGGTACTAACTCAAAAAGGATCGGGGGCTCCATGTCTTTACTGGAGGGGGAGCGAAGAAGTGTAAGTTCTGGGGGGGAAGTGAGTCCTCCTGTAATGGAGTTTACCCACTCTATATTGGTAGCTTGAGGTGGACTTAGTGAGGGTAAAAAGTTTGTAGGAGCGTTTGAAGACTTAGACAACCACGGTTTTGTAAAATCTCCGAACAATAGTTCATTGGGAAGAGTGGGTAGAGGGGGGGAAAAGGGTTTGGCCTAGGGAGGATAATAGAGGAAGTCACTAGGGTTCACTAGCTATTCGATTGGTCCTCCACCTACCAAAAAATATGCTTCCACGACATCTTCCATAACTATCTCCATGTTGTCCATAAATTGCACGGTGACCGGGAAGGCTTCCATGGTCAGGAAGGAGAGGGAGAGACCGCCAGGGAAGGGGAGAGGGGAAGGGAGAGACCCGCGGGGAAGGAGAGAGGGGAAGGGTCAGTCCGGGAGCATAAAGGAGCAGAGTTTAACTGTAGGTGAGGGAGGGGGACAAGTAAAACCACATCCACATGCGGGGGATTCACTCCATAACCACAGAGCTCCTGATAAAAACAACAATGATATTTGGCATCATCACCAATATTTTTGTCTCATCTCTTCCTTTATAACATATTACTATAACATATAATTAAATTGTAATGTGTTATAAAATATTACAATGTAATATATGTTATATAGTAATATATGTTATGACATATTACATTGTAATATGTTATGGAAAATCTGCATTAATATAACAAGTCAAATAGAAAATAAAGAGTGAAACATAGGTAGTATATTCATTGTAGTCATTCCCTCAACCTCCAGAATAGATACACCGAAATATGTAAGTCTCTTCGCATTAATAGTGAAACTGATAAATGACATCAATATTTCATGTCAAAGCCTTATTTACAAAGCTAGCATAAATGCAATTTGAACTTCCATCATCATTCTTTTTATTAGTTGCCTATACCTTAGATTGAAACTCTACACTCTTAACTATATTGTAATATTCACATAGCTCATATGGGTAAGGTATGAAGTTGATTCCATTGCTTTAGCTCTCAATCAGATTAAGTAAAACCCATATGTATTGGATAAGAGTATATACCCTTTGAAAGACCCTTGTTAATGATCTATTACCCTTTGTATTTACACGAGCATTTAGTTGAAGATGAGCTTATATTAAAATTTGGATAAGATACTGGTTGAAGATGGTGATGTATTACCCTTTGCATTTACACAAGCATTGGAATCACCCAGCCAAGTCCTGGATGTCCACAGGGTTTCTGACAGGATGGATCTACCAAAATGATTCAAAGGCCATTCTCATCCCCTGTATCAACGAGTTCACTAGAAGAAGGTCGATAATCATATAAACAATGTTTTATAACCACATATAAATGAATGTTTAGTAGCGTCAAATCATCTAATCACAAACGCTTAGTATATAAAAAGGTCCGTCATAAACATAATTCCAACAACTTGCAATCATATAACACATTTTCTCTATTAATTCCCCCTCCAAGTGTAATATAGACTTGTTGATACTTACTTCCATTGCTTTGTAGATGACATATTTCTTCCATCCAACCAAACATGGAGTAAAGTTAATCGTTGATTTTTATGGACTGCACTCCATACCTATTGGATGCATGAAATCTAATTGCCCATATAAATAACCGTTATTTCGTTACTAGACTTTGACCCATGTACTATTGGTGGATTTACCAAGGTTATTTGTGATAATATTAAGGAATCAAAATATATTTGAAATGGGCATGGGTAGTGGAGTTATTCATCACCCTATTATAATTGTGTCTAACATAAAAAAACATTTCTATTAATTTTGTCTTATTTTTTTTTCTTTCTTCATAATTTTTGTTAGTCAATGTTGCAGATATTAACTCGTACTTGTCTTGTACTTAAATTTTCATGAATTTTCAAAGGATAGTTATTGAGGAGATATTTCGACATGGGATTCTCCAAACATTCCTTGCAAACACTCTAGGCTCTCCCAAGAATGAAAAAGAGGATCTCCTTCTTCGACTAAGACTCCGAGTGACCAGCAACAATCTCATCAGAGGAGATTTTCAAACGAGTTTGTGAACAGATCAACTGCAGAATGTGCTCAAGAAAGTGCTATGGATGCAACCTTCTTAGATAGGTTGTGCCTTGATACTCCTACACCTGAGAATGTAGGGAATACATTAGAACAAGAGAACATTTCTAGTAATTTTCTTTGATTTTCTTTATTTTTGTTGTATTTTTGTGTATTTAAATTTATGTCAAGTTAAATGTTGTAATTAATTTCAAATGTGTGTGTAGACAATGTTTTTAGAGCAATGGACGACAATGAAAGAGAGAGTAGTTGTCATGAAGATTCTAATGTTGGTGCAGAGGGTGAAGGTGGATTTAGGAGACCACGTTATCAATAAACAAAAGATTACATGTGTACGTCCACCTATCCTTTGGATGTTGGTGATGAAATTCCCTGGGAAGGGATTACTAAAGAAATGACCCTTGAGTGATACTCAGGTGTTAAAAGGAGGTTGGAAAATGATTTGGTGGTCTTGGAACTCCCTCAGGAGTGTAAACAAAGCTTGCAGATTGTTTTGCATTCATTGCAAAACTTTATGGACACATATCAAAAGATGGGGCCAACCACTGACAGATTTGTCGATCTAATGAGGTGATGAAAGTCAGAGGTGATGGGTCTTGATAAATGGGAGGCAGTAAAAAATAAAGTTTCAAAAGAAGATGCAATTTGATGTTCAACTTCAAATATGAGCCAAATCGGAAGATGTTGAAGGTGCAATATTTTAAGCACCCTGACATTACAGGACATCTGTATAACAAATTTTTGGCAGCATATGAGAAATTGTCGTGGAACGATGAGGTTCCACACTATTTTGCAAGACACTTTTATGCAGAGTTTTTATTTCACATGCACCCTAATTATACTAGTCTACCTTCCAATTATTATCAGACTGGTAAAGAACGAGCATATGATCGCAAATGGGCATATCGAAATACGACATTGCCAAGGCCTCCACAACCTTTATTAGCTCATCCAACGGTGGCATTTGCTTCACATTCAGAGTTGCGAGCTACATCAGAGATTGAAAAAGTGACTAGGAATGCAATCGGGGAAAATTTGGAAGCGATTTTTTATGGTGTCGATGTTGGCATGAATCGTCAGTGAGCGGAAGCCAATTCCTGGGCCACATTTTTTTATAAAATGGATGCAGAGTTAGATACCATGTCATTAGAAGATGTTAAGGACTATGGAAAAATTTTCTGTGATCGTTGGAAGAAGGTCATTCAGAATGATGACCCGAACAACAAATTGATATGTGTTCTAGTTAGTAAATATTTGACGCATTTTAGGATAGTTTACTTCTAATTATAGATTTGATATCATTACATATCTATAGAAATAATCGGGTTGTTATTATCACTAATTGAAGTTTGGAGATATGTTAAATGAATCGTCAGTAGATAGGAGACTTGATTCCACAAGTTTAAATTTGGATGGGTTGAATCAGATATGTGTTATCTAATATCCACAGATTAGCACTTTAGTTTTTCAATCTCCAATATTTTGAATAATAGATCAACAACATTTATAATTTTGTATAAATATGAACACATTAAATCCTAGATTTAGTTCTTAGTTGTGTTGTTCACAGATCCCTATTCCATCTCCTGCTACTTGGGCATGCTTGTCTCAATTCTCATTGAAAGAGTTTGAAGAGGGTGGGAATTCACAGTTATCATTTAATGTGTTAAATTCATTTAAATTTAATGTGTTATAATCATTTAAATTTAATTTTCAAATTTTCAAATTTGAAATGTGTTATATAGGGTAATGTGGAGAAGAGAGTACCTAAGAGTGTGCTTGGGAGGGAGATTGGGATTGAGGAGGAAGCAGAGGAAGCACCCAGATTTCGAAAGCATGCGTCCATTAAGGATGATTTATAAATGTATGTTTTTTACTTTTATCAAATTTTTGTTTTCTCAAATTTTTAGTTTAGCCTTTCCTTTTCAATGCTTTGATCAATTATTTTGAAATATATAGAGCCCCTAGATAATATTATCATTGTCTTAAATGGTGTAAATTCAAACTTATTTAAAGTTAGATCATGATGAATACCTAATTTTGAACTTGAACATTTGATTATTTGAGAACAGACTCTATCCCACATCAGAAAAGGGAAAGTTTCTAAATTTTCTTTGATTGCACTCCTTGCTTTCTTGTCCAAGAATGATGTAGTATGAACATTTGTGTTTTCTACATACAACGAAGAGAATTCCTTCTTGCGAGAGTATTGTCAAACTCTTAACTAAATTGGTTACTAATCACAAAAACCAACATTCAAGTATATTTACAAATAAGATATGCATATGTATATGTGAACTAGCTTAGACATAATTTAAAAGAGCATTTGATTATATGTAATATAAATACATCCCAAAGATGAAAGATTTAAATGGTTTTTGAAGAATGACTTAATATACATGTGCAGATTTGTGTTTTCTTCATGTACATGCAAGATTATATGAGAACATATATTCCACTGCAGAAAGAGGAGATAAGTATTTTTCGGAAGAATAGTTTTTAAAATGGGGATTTGTGAACTTTTTTAGATATAAGTAGTTTTTTGGAAGAATGACTAAATATGAAGATTTATGAGTCATTTAATTTGAAAGGGAATTATGGAATTTGATTATATGACCACTGCAGAAGAGGAGAGAAGTATTTTACTGCCGAGGAGATCAGTATTTTATTTTGTGTAAATAAGATCAAATAACATCACATGGGATGAGAATTTCACCTGAAGGATTTGAGACTTTATCCATAAGGAGATAAGTATTCCATTGGAAGAATGAATTAATATGAAGATTTGTGGACTTTCTTCATACATAACTCTATATTTATTTTGAGATTATTATCTAACTCTAACTCTGAACACAATTTGTTTTTTACCAAGAACACAATTTTTCTCTTTAATTTTTTTTAAGATTTTACAAATTGTTTAAAACATGTATGTTTAATGTGGAGAGTAACTATCTTCTGTTTAACTGTGGTTGGGTATGTTATTATTTCTTATTGTTTATTTAATATTTGGTGAAAGTATATATGCTAATATGTGTTATTTGTGTTTTTTATTATTGTTTTTATTGTTTCAGATGTCTAAATTATATTTGGTGGAAAATATGTTTACATTATATTTGGTGGGAAAGAGTATGTTGGAGGATGAGACTTAACTCTTTTGGTATGTATGTCAATTTTGTTTTAATCACAATTTTTGAATTTTGTTTTATTTCACATGTTTGAATTGTAAATTTTTAATTTTTGAATTATGTTTTTTTTGTAGGTTTGAATTGCAGGTATGAAGTGATCTATCTTAAAGTGATGGCTTAGAGTCCAGAATTTTGGAGTTGAATATTTTAGTTTTTGTTATCATCCTAAAATGGATGTGGAACTTATGTATTTGGCAGTGTAACTGTTCAGACTTTGATTATATATATATGGAATTCAAAATATTAATTTATTGTCTCATATTTTATTTCTCTTATATTGTTAAATGTTGAAATATAATTGCTTTGTCAATGTTGAAATATAATTGCTTTGGTTTGATAATTGTCTCTATCTTTACTATGTCAATGTTGAAATAAAATTTATTTGTTGTTAATCTGTTAAACACCATTACTAATGTAAAAATAGCGTTGTTTTGGTTTGGTTCAAGACTTGGCTTGATAGATTGTGGTGGTCTGACCAATGCTCAAAGGTGTATGCACTAAGTTGATGGATAAAAAGTGGAAAAGTTGTTAGTTTTGAGCTAATGTTTTGTATATACTCCTTTTTACAATGCATTAAATTAAGCATCAAACTCTTAAATACTTTTTTACTATGTATTAATTTAAATGCTTCCTTCTATGTTCACTGTGGACTGTTCAAAAACACATGATAAAAGTCAACATATTTCATTGTGGACTGTTCTTGGGCCTATGGAGACTGATAAAATTCAACATATTTCATTGTGGACTGATTAAATTCAACATAAAGTTGAACTCTTGGGCCTATACTACTATGTATTAATTTAAATGTTTAATTTTATGTTCACTGTGGACAGTTCAAAAACACATGATAAAATTCAACATATTTCATTGTGGACTGTTCTTGGGCCTATGGGGACTGATAAAATTCGACATATTTCATTATGAACTCACAAAATTCAACATAAAGATGAACTCTTAGGCCTATACTACTATGTATTAATTTAAATGTTTCATTTTGTGTTCACCGTGGACTATTAAAAAACACATGATAAAATTCAACATATTTCATTTTGGACTGATAAAATTCAACATAAAGTTGAACTCTTGGGCCTATACTACTATGTATTAATTTAAATGATTCATTTTATGTTCATTGTGGACTATTCCAAAACACATGATAAAATTCAACATATTTCATTGTGGACTATTCTTGGGCCTATGGTGACTCATAAAATTCAACATATTTCATTGTGGACTAATAAAATTCAACATAAAGCTGAACTATTAGGCCTATGGGGATTATTATTACTCATTTCCTACTATTCCATAAAAAAAATTGATGGTTGCGGGAGATTCCAAGGTCGCTATCGACTGGATAAATTCCAAATCCAACATGAACCTGATATATCTCAACAACTGGAAAGACAAGATCAAAAGCTTAAATAATAGATTTGAATATATCAAATTTATGCATCGTACATAGACAGTTCAACAAAGTAACAGACAAGATCATAAACTTAAATAATATATTTGAATCTATCAAATTTATGCACGTACATAGACAGTTCAACAGAGTACATATATTTTATTCTAAATAGAATAAAAGTGAAACTGTTCTTTTCACATGAAAAAAAAGAAAGAACTAAGAAAATTAGTGTAAGAATGGATTAGACTTGACATAGAAAGAAAGAATCACTTAAAAAAATGGAAGAGTGAAGAAAGCCACTATAAATATTACAATGTAAGAGACACACACAAGGGGCTCTAGACACACTTGAATTTGAATCTAGGACATTTACATGGTCTTTATCATTTTGATATTTTCAGAGAGACATGGTCTCACATTTACATCAAAATCTCAATTTACATCAACATCTCAATGAAAGGTTTTAATGGTCTTTGAATTCACCTTCTATCTCATACGAACAACTATGAGAAAACTACAAAAATGATAACAATAGCTAAGAAAAACACAAGAAGAGATAGAAGAGATATTGAGATCACTCATGTAGTATTTTGTCTCATCTTGATTTTACTTGCACTATGTTTATTTATATAAAATATTGGACGAAATAATTTCAATATACTATTTTCTTGATTTCAAAAAAAATTATCAAATTTTATAATTTCTTATCAAATTTCACAATGAAATATTCGAGAAAATGTGAAATAAAAATTAAATTTTATAGTTCGTCAAATTTTATAGTTTCTTATGAAATTTCACAATGAAATATTCAAGAAAATGTGAAATAAAAATTATAGTTTCTCACTTGTAATTTAAATTTTGTTTGATTTGAAACTATGGTTGAAAATGTAGTCAAAATAAGTCATCAAATTTAATATAAGTCCAACAATGAAAATAGTCAAAACAAGTCATCAAATTTAATATAAGTAAACGATCTTCGTTAAAATTTATATTGATATTCATAAATACATGTACTTTCAATGCAAAATAAATTTTTTTAGAATGTACATGTGCCACTTGTTTAAAAACATTGTAATGGTGTTCCATCTTCAATTATTCGTTCATGATCAACTTTGGACATTTTCCATTTTCTAACTTTTTTTTTTATTGAACTTCTATTAACTTTATGCGCATTGCACATACCAAATGACTATATTGACAACTTGTGACATCTAACTGGTAGTCTTGAAAGTGAACATGAGCATCATTTTGATGGGTTTCTTGAAAAAAATATCCTTTCAATACAATGGATCCTCTTTCATATATAAAATCGTTATCATCAAAATCTTCTAATAGCCTCATCTTTTGTTCTGTGCATCACATCCAATAATATTTCACGTTTCCAGTGTTGTCTACAAGTGCAACCATGGAAAATACATCTCCTGCAAATAATTGGATATATTGGACAACAAATATTTCGTGTTATATTGTGAAACAAGTACATCTACAAGTTATTTGAAAAAAATTAAACATAAAAATTACCTTCTCTGACAAGATCAAAAACTCTATCGCCATCAACTGACACTATAATTTTATTTGATTCCATCTCCTCTAAGCTTGAAAGTGGAATTTTCCCTTTTACATTAAGTTCGGTATGTCTCCAAGCTTTAACATATTCTGCATTTTTGTTTTCACAAATATATATGGATTTTGTGTCCTCTATGCAAACTGAACAAAAACAAGACTCATTTCTTCTATCAAATGCAAACACATTTTGATAACATTTTGTTTTAACTGAATGTATTTTTCGTGTCCCAAGTATTGTACTGTCGTCATATGCGATTGATCTATTTACATCTTGGATTCCCACATACCAAAAAAACCTGCACAAGACAAGAACTTGTTAACTTGAAATCTCTCAAGAAAATGATTGAAGATTGAATATAAATTTGAACACGTTCAAATAAAAATATACTGTGTACATGTGTAACATTTATATATAGACATACATGTGCACATCCCTTGATGGATTATATTCATGTCTTAGCGCCATTTTGCACCATTCAACAACTTTTTCAGTGGATTCAAATCAATCGACATGAGGGTTCATTTGATAACTTCAAAGTGCTTGTTTTACACATGCCCTTGCACCGTCATTCTCTCCTTTTCCATGACCAGTCTAAAAAAAAATCCAACAATGTGTAATGTTTGATTGTTTATGAAGACGACATAACCAATAGAATGATCGTGAATATTTTAACTGGCCTGCACACCCATCTGACCATATCCAATGTTGATTGAATCTGAATCTGTATTCTGATCGCAGATGCCCCTACCTCGACAGGTCCTGCACGACCTCCCAATCTAATGATCGTTCAATAACTCTCTTGAGCCAAAGCGGCTCTTATGATTCCCTATTGGAACCTCAATCAAATCGATCCATAGGTCCTTCTATTCCATCACGGTCTCTGCACACGACCATGAAATTCGGGTTTCAGAACTCCCAGTGTCCCGATGTCAAGATTCCTTGACTCTTCGACCTTCCGATCCCCGAAATGTCGAAACGTTGAAATGGCTTTCACCAGCAATTAGCCCCTGGGATATAACCTTGGTCCATGTGACCACCCTTCATATGTTCGCAATCCTATTTTGGGGCTTTACAACGCAAGCACTCGACTCCTAGAAAGCCGAATGTCGAATTGTTGAAATGCCTGTGCCCCGTCTTCCTATCTCCTTTCAGGGTTTCGGGTTTCCCAACACTGAAATTCTCAACCTTTTGTTCGCAGGATCCCTGGAATGTCAAAATCCGGTATCCCGAAATACTACTCCCCCAGTTCTTTGCCTTTCACACTTTCAGAGTTTCAATCCCTGAAAACCTATGAACCCTTGTCTTCGAAACTCCCGAAGTTCCGAACTCCGATATGCCAAAATGACACCTCCTCCAAACGCTTTTGGACTTTTTTGTTTCGGGTTCTCCTGTTGCAAGGTTCTCCTCCCTTGTCCCTACTCTCCTGCACTTCCATTATCTGAAATCCCGAAGTGACATTATGGCCCTATTCAACCTGTTGAGTGCAATTTATGTCGTATAAATTCTCAACGATTTAATGTCAACCAAAAGCTCGTAAGCTTAGAGGCACAACACAATATGTGTGAGGATTTGAAGTTGTCTATCCTAAACTACTAAAGCAAAGAACATAAAAATGACATGAATAAATGACAAATTTTACCTACTATATACAACACATAGGTGTACTGGCATCAGTGCATGGGGGGCCTTCCATCCTTCAACAAGTACACCATAATCTTAACACAAAATAGAGATCAAAATGGAAGCATGTCTTGTATTCAAAAGAATATGATTACATCTTTATTCCAATATGAAATCTCCTCTCGACTAACCTCAAGAATCAACCTATCAATTCAAAACATGAGCATTTCCAAGACTTCACACCCATCTCTATATCTCCATCTATCTCTATGTATATTTGAAAGGATAAGGCTCTCTTATTTATGCAAGAACATAAGAAGCTACCCCATTAATGGAGATCCACTATTCTCTCCCTAGATCCATAAAAATCTCATATAGTTACAAACAAATGGCAAATGATGAGACACATATCCTCTTTGACCTTTATCCAAATCTCCTTCCATATCTTGAAGGGAATTCGAATTTTAGTATTGGAGGCCACATAAGAGTGTCTTGGAAGCTTCCAAATCACCTACACATGTCAACAAACTCATTCTAATTGTTAGGTATAAGTATAAGCATATTATTTTCTAAAGTTTAACCACAAATTCACTTAAAAATGTTAAGAATTGATAAACTTTGGAAAATCATAGTTATAACCCAATGATGAGGTAAATGTAATGATGTGGAGGTGATATGAAGGTGATATGAAGGTGAAATGGAAGTAATTGTGAAGGTTTTAGTGAATTAATGGAGTGAAAATAAGGACTATTTTGAGGCTCAACATACCCCCAAACTGAAGACATTGCATGTCCTCATGCAATCAATTACATTACTTTTTGATACTTGAGATTTGGCTTAAACTCTGCATGATATCATTTACTTAACTTTTGCAAAGTATTTTTGATGAACTGCAACTTGGTTGGTTCTTGTGTTTCAACCATATTTTGTTTGTTGCATTCAATATTAATATAATGTGATTTTTATTGCAGAGTATTTTTGTTGGAATACATCATGGTTGGTTCTTGTGTGACAACCATGATTATGTTGGCATCCAATTAGCTTTTAAATACTTTTGACAAAGCCATTTATATGCTCATGTAATAGTGAATATATTTTGAAGGTATGTGAGTTTTTAGAATGTGATAGATGAATATGGAAAAAAATATGAAAGTGACAAAGTATGTATGTAAATGTATCCCTCCCCCCAAACTGATGGTTTTGGCAGTTGTGTGAGATGAGGAAAGGAAGTGAAGTTTTTCCAAAAATTATCATTCTCACTTTTCAAGGAATTAAATGGTT
>ML781503.1:556702-569274 GCA_009831015.1 Picea engelmannii
CTTGTGTCCACATCATGAATTTCATGGGATGCATTTTCACTTTCAGGTGTCTTCTCTGTTATGAAATTTTTCAATACTTCCATGATCTCCCCTTTTAAACCATCTATCTTAGTATCCAACTTAGCTTCCATTGAATCCATCAAATTAACTTCCATTGAATCCATCTTAGTATCCAACTTAGCTTCCATTGAATCCATCAACTTAACTTCCATTGAATCCATCTTAGCTTCCATTGAATCCATCTTATTTTGTAGTTCATTTATGTCCCTACACATTTCTTCACCTTCATCAAGAGTCCAAGTAGGATTTTCTGGAGGATTATTTGGTGTATAAGTTCCCTTTTTGGGTGGCATGTTGGCCAAGTATCACTTTTGAACCTTGATTTTGAGGTGGTTCTGCTAGAAAATATTTCTTTTGTTGTATCTCCCAATTTTTGGCCCTTCTAGATATGAAAATTTATCTTATGTATTTCTCTGATATTTCTTCTCTGCAATGCCACAGGTCTGATAAAATTGGATGTGCCAAGTGGAATTTATGGTAACTTCCCGAAAACTTGCCAATTTTTGTCCTTTCCAGGAGATCTCACTTGTATAGTGTGCCTCGCGCAAAATAATCGATATAAAATTCTAAAACTCACACCCAAAATACTAGATACTGTTGACAATCCAATGCAACTAGTCCCATGCAATTTGGATACTCTAGGAGGAAGTTATGATTGTTTTACCTGGAACACCTTCTTGAGACTAGTCAATAGGGCTAGTCAGATACCCTATCTTACACAAGGTGTATCTAAAAATTTAAGATGACCCAGAAGCTTAACTTTTTACCACAGATAAACTACTAATTTCTGTAAATGGCCTCCAAATTTTAGGGTCTGAAACGTTACAGAAAATTGTTTATAGCGAAAATTCTGCAATCACTCATTTTAGTATGATTCCATAACCCTATCTTTTACAGGCTGTATCTCCGAAAGTATAAGGCCTCAGGAGCTGAATTTTGAACCCAATATACCTTGATCCATATTCTAAATATCCTCCAAGCCGTTCCTTTTGAAACATTGTAGAAAAATAGTTATAGCAAAAATTTCACGGTGTCTCAGATGTAGCAACGAAACCCCAAGACCTTGAGCTCTGATACCATATGTTAAGAACCAAACATCAATATAGCATAGAAAAACCTCAGGAAAAGTACTCAACGCCTTGAAAAAGATATAATTTTAGATAATAAGCCTCTTCAAGGGGGCAACCTCCTTTTACCACACTTAAATGTTCAAGTACAAGATGATTCAAAATGAAAATGTCTTCTTGGTATATATAGGAGACTAGGAGGTATAATTACAACTAATGGCCTAAAGCCAACATAAATAAAATAACATTACTAATCTAATATGCCCCAATTAAGGGGTAATGAGCCAATATTAGGGCTTAACATGGACGGTCCAGATTGTTTCGGGACTTCGCCGTTGGCGAAGTCGAAAGACTCTCCTCTGTGTTTCCCAATGTTCGAATCCTCGAAATGGGTGATCTCGTGACACATGTCCTCCTTTGAATGGATGGCTCGAATCTCTTCACTATTTCAGGACTTTCACTATGGAGTGTCCCGACCTCTTGTCATCAGAACCTCCGAAATCTTGAACTCCAAAAGCCCGATATATATGCCTTTTCGGGAATTTTCACCTCTGCATACAAGGGTTTAAACCTTGTGTAGCTTCTCTCAGATCTGACAACTGTCGGTGATCTATGTGAGATCTGACGGCTCAGACCGTTCTTCCTCTCTGTGTGCTCTCTTGCTGTGTCCTGGATGTGTAAATCCAACGGTCCAGATCTCCCCTTCGGTTTGATCTGACGGTAGCTGTGCTCCTCCTGACCATGCACTTTCCTCCTGAACCTTGGAAGATTTTCTCCAAATGCCCAAAGGCCTCGACCTTTTCTTTTCCCTCTACAAGCTCTACAACCTTGAGTCTTTCCCGTGTTCTCAACAACGTTGTTCCTCCTGAGATTTATCCTTCTTTGGAACCTTGAAAAGGTTTCTCGACTTCTTCTCTCTTCACAAAGTATCTGCACACCAATGTGATATCTCTTCTGAGCGTCTCTATTTCTCAGATATTCGAGGGATTTATCCTTCCCTTCTCCTTCATATGGATAATTTATGATGCCCTCCTGGCCCTTCTTTGCTCAAGCAACCTTATTGTTGAGTCTGCAGGGTGTTCAACAACCCTGTGAAGATCTTTCTCTGGATTCTTCTCCAAATTCTGAACTCAAAGAGTTCTCTCCCTGTGCATATATGCACACTGACTCAATTCCCTCTTGGTAGAGTTTCTCCACAAAACATTCAATAGTTTTATCTTTTCATTGAACTCACAGCAGAGTTCCTCTGTGCAATCTTTGCACCTGATCAATGCCCTCCTGGAAGAGCTCTACAGAACTCTGCAGAGATTATGTCTTCAACTGTATCCTCTCTACACAGTCTTGCCTCCAAGGTGTTCAACAACCTTGAGGTATTCCTTTGAGTTAATGATTTCAGCTGTTGTGCCCTCTTGGCACGTCTTTGTCCAAATTTTGCAGAATTGGAGGTGCTCTCTAAGAACTGGCTATCAAAATCTGCAGTGTTCTGTCACACCCTCCTAGTATGAAGCCTCAAAGAAAACCCAAACATGAAATCAAACAAATCCTGCAAATGCATACCTATCCATACATATACAACATATAATAACACACATAGACATTCATATAACATAGAAACACATGCAGGAAAAACTGTTGTTTTATATTAATCTCAAATGTCCCTTTTTTACAGGGTGTTCCTAAGCATGAACTTTAATAGAGTCTCGGCTCCTTATCAACTCTCTCTGCATACAACCTTACTCACAACAGATCAAAAAGATCTTTTACATGAGGGGGCTCTTCAAGCTCTTCCCTCCAATCTACCTACCCTATTCAATTACAATGAATGGGTTGTCTGGTCCAAATCGGAGCTAGATCTCAGCCTTACAAACCATTATAGATGTGTACTCTAATGCTTGCGCAAAGGCACAACTTCACGGCTCAACATCCTTACATTCATTTAATTACATTCAAATTCAAATTTGAAATGAGGGTTGTGCCTCTCTTCATTGAATGCGTGCACTGATGTGGGTTGACTGACTGGTTGATTGACGTGGAGAGATGCTCCTGCATCATACTCCTCAGCTGCAAAATTCATAAGCTCTTTCTCATGAGCTTCCCATCTCAATTGTTGAAATCCTCCATAAATTTCTGGCGCTGTCTCTCTACTCCATCTTTCTGCTTCTGTTGCACTGCTTCTGTTGCTACTTCTTTTATGCCCAACTTCTCCTTGTTGGTAGTCTCTTGTGATTCGATCATTAGCCTCTTGATCTCATCGATCACTTCATCCAGCTGCTCCAATGGCTGGCTTCATTCATGCAGTCTCCTCAGCTGCATCTTCTTTCTGTAGATGGGCAGATCACAATGATCTCCCATGCCATCTCCTCTATCCTCGGTGGCACTAAGCATCCACTCTACTGTAGTCCTCTCTGCAGTCTCCTCTTGACTGATCTGATATTCATCCTTTTTCTATGGAATCTTGACTTCTTCCATCTCTCCTTATGTTGGTTCAAGTCCAACCTTTCCTAGCTACTCCTTGGGTTGGTATTCTTCTTCCTCAGTTTCCAACTTCACCTGCTAGATTTTCAAGCTCTGCACCTTCACCCTTTTATCTAGTGTTTTAATCTATTCACAAAGATTGACAAATCTCATGTTGTTCGCCTCTTCCTCTTCTACTTCTGCAAGCTTCCATGTTGTAGTATTTTCAGCTTCCTAGCTGAAAGTATTGAGCCACTCCTCATAATGCTCATCCTCTTCTTCTACTTGGGAAGCTTCCAACATCTTCTCCAAATTTCCTTTCCTGATAGTCTCTGTTGGTTGTCACTCTATTTTCACTGCTTCATCGACAACATAGATCTCTGCCTCCTCTGGGCTGAGTGGTAGGAATATTCCAATTTCCCCAATCATCAGAAGATTCCTCCGATCTTCCTTTTGGATGGTGCAAGTTTTTAACTTGTCATCATCTTCATTCACATGGCCAGCATAACCATATGAATATGTGCCTGCCAGCATCCCTTACCGATATGAACTCACCTTCGAGTCAATGAGACTTTCAAATAGCCCCATCTCTGTTCCCATGCCCTTCTGGCAAATTGGAAACTTTCTATTGCCCTCCTGGCAGTCCATGAGATCCTATAGTGACCTCGTCTCATTGCCCTCCTGGCAATGTGAAATTCGCTGGCTTTCCTCATGACAGTCTGTGAGATCCTACAGTAATCTCAACTCTTTGCCCTCCTGGCAATTGGGAATTTCTAGGCTGCCTTCCTGGCAGTCCTTGAGATCTTCAGATGATCCCAATTCATCCTTACTATCACTGAGATTTCACCTAGCCTCTGGTTCACATTCCTGAACCACCTCCTCTGGTCCATCGAGGTTTCCAACATGCCTCAACCATCCACTTAACAACCTACATTGTCTTTTAGCCATCAACTCCTTGACTGGCCATTTTTCCTTCGGCTTCCTCATGGGCCATTCATATACCCATCTCAACTTAGCATCCTATTGCATATGCAATTCAAGTTCATCCATCCTTACCCTAATCTCGACAAGCTCCTTACCCCATGCATCGTTCTCCTACTACTGGTGGTCCTTCCTTCCACCACGTGCATGACCTCCAATAGTCATTCTGCCCACTGTCTATCTGTCCTCCTAATAGATCTACTGTTGTCACTCTGCAATCCTGAGCATTCCCATCATTCCTTTGCAATCCTCCCAACTACCTCCTCTGCCTGAAATATACAAACAGAGTCTCACTCTGATACCACAATTGACGTGTATCAAAGTGCTCTTTTTCCTCCTGCTCCTTCTATATGAGATATATAGACAGAAACAAGCTCTGATACCAATCTGATCGTAGACGCCCCTGCCTCAGTAGGTCCTGCGCGACCTCCCGGTCTAAGGATCGTTCAATAACTCTCTTGAGCTAAAGCGGCTTTTCTGATTCCCTGCTAGAACCTCAATCAAATTGATCCATAGGTCCTTCTATTCCCTCACAGTCTCTGCACACGACCATGAAATTTGGGTTTCGAAACTCCCAGTGTCCTGATGTCAAGAGTCCTTGACTCTTCGACCTTCCGATCCCCAAAATGTTGAAACGTCGAAATGGCTTTCACAAGCAATTAGCCCCTGGGCTATAACCTTGGTCCATGTGACCACCCTTCATATGTCTGTAATCCTATTTCGGGGCTTTACGACACAAGTTCTCGACTTCCTGTTCTTTGGACTACCGGAAAGCCGAATGTCAAATTTCTGAAATGCATGTGCCCCGACTTCCTATCTCCTTTCGGAATTTTGGGTTTCCCAACATCAAAATTCTCAACATTTTGTTCACAGGATCCCCAGAATGTCGAAATCCAGTATCCTGAAATACTACTCCCTTGGTTCTTCGCCTTTCACACTTTTAGAGTTTCAATCCCCAAAAACCTATGAACCCTTGTCTTCAGAACTCCCAAAGTTTTGAACTTCGATATGCCGAAATGAATCCTTCTCCAAATTCTTTTGGACTTTCGTGTTTCGGGTTCTCCTGTTGCAAGTTTCTTCTCCCTTGTCCCTGCTCTCCCGCACTTCTGGTATCCGAAATGTTGAAGTGACAATATGGCCCTGTTCAACCCTGGCCTAGATCAATGGTTGTGATCTACCTCTAGATCAACGACTCTGATCATTTCAGAGTTTTCCTCTGCAAGAGCCTGGATCTCTCATCCTCAGGATTCTCGATATCCCGATATCCGGTATGCCGAAATGCTCTCAGAAAAGTTGCTCTTCTGACGGGACTTCGTGTTTTGGAGTTTCATGAATCTCATTGCACTAAACATCCAATGACCTTTGGTACTCTCGGTAACCAAAGTACCGAAATACCGAAATCCTGAATCCTGGGTTTTCCTCCTTTGATAAAATCAATGGATCTAAGCCCCTCTTGATCCAATGGCTCAGATCCTTTCAGGATTCTATGGGTCAAGAGTTTTGAAATCTTACCTCTCACATTCTCGGTAGTCAAAATACCGAAATTCCTTTCTTCCAGGATTTTTCTTGAAAGCCTGGATTTCTGCCACGTGTCCTTTACTTGGACACTCCTGATCCTTTTTGGTCTTCGGGACTCCATGACCCTAGTGACACAAATCCTCTGTCTTCTCGAATCCTCGATATCTGAAATCCCGATGGACTCCCAGATCTCCTCCATGTGTCCTCCACGGATGGATGGTCCAGATCGTTTTGGGACTTCATCGTTGGTGAAGTCGAAAGACTCTCCTCTGTGTTTCCCTGTGTCTAAATCCCTGAAATGGGTGATCTCACGACATGTGTCCTCCTCTGAATGGATGGCTCAGATCTCTTTGCTATTTCAGGACTTTCACTGTGGAGTGTCCCAACCTCCTGTCATCAGAACCTCTGAAATCCCGAACTTCGAAATCCCAATATATACCCCTTTTCGAGACTTTTCACCTCTGCTTATGAGGGTTTAAACCTCATGCAATTTCTCCCAAATCTGATGGTTGTCGGCGATATGTGTGAGATCTGATGGCTCAGACCATTCTTCCTCTCTGTGCGCTCTCCTGCTGCTTCCTAGATGTGGAAATCTGATGGTCCAAATCTCCCCTTTGGCTTGATCTAACAACAGTTGTGCTCCTCCTAAGCATGCACTTTCCTCCTGAACCTTGGAAGATTTTCTCCAAATTCCCAAAGGCCTCGACCTTTGTTTTTCCCTCTGTGAGCTCTACAACCTTGAGTCTCACCCGCGTTCTCAAAGACATTGTTCCTCTTGATATTTATCCTTCTCTAGAACCTTGAAAAGGTTTCCCGACTTCTGCTCTCTTTGCAAAGTCTCTGCACGCCAATGTGCTATCTCTTATGAGCTTCTATGTTACTCAGATATTCAAGGGATTTATCCTTCCCTTCTCCTTCAAATGGAGAATTTTTTATGCCCTCCTGGCACTTCTTTGCTCAAGCAACCTTATTGCTGAGTCTGCAGGGTGTTCAACAACCCTGTGAAGATCCTTCTCTGGATTCTTCTAAAAATTTAGAACTCAAAGAGTTCTCTCCCTGTGCCTATCTGCACACTGACTCAATGCCCTCCTGGCAGAGTTTCTCCACAGAACATTCAACAGTTATGTATTTTTCTTGAACTCACAGCAGAGTTCCTCTGTGCACTCTTTGCACCTGCCCAATGCCCTCCTGGCAGAGCTCTACAAAACTCCTCAGAGATTATGTATTCAATTGTATCCTCTCTACACACTCTTGCCTCCATGGTGTTCAGCAACCTTGAGGTCTTCCTTTGAGTTAATGATTTCATCTGTTGTGCCCTCCTGGCACGTCTTTTTCCAAATTCCGTAGAATTGGAAGTGATCTCTAAGCACTGGCTATCAGAACCCGCAGTGTTCTGTCACACCCTCCTAGTATGAAGCCTCAAGGAAAACCCAAACCTAAAATCAAACAACTCCATTAATGCATACCTATCCATACATCTACAGCATATAAAGAACACACATAGACATTCATATAACACAGAAACAGATGCAGGAAAAATTGTTGTTTTGTATTAATCTCAAATGTCCCTTTTTTATAGGGTGTTCCTGTGTAACGAACCTCATCATTACGACAACAACTCTGTAGCAGGTGCAAAAAAAAATTCTGTTTTTTTTTTTGGTTTAAGGTGTGTGCGCGCGTGTAGAAGTAACAACACACTTGACTCTACGTCGCCCCTTGACAACCAACAAGACGCAACCACGATGTTCATCACAAGAAGACTAAAGGCACACGACGAGTAACTGCAAACAATATACGACCATAGGCATAAGGTGCACAACGCAAAAATTTAGCGACAAAAGTAAACTGACCACCCGTCCGTCCTACCCTGCAAGGTTAGGACCTCCAAGACACATAATCAATGCTCAAGCCCAGGTTCCCATCGATTTTAACCATTTAAGGTCTCAGGGCTGGCGACTGTTCTGAGGAGCATGGAGGTTTCTACATCCCAACCGACACAATAGACCAAGCAACCAACTGACCACAATCAAGTACAACATAAATAAGAAGAACAATTGCGCCCCTTACGGAAGGCGCGTGACAAGGACTCTGACAACAAAACTCAGGTTCAACATAAATCAAGACTCAACAACCCTCATTTACTAACTCCGAGTAGTTTAATGCATATAAATCCGGGCATTCCACTGAGTATGTCTTATCAATGTCAAGAGACTACACTAACATCACAACAAGATAACCATATCATCTCCTTTCTAATTACAATAGCATTGAAATAAATAAAGGTCATACATTTCAACTCTAATCTTGCCATCATGTTTATAAGGTAAGAGCAACACAATTTCCTATTTCAACAATACATTACAACTAGGAAATTTATAAACAATAATTCCATGACATCGGTATGCCATAACATTTTTCCTTACTTGTAGCAATAAAATTATCATCATATTTGAATATTCAATAACCATCATATTTACAATGACAAGATGTAGCAACTACAATATTTAAAATGACCTTATTTAATAACAATATTTTAATAAGGGCCCTATATAAGGATAATTAAAATGTCACATCTAAAAATAACAACATTAAAAGGAAAAAGTAACTTCATACTAAATCACATCAAGTATACCACTAATAGACAATACCATCACATAAAAAGAGAAATATGTAAAATAACCATATTAAAATGTTAATAATTAAGAGGACAATGGTTGGAATTGACAACCTATCACCATTACAAATGACAATGATCATGACAACCATTAATTAAATATGTCAACAAATATACTGCAATGTCCTCTTCCAAGAGTTTGCTAGAACATTATCCTAACCCTAACCATAACATCACCCTTCATAATGCTATAATAATATGATATAATTTATCCCTAACTAGTTTATTCATTACACTAGCTCCACCTTATTACAGTAACTTCATTATGATGATCTTTTCTTAACTTTTCGCATGTAAACGTTCTTGCATGATAAGAGACTTAATAGCAATACTTGAAGACTTGATTATAAACCAATGTTATTTAGTGTAAATTTAGCATAAATAGTTGGCTGACAGTAACTTGTTACTATTCGAGAGATCCGGTATTCCAGAGGTCGAAAATAAACCAATCTACATAAAAAGAGGCTTAATAGCCATACTGGAGGACTTGATTATAAAACCAGGTTATATAGTGTAGATTTAAAATTAAAAAGTGGTTGACAGTAACTCGTTATTATTTGAGAGATCTGGTATTCCAGAGGTTGAAAATAAACCAATCGAAATATAAAAGAAAACGGTTATCCTTCCTAATCGAAAAAGGCCAAGTTTACTTTTATGTTAAAATTGATAGATTAAAAGTACTGAAGTGACTAGATTAAAAGATCCAAACTATAAAGGAAGACCTCCTAACCCTCCTTAACGTTACCCAAGACTCCATGCATTTAAGTAACGAAACAACAGTAACTAACAATGGAAGTCACAGACTCACGGTGGATAGTGACAGTAATTAACCTCTTCACAATAAATTCATAACGAATCTATCTCGTTGTTGTAAAGATGATAGATGATGAACTCCAGGAGATACAGATGGCTTGGCAGAGTGTGCACTCAAAGGGCGAGCGGAATTAATGCCGTGGGATTAGCATGAATACTGTGGGTAGATAGGTGGGCACGCACCAGACAAAGAGGGCGACGAAAACACAGACCAAATCGTAGATTATTAAAAAGGAACGCAGATTAAAACATGGATTAAAAATACGCAGATCATGCCAGATCTGGGGAGTAACGCAGACCCCCAAAACGCATGGGTAAAAGCCAAAATGGAGGGGAATGCAGGTCATTAAACATTAACACACAGGTCAAACGCCCAAGGTTAGCAGGGGCAAAAACGAACTATAATGATTCTGTCTACCACGATTACAGTTACAGTTATCAACTCGACCAACCAGGAAGGGAGCGGTTCGCATAATTTAATGTTGATTAATTTACCCAAAACACCCCATAAACAATTTTCCCATTGCATAAATTAAAAACGCCCAAAAAGCGCACAGTAATCAATAAAGCGCCCAAATACACAACAACAAACCGCGCACATCACTAAGGCCCAATAACACAGTATAAAAACGCACACAGGGGTATGGGCATTGAATGCGCAGGTATATCTTAGCAACGCATAGGTGAAATAAAGGTTTAATGCAAGGATAGGACGCAGGGATCTGAGAACCCACACACCAGAGCTACAATGCAGGGAAATCTGCAGCAAGGGAGAAAAACAAAATGCCAGTGCTTGTACAGGAACGAACGAGTGGATAAACAGAAACGAATACCCAACAGTGGTAAAAACGCCAATAATACAGTGTGCAAAATGCATAACATGACAAGGGCAGAACGCTTATTCTACAGTTGCCAAAAACGCCCCAACACAAGAATTTCCCACTATAAAAACTGAAATGCCCATACAAGAATACTCATTCTGAAGGAGAACGCAACTTCCAGAGAACAAAAGATTGTGAGAGATAACAATGATTGTGAGAGTCTGAGGGACTAGAACAGAATACAATAATATCACATACCAGAATACAATAATATCCCTTCGGCAAATTCCAGTAGGCAAGTGATATCATTAGAGACAATGTTCAGATACAAATGACCGTAACAACATCAATTCCAACAAATTCCAGGAGACAAGAGATAACATTACAACGATATCCAGAATGCAAATGGTAGTAATTACAGACAATTTCCTGAATACTATAGTATCAATATCAGAAATTTAGAACATCATGATAAACCACTCCTTCTACCATACGGATGAAAAGCGTACCTGTGCCTGATCGCCCCTCCCTTTAGATTTACGTCCTGCGCTTCGAGCCACGTCCCGCTCTCTGTACTCCTCTCGCTCGCCGACCATAGAGGACTCACTGGTACCTCCCAGCCAAACGCTAGGGGTACTCTACTTCCCCCTTAGCCCCCCGAGCCGCAAAGGGGCCACACAAGAACCAGAGATAAGATTAGCTTCTCAGCTCGCCTCCACGATTTAGCTACCACTCCAACACAGCTGAGATAAACCCAACTCCTCACAAGCAATCTGTCAAGCCACAATTCGGCAGCGTAACGTTACGCTAACCGTTCATCCCCATCTTCCTTCCTTTCCCTTTCTTTTATAGAAAAATTGAGACCCACCTACTTTCCTAATCATTAATTAATTAATTTTTAATGACAAACCTCTAAACAATCTCCGCCATCCAAGTGTCACTCATCCCTAGGGTTCTCCAAAAATTAATTTCTTTTTAAAAATTAAAAGACTCAATTCCCTCACTCCCCCAAAAATCGCTCCTTAAATTACTCCTAGGGTTCCTAGATCCCCTCTTATGCTTTAATTAACTTTCCTAAAATGAAACTGTTGATTTTTAGTAACTCCTTAAATGCTGATTCCTTTTCGCTTTTTCCCCTATGTCTCCTACTTTCCATTATTAAATTTCCTTTATTACAAGTTTCCTCATTTCTAATTTTTATTCCTCTCTTTTATTTTTTATTTTCATTACTTTTTTTTTTTTGTTAAACCCAAAATGATAATTGCGCTTATTTGTCTTTTCAAAATGTTTTTAAAATCCTAACTTTTTATACCCCCCTCTCTCAGATAAATTTAATCTTCTTTAAAATTTAAAAATCCTTGGTTTCAATTAATTTACCCCCCTCATTTCTTTACCCCCTTTACTTTTAAGAAGACTTTAATTAACACCTAGGAGGGTTTTAGTTTACGCCCTATGTTTATTTTTGGAGGATCTTTTCTTAGGGCTCGTCAAAATTTATCTTAGAGATGTTTTAATTTAGGTTTTGATTTGAACAGGGTGACAATTTAATTAGGGGAGGCGTTGTAAGAATTTATCAGGCGTTAAGGTCTCAGGGTCAGCTAGGCTATCTCATCATCATCCTCAATGCGACATGCCCTTCAGGACGCACTACGTGCTCCAAGGGTGCCACTCGCCTCGTTTGCTTCTGTTGCGCGACGTGCCCTTCAGGACGCACCACGTGCTCCAAGGGTGCCACTCGTCGACTTGTATCTCTTTGCACGACGTGCCCTTCAGGATGCACCACGTGCTCCAAGGGTGCCACTCGCTGACTTGACGGATTGGTAGACTCTATAACCCCTAGAGTCAACATTCCGCTAGGTGAACTTGTGGGAGACTAAGGGCTCTAAGGAATAAGGCCCCTGCCTTATTGCGCGCCCCTTAGAATCATCGTGAACGACTGTCGCAGTCTGCCCTCATGGCATCGTGGATCCTCTCGAACTAGGTAATCGTTAACCTACAGTTCGAGCCACGGCGGGAGTGCTAGTAGGCTGTGGCAAGGCTATTGTCCACACCTCTCCCTCAATCTCTCTGGAACTCGTGTGTGGCCCCTTTACTCCATATGTGAGTCTGGTTGGCAAGCTATCGTCAGCCTGCATCATCAACCATCATGTCAGATCATGTCAACAACATATCATAAAATCAATA
>ML781503.1:592898-618374 GCA_009831015.1 Picea engelmannii
GAGCATTGATATTATTATTATATGTGTGTCTTTAACTATGAGGTCACCATGTCTGGAATAGGATGATAATCGTCATTGGAAGGTCACCTTTAAATGCTAATACAGTTAAACCTTGTCATGTTGAACCATGTAATGTATATGTTATCATTTAACTATGATATTAGCTTGTTATTTGTTACAATATGGTGGTAGTCTTGCATATTTACAATAGGGTAAGGGTATTATCCCTTAGTGGAAGGTTACCAAAATTTTACTGATATGAACAATGACTTATAAATTGTACTTGTGATATTTTGTTTGAAATTGTAATAGTATTGATTCATGCCATATCAATTAATTGCAATGTTAAGAGTGATATCATCAAAAATGAGAACATTGTCTGATTCAAATATTATTGTAATTAAGCATGTACTGATATGGTTATCTTCGAGCAGTGTTAGTGTAAACTATTATTATTGATAAACCATATGGTGGAATGTCCTGGGTTCACGCACAGTAAATTACTAGGAGTTAGTCAATGAGGGCTGAGGTCCTTTTAATTTAATGTTGAACTTGGGTGTTCGTGGTCGGAGTCCTCTTGTCGCGCGCCTTCCGTAAGGGAGGTATTTGTCCTTCTTATTTATGCTGCACTTGATTGTCTTCAGTTAGTGGCTTGGTCTGTTGTGTCGGGTGGGATGTAGACACCTCCATGTTCCTCAGAACAGTCGCGAGCCCTGAGACCTTAAATGGTTAAAATCGATTGGAACCTGGGCTTGAGCATTGATTATGTGTCTTGGAGGTCCTAACCTTGCAGGGTAGGACGGTCGGGTGGTCAGTTTTACTTTTGTCGCTAAATGTTTGCGTTATGCACCTTATGCCTATGGTCATATATTGTTTGCAGTTACTCATCGTGTGCCTTTAGTCTTCTTGTGATGAACATCATGGTTGCATCTTGTCGGTTGTCCAGGGCATCGTACAGTTTAGTGTGTTGCTACTTCTACATGCGCGCACACACCTTAACAAAAAAAAAAAAAAAAAAATGCACCTGTTACTAGAATGGTTGTCGTAACGAGGCAGTTCGTTATATTAATGACACATTAATAATGTAATGATATATTAATGTATTAAATGTAATGTATAAATTAAAGTATTAATTTAGATTAGTGTATAAAATAATGTATTAATTGATTAATACATTAATAATGTAATGTATTAAATAATTTATATATTAATATATTATTAATTAGTACATCCCTAAAATACTAATACACTAATAAAGTAATATATTAATAATGCATTATTAAAAAAGTAATGCATTGTCCTTACTGTGTTTAGTAAAAAGTCATTAAAGTATTAATACATCGACAATACATTATTATATTACTATAATGTATAAATTAAAGTATTAATGCATTATGCATATTGTAACATATTAAAATACTAAAACAACACTTGCAGTAGCGCATAGGATAGTCGCTTCTTTCTCTTGGAGGTCGTCAACTCTCAAAACAATCCCAAACAGGGTGTGTAATATTCATTAGAATGAAGGGTTCTTTGTGACATGCTTCGATGGCACTACCCTTTCAAATGCCGAGTGTTGTGGAGTTGGTGGCATTATCAAAACCCATGAGTCGAAGATTATCAAATGGTTCATAAATTGCGGAGGTGGAACAAACACAAAGGCGGAGCTCACGGGATTGTGGGCAACTCTTACGATGACAACTCATTGGTCGATAAAAAAACTCCAAGTACTGGTGGATTCAAAGGTACTAATCGATTGGATTAATCTTAAGGGGCATCTCCATGCGGTAAATTTTGAAGGCTGGAAACTGAAGACAAAGGAACTAGCTACTTCTTTTCAAGACATAAATTTTCATCATATCTACAGGATTCACAATAAAGAGGTTGATATCCTATCCAAGAGGGCACTCAAGGAACCAGAAGGAAGACCGTCTTTTTTTCACTGGCACATTGGAATTGAAAGTCCTCATACTCACGTTAATATCTTTGAAGCTTGAGATGGGTAGGGAGATTGTGATTGTAGTGACGCGCAACAGTTTTTAAGAACATTTAGATGAGTTTTCTACCTACTGTTTTGTCCATTCTTTGGTCAGTTTGAATGTATTTTTGTATCAAGCACAATTTTCAGCCCCTCTATTATGGCTGACATCTCTGTTTATTTTTGTTTCAGAATAGATATTGCTTTGTAAATGAATTATATCATTAATATAATTTGAGATATTTTTCTGTTGGGAAAAAAAATACTAAAACATTAATAATGTAATGTGTTAATTAATCAATACATTAATACATTATTAACCAATACATTGCTAAATTATTAATACACTAATAAAGTTATGCATTAATAATACATTATTAAATTAATAATATATTTATAAGTTTATTGAAAATGAGTGTGGTTAACTATGATCCCCATGATCATGATATCTTATGGTCATAACTAAAAATGACATTAATGTAATGTAATAATTTAATTAATTAATACATTAATAATGTAATGTATTAATTAATTAATACATTGTTAAAACATTAATACACTAATGAAGTAATACATTTTTAATAAGTTATTAAAGTAATGATTAAAATATTCAATTAATATTAAATGCATTAATAAATACATTACTAAAGTATTAATACATTAAAATATTAATAAAATACGCATAGAGTGATAAAGTAATACTTTAATAAAGTAGTAATACGTTCACTTAATACATAAATAATACATTATTAGATTAATATAATGTAAAAGTTAAATTATTAATAAATTAATCTATAATGTAACTTATTAAATTATTGATACATTAATAATACTTTATTAAAGTAATAATACAGTAATAAATTAATTTTTAAAGCAATAATACCTTAATAAGTACATTATTAAAGTAGTAATAGATTAATAATGCATTATTACAGTATTAATGCATTAATACATTAATTGAGAATGAATATGGTTGACCATGACCATGGTTGACTGGGTTTTTTTATGGTTGACCATGCCCATAGCTGACCTTCATTGACCATGTGGATCTAAATATGGTGGACCATGTTGATTATGTTTAACCATAGTTTACTATGACACTACTGCATTGCAATCTTTATCATGTTTTGTTAATCACACTATGACATTAGGTTTTATTTGTCACATTATGACATTAGGTTTTATTTGTCACATTATGACATTAATTTTTGTTTGTCACGTGACATCTTATGATTATGGTCACCAAATTACGGTGCAGGGTTTTTGTTTCTCACAATATGGCGTTGCAATAGGTTTTTCATAGTTCGAAAGTGGGTTATGTTCGTCACATTGTGACGTCGGCAAATGTTTGTCTCATTGCAATGTTGGTCTTTGTTTTTCACATTCTCACATTGGGTTGTGTACATAACATTGCAGAAATATATTGTCTTCTTCCCATTGCGACGTTTGGAAATGTCTATCACAATGCAATGTCACGACATGTGTACCACATTGCAACATGAAGATATATTCATTGTAATGCAACTAGAGGGCTATGTTCATCACATTGTGACATCCATTTATGTTCGTGACATTGCTATGACAAGGATATGTTTGTCAGATTGTGATGTCCATAAATGTTCGTCACATTGCGATGTCTATATACGTTCGTCACATTACGATGTTGGTATATGTTCATCACATTATGACATTAATATGTTTGGCAGATTGCAACATTACTCTCTTTGACACAATGTGACATTTTGAAATGTTTATCAAATTGTGACTTGCATATATGTTTGTCACATAGCAACGCCCGTATATGTTCATCACATAGCGATGTTACTATGTTTGATTGATTGCAACGTTACTATGTTCGACACATTTTGAAATTTAGAAATGTTTGTCACAGTACGACATCGGGAGATATGTGTCACATTGGAACATGAGGAAATGTTCATCATATTGCGATGATAAGGCGATGCGTGACACATTGTGAAGTTTGTTTACATTCACCACATTGCGATGTTACTATCCACATTTCGATGACATGCCTATGTTCATCACATTGCGATGTTACTATGTTTTGTAGATTGTAATGTTACTATGTTTGTCACATTGCGGCATTACTATGTTCGTCACATTGCAACATTTTATGTCCATCCCTCATTGTGACTATGTTTGGTAGATTGCAATGTAATTATGTTCAGTACATTGTGATATTTGAAAATTTCTTTAACATTGTGACGTTGGGATATGTGTGTCACATTGCTATGTGAGGAAATGTTCACACATTGCAATGACAGGGTGATGTGCGGCACATTGTGACGATTGTTTATCTTTTTCACATTGCGACGTTACTATCCACATTGTGATGACATGTCTATGTTCGTCACTTTGCGATGCCAATCTATGTTCATGACATTGTGACATTACTATGTTTAGCAAATTGTAACATTACTATGTTCGACATATTCCAACGTTACTTTGTTTGTCACTGTGCGATGATACTATGTTCGACACATTGCAACATTACTATGTATTTTATGTTGTAACATTTAGTATTGTTCATCATATTGCAACGTCTGGGGAATTTTCATCGCATGACAAGGTTGGTTTCTGTTTGAGACATTACAAAAAGGAAGTTTTGGTGAAGTTTAAAAAAAAATGTAACCAAGTGTTTCCTTGGTAAAAATTTAGTAAGTTTAAATTGATGTGATATATTACATAGAAAGAAACTTAGAGTCATACTTTTTCTAAGGACATTGATAGCATATGATATTAAACTATAAAATATATCTCTTCCAAATAAGCATATATAAAATTAGAGTACATGCATTTAACCATTATGCTTTTTGGTGTTGCAAAAAGAAGTAATTTAATTTCCAAACAAAATATTTGAACTTCATTGACCATGTGAATTTGATTATGGTGGGCCATGTTGATTATGTTTAACCATAGTTTCCTATGGCACTAATGCATTGCAATGTTGATCATGTTTTTTTCGTCACATTGTGACATCATGTTTTGTTTGTCAGATTATGACATCATCTTTTGTTTGTGACATGACATCGTAAGGTTATGGTCATCAAATTACAATGAATTTCTTGTCTCTCACATTATGGCATTGGAATAAGTTTGTCATAGTTACAAAATGGGTTATGTTCATCAAATTACGATGTTAGGAAATGTTCGTCTCATTGCAATGTTGGTCTACATTTGTCACATTTTCACATTGGGTTGTGTACATCACATTTCAACAATGGCTTGTGTTCAAATCATTGCAATGTTTGGAAATGTCTATCATAATCTCCTGTCAGAACATGTGTGCCACATTGCAACGTGAAGATATATTCATCGTATTGTGAAAATAGGGCTATGTTCGTTACATTTCTATGACAAGGATATGTTCGTTGGATTGTGATATCTCTAAATGTTCAATACATTTCGATGTTCCTATATGTTCATCACATTATGACGTATGTATATGTTCGTCACATTGTGACGTTACTATGTTTGGTAGATTGCAATGTTACTATGTTTGACACATTGCAACATTTGAAAATGCTTATCAGATTGTGACTTCCATATATGTTCATCACTTTGCAACGTCTATATATGTCCATCTCATAGCAACGTTACTATGTTTGGTCGATTGCAACATTACCGTGTTTGACAGATTATGACATTTGGGAATATTTTTCAGATTGCGACGTCAGGAGATGTGCATCACATTAGAACATGAGGAAATGTTTTTCATGTGGCGACGATAGGGTGATGTGTGACACATTGTGAAGTCTTTTTATTTTCATCACATTTTGACATTACTACCAACATTTTGACGACATGCATATGTTCATCACATTGCTATGTTACTATGTTTTTCACATTGCAATGTTATATGCTTGTCCCTTATTGTGACGTTACTATGTTTGGAATATTGCAACGTTACTTTGTTCGACAGATTGTGACGTTTGGAAAAAAAATTCACGTTGTGACGTTGGGATATGCGTTTCACATTGCAACGTGACAAAAAATTTGTCACATTACGATGACAAGGTGATGTGACACATTTCAATGTCTATTTATGTTCATCACAATGTTGTGTTACTATCCACATTGTGACTACATACCTATGTCCATTACATTGGGATGTCAATTTATGTTCATCACATTGCAACCTTACTATGTTCAGTAGATTGAAATGTTACTATCTTCGTCATATTTCAATGTTACTTTGTTCGTCACTGTAATAAATCATATAAGCATATATAAAATTAGAGAATGAATTTTTTTTTTTTTCTTTTTGGTGTTGCAAATTGCAAGTATGAGGAAAACGCAAAGGAAGGGGTTAGAAGCTATTATGATTTATAGTGTAAAATATTTAACTGAAATTCATTTATGACTAACTATGATCAATATCATGGTATTTTTTTTGTTAATAGATTCATACAACTGATGTGTTCTCGTACAACTAACATGTTCATACAAGGAGAAACTGTTTTTCATCTTCAACCCTTTCAGTGTCACAAAGGTGACAAATTCTTTCATGCAATGATGTTGTCTTTATATATATTATTTTCTTTTTATATTCTATAATGAAATAAATTTTTCATCAAAATTATTATTTTTATAATGGAATCATTCATAAAGATATAAAGATATTTATATCTTCTTTCAAATTTAAAATATATGTTGTTTTTCTCTTAATATATTGTTATTAGAAATTTGGTTTAAAATATAAAATATTGTCTCTTTCCTGATATAATAAATGTAATCAAATAATTAATATTAGTAATTAATATTGTTATGATGTTTTTCTTTATAATATATATTTTTCTTGATATAATGTTTTTTCCTTGAATCAAATATTAATAATTAAAATTGATATAATCTTTTTCTTAAAATAATGTAATAATTTATTAATAATTAATATTAGCATTGTCTTCTTTTTTCTTTTTTCTATATAGGAAATGTAATGAAATAATTAATATAACCATAATCATAATCCTAAAACTTATTTGAAAAAGTCATATCAATATCCGGCAATACACCATGATATTTGGATTTATAGATTTAATCCATGTTGACATTACACTATATTGTTTTTATTTATAGATTTATTTAATGCTTATGATTGCCACTTGAAAAATATTCATTTTTATCAAGTGAAAAAAATATATGATTATCACCATATTGATTTAGGTTAAACCTTATTAGGCTAAATGATTGGTCAAGTATATGGAAACAATAATTGTAGAAGTAAATAAAATTTATTTCCCATTTATTCAATCATGGTTTAGAAAATACAAAATACTGTCCACAAAATAAAAGTTGTAATTTATGGCTACAAGTATTGGAATCACTCCCATCATTTTTATCAAGTGAAATAAATATATGATTATCACTAAGGTTAAACCTTATTACGCTAAATGATTGATCCACTATATGGAAACAATAATTGTAGAAATAAATAAAATTTATTTTCCATTTATTCAATCATAGTTCAGAAAATACAAAATACTGTCCACATAATAAGAATTGTAATTTATCACTACAAGTATTTGGAATTTTTTATATTTTTTTCTTTTGAATGAAAAATTAATTGCAATTGTATTATGTTAACCTATAGATATTACTGTACAATTCCATTCAAATATTATATAGAACAAAATGAAGTTTGATTATATATCCAACCTCAACGCAACCGTATGGCTTTTACTTTGTTTATCTATTCTTTCATTTATTTAAGAAATATATCTATGTTAATACCTACGATGTGTTATCTTTTCAATTAAACTGTAGGATAACTATTTATAATGACAAACAATAATTGTAGAAGTAACTAAAATTTATTTGTCATTTATTGAATCATAGTTCACAAAATAAAAAATGATTGTCCACATAATAAGAGATTTAAGAGCTTGTAATTTATCGCTATTGGAATTTTTTATATTTTTTTCCTTTTGAATGAAATTAATGGCAATCTATAGATATCAGATCAAATTGAGAAATCATTACAATCAGCAAGTATTGATCTAATAATGGAATAAATTATGGAGTAAATTAATAGATCATTACAATCTACAAGTTTCAAACCCATGATAAAATATAAAAAGAACTTACAGATATATTATGTTAACATGTAGGTATCGCCCTACAACTCCATTGAAAAATTATATAAAACAAAATAAAACTTGATTATATCCGACATCCACCAGGGTTTTGAATATTTGATTTAGAAATGTCGAGGGAAGCCCAGTCAATCAAAACAAAGAAATGAGTGTACAGAGGCACAAATCCATCTATTATTCGATCAAATGCTTGGAATTTTTGAAAATTTCAAAAATTTCTTAAGTCCAAATCACAGCGAGGCCCTCTATATATTAGTCCCATCCAACTCTCCATAAATTTAAACGAAGCCCTAAATACAAGTAAAATGTCTTAAAATATTGTTAATCAGAGAACTTATCTTGCATGATTTAGAGTAAAATTGATGGCTTCAGAAACCGTTATGAGCCTGTTAATAGCCTTCAGCGAAAAGAAAGGTTCTTCTAAGGTAGAGATTAGCAATCGAAAAAAGATATATAAAAAAGAAACACTGAGTAGACGAGACGTTCATTTATCCTTAATCGTTATTCCCTTATATTCCTTTGGTTTGGAAGGCAATATGTTATCGTTTGCAGTGCAACAATAACAGGTGATAACAGTAATGGGCTTAGACGATAGTCATGACTTTTTTGCACACCAACTCGGCTGCCATATCAATCGTAAGTCTGAGGGTCTTCGACGATGGTATTCAGCGAGCTGCTGCTTCTTCTCCTTTAATAGCAAAACTATTAACAGCCATGGAAACTTTCGTGAGGCAATGCTAAAACCTTATCAACATTCCAGTCGATAAAGTGATCCGACAGGTTTGATATGCATTATCTATCCAACTATATAGCAGTTTTCATATCGATCCAAAAATCGAGACCAGGTTGAATATCCATAAATACATCCTTTTTGTGACTTCTTGCTATCCACCTAGTAGCGCTCCACGGCTCTCCACCTTAATGCACGAGTTAATTGAAATTGAAACTTGGCTCTCCACCTCTTAATGCATGAGTTAATTGAAATTGAAACGTAACCGACACACCACGACTCTCCACCTAGTAACGCATAGTTAATTTATATTGAAACCCCGTCGTTGTCCACCTGGAAACGCAGGCCTCAGGCCATTCCACCGTTCGCATTCCAAGCATGCCCCAAATATGATATTTGAAATTGAAACGCAACCAACACTCCACGACTCTCCACCTAGTAACGCATGAGTTAATTTAAATTGAAACCTCTTCGTTGTCAACCTGGAAACCGCATGCATTGGGTCATTCCATGGTTCACATTCCATGCATGCCCCAAATATGATATGTGCGATGTGGTAATAAAATGTTGAATACATATTAATCCGGGTTAATCACTTAAATGTGGTAATCAAATGGGAAGACAATAATTTCTTAATATGATTTAGAAAATGTGAAAAAGTAAGTATTTATAAATGCTAGGACATTATGAAGATTAAATCTCATTCATTTATTTGAGTGTAAGACGAAGAATATGTCACTATCTTTAATTGTTGGCCATAAGATTGGAATTTTTAATTAAAAGGTTAATTAAACCATGGATTCCAATAGGGAGACCCCTATCGGATAATTAAAGCTAAGCAAAGAAGGTGATGGTGTTTAGTTAAGGAAGAAAACCCACGACGAAGGAAAGGCTGGAATTACTGGAAGAAAAACTGCAGCGTCTCAAGAACCTATTGCACAATCAAGATGATTTTCTCCAGAACCTGGACATTGATGCAGGGAGGCAACTGGAAATTCTTGAAGCAAACATCACCTCAACTAAATTCGGGCTCTCAGAGGAATTGGAACAACTTCGCAAAGACCTCATGGATCCAAAGAAGGAATTAGAAGACAGAGTCAACAAACCGGAAGAGCAAATGGAACAACTAAACAAAAACTGGGACAGAGTCAACAAACCGGAAGAGCAAATGGAACAACTAAACAAAAACTGGCAGCAGGAGCGAGACCTGTCCAAGAAGGGGGGTCCAAGGAATTTTGGCCAGTAGTTCATAGGCCAGGCAGGTGTCTGACATTTTGTATAGAATCCTCCGCATATAGCGAATTGGCCTTGTAACAGTTTAAGTTTAACCGAGCTTGGCTCATCTCATATGTAACAACACCATTGGCTCTACCATTCTTTCCTATAATAAAGTTCCATTATCTATTATTGTAAAAAAAAACATATTTAATTTTTTTATAGACTAATATAATAATGTATGAAATAGTTTAATGTATTTAATACTATTAATTAATAATGCATTTAATGTATTAATTAATAATTTATTCATGTATCAATTAATTAATACAAATGTATTATTAGTCCCTGCGGGAGGGTCTATAGCTATCAGTTCAACGCTAATTAATATAAATGTATTATTAATCCCTGGGAGGTTTGACTATAAATTTTTATTTGTTTTCCAATGTTTTACCTTAGGTAAACAATTTACAATTTACAATGATATATTAAAATTGATTTTTTTAATACAAATGTATTATTAGTCCCTGCGGGAGGGTCTATAGCTATCAGTTCAACGCTAATTAATATAAATGTATTATTAATCCCTGGGAGGTTTGACTATAAATTTTTATTTGGTTTCCAATGTTTTACATTAGGTAAACAATTTACAATTTACAATGATATATTAAAATTGATTTTTTTACAATTCTATTGGACTAGAGAATTGAAGTCTTATTGCAGAGCGGTTGCTCTGCGACGACGAACTCATTGGAAATATAACCTCTATTTAGTTGTTTGCGAATGTTTTATGAAATGAAGATAAATCAATATGAATTGTCTTTATTTTTTTAGAGAGGTGCATGCTAGCATTTAACTTGTGAGTAGGAAAACCCCTCGAAAAGCATCCAATCTCATACGCATGACGACATGAGGATATCAATTGCGATCTCGTGAAATCCAGGCCTTCCAGGATGGTGTAAAATTTAGATACACACGTTGAATTTAAAAAGTACCTTCGAACACGTGACACGCTCCGGTAGACTCTTCAAGATGTAGAGCTGCAAGTACTAGCTGCGACAATAAGGAGATCATAACCGCTGCGGTCTCTCTAGATAAATTTGAGTGGCTTTTGGTGGAGGTCTCTTTCCCAAGGACAAACCACTAAAATTTTCAAGGGATTCGCCTCCATCTAGTCCAATATCAAATATCAAATTCATCAAATTTTGGATTGGCACAAGGCTACTTTGTGGCGGTTTATATTATGAATTAATGCGTTAAGAAATTTAAATTTAACTTTGTAAATTTTTTTTAATACAAAATTTACTTCTCGGATGGGGTGTCATCAAACTCGACAAGTGGAGGGACAGCCAGGTGGACACCTGGCCACAACCCATGCCACACCGCGCCAACTCATCTCGCATTCACCTTAGCCTTTACTCCATGCATTTAAATCCTTGTTTGATGCACCCCCACATTCATTTTCCCTCTGTCCAGTTTAAGTCCATGGCGCACCAGCTTGCGGGAATTGTAAATGCTATGGGATGGTTGCAGGCCCAATCCCATCATATCGCCCAAATCAGTGGTTTTTGGCCAAAGCTCTAGAAATCCATGGCTCATTTGAGCTCTCGGCCTCCCACGTCTCACCCTCTTCCACGACACTGCTTTCTTCTTTGGCTCTGGTTCGAGCATCCTCCTCCCTTCCACTGTCATTTATCCTCCCAGCCTCCCATGCCTTGCACTCATCCTTCAATCTGCATCTTCTCTTAGTCCTGGATCAAATCTTTTCCTTCGCTCAACCGCTTCGTGGAGATTCACTTATGGTTCTCTGTTTACCTCCCAATGCCTTGCCTTCGGGGTAAGTCTAAGAGGGGATCATCATGGTATGCAGCGAGAGGAAGAGGCTCGAGGGGCCGTGGAAAACACTCTCCTAAAAACATTCCTTAGGAAATTGTCTGTGCCTCCACTCCGGAGCTCTCCCATGCCTCAACTTGTGCCACCTCTCCAGACCACCCTCCTAAACGTGCCACTACTCTAGAATTACCTCCCTTGTCTTCTCTATATGCTTGTATAGTTGAGTGGTTCAATAGCCATGACAATTCCCTGGGCTTCGCTCCAAATTTCAGCCGTGAGCCGCCACCTCCCATCCAATATCCACCTCGCCCTCCTCCACCCTCCACTGCCCCCATTCCAACTGCCCCTCTCTCATATTATTCCTTGCCCCTCCCCTCTTCCACCTCCCTTTAATGTACCCCAAAATTTCCAACTAAAAAATTTTTTTACTAAGTGCATTAAAACTCCTATGTTCTCTTATACTTGATCAGTTTGTAATTAAAACATTTATGTCGGAAGACGACGTGTACTTATTTTTATTATCCGTAAATAAAATAAGGCGATTGCCCTTTACATGTAACTCGTGCTTATTCTTATTACTCAAACCCTGTGTTAATGTATGCCAAACAAGTTGAAGTGGAATCTCTCCAAAACCCAATGAGTGATTCATGACCATAAGGTCTAGAGTAACTCTAGTTTACAAGCTCTTACTTGTATTATTATTTGTATTAGGGTACCCACCAAAGTATTTCATTAGAGTTCCATATTCGAATAGACATGGTTCTCTTTTCCTCACATTCAACTGAAGGGATACTTCCGATTTCGTTATGACCATACCAAACAATCCATTTTCCTTTCTTTATTCTAACCCCTTACACAATCTATGTAACAAGAACTTAATAAAACATTGTTATTAGGTACGACCCATTATAATAATCGTTTTCTATATCCAAGGCAACGTATTACTTGATTTTATTTTACTAGGGTAGATATGAACGCAAGTCCTACCTGAAGGTTTTACCCTTCATCACATATGATCCCCTTGAAATGTCCATACTTAACTGAATGCACGTCTTCCCATGGTGGTTGGTGGGTCTTGACACACACCACTGATCAACGATAGGGTCACTCGCGTACATAATCTAACACTGGTATTTGAATCCTACCTGGCGTGACATGTCACCACCCTAAAACTTATTGTATGTCGTGGAAGCCACATGGCTTCATGACAAGGATTCGCACTAATAGGGTTAGTGGCTCGATTCAACGCTTAGTTATCACATGTCCATAAAAAAAGTTATTAATTGCTCTGGTAGAGAGTTATGAGTTTCTTCCTGCACTGTACAGTTCTGGGTTGTCATGACCAATAAGGGTATGCCATGCACGCATGTACACATGGCCTGATTTCTAGAGGCATCCATCGCCATTTCTCTTGCAATACGTGAGCCACTTAGGTATCTAAAGATTCATTTCTCCTTTGTGCATTTAAAAAAAAAATGTTGTGAGTTAGCTTCTGCAACCCTACTCTGTGTGTAACAATCGGCGATGAGGGGGTTCTTTTCTTTGTGTAGGCGAGAAGACGTTACATGTCCTACTAGTTCACGTCTTTACCAGCTATGTTTAACAAAACTCCATTGCTCGAGTTAACTGTAGGATGTAAAGAAGGGTTGTTCGTATTTTGAGCTTGTCTTTGTACTATTTCTTTAATATTGTTGGTTGGACCTTCATTCTCGCTACTCTTACTTTCCGGAATACTACTATCCATGCTCTGTATAACAACCATATTTTATGACTCGGGGTGACTTACGGTTTGTCTCTCCCATGAGGACAACCTTTCATTGTTCAAGGGTTTTCATTTGTTTGTAAGCCATTTCACACAAGCAGTTTTCTTTTTTAGTTTTCTTGACTCAGGGAAATCCCAAAATGCTATTAGGTTTCATCCTCGGTCTTTTCTTTAATAAAAATAGACTAGTATTTTATTGGTAATACACAGGGTGCACCTATCGTTGAGCTCTTCTATGATTAAAGGAAAACTGTTATGGTGATCCCAAAATCCCACTGTAAGAGTCTTGTGTGAGTAACTGAGCACTAGAGCTTTCTTGTGGACTATGCTATGTATCTCTACATTCGTAAGGAAAAGGAGGAGGCAGTCTGACCCCCTCAGTACTTAAGGTCGAGAAGGTATCTCCTTATACTGACTGGGTTTTATATCATTGAGGCACGATGCAAGATTATAAGGATAATACATGTGTTTGAAATGAGACTATTCTTCCCCTCCTACTCGTAGGTAGAGATATGTCTGCGGTCCCCCTCTATCTAACTTTCGCATAGGAGGTCACGGTTGTGAGACCTCTCTATTGAAGGAAACTAAATTAAATTTTCCAGGTTTTAAATTCTGGAACAAAATTCATCCTAACACTCCTATTCTTTAGATCTGTGGTTAAGATAGGGTTAAAAGAAATATTTTGGGTTCTGTTTTAAAAGCTCAGTTCTTGTCTGCGTGTTGTTGTCATCAAATCATAAGTTTGGGCATTATGACACCAGTATCTTGTAACCCTATCTGTACACTTTGATCTGGAAAATTATGTGGTTAATCAATCGAATTCTCACTTTATTAGAGTAAAAGAGATTTGAGTGACCAGAATCTCGTTTTCCTGTATGTATTCTTATTTATTATAAAACTGTGGTATTAAGAGGATATTATCTCTCAACCTCTGTGGAACAAATGTTATACTCTATGTCCTTTATAATTTCAGTTATGAAATACATATATGAATGTTCTGTCTATTAGTGTATTCTGTGTAAATATTTTATGTGTTGGCAAGTTTTCAGGCAGGTGAGATTGTCATTGATGGAAAGATCAGAGTGTGCTCGTTTATTTGATGGAAAATAGGTAAACAAGGAAGATCAGCAGCGCAGGGATAACTGCATGGAAAGATCAGAAGTGTAAACTCCATTTTCGGAGTTTCAAATAACGGGCATTGGAGGAGTCAAGGAAGCAACTAACGAGCAAGGTGAAGCGGGGTTATGAAATCCTGAAACCAGGAGGACAGTTTCGGATTTCAGGAGTTGGAAGAGTCGAGACTCTTCATCATCAGGAATCCTAGAATTGCAAAATGCAAAACCTCGAAAACCCAAAGTCGGGAAATGAGAAAACGTGAAATATCAAAGACTCCATACCGGTATTTCAGATACCGAGATATGGAGATGTCAAGGACTCTCATCATTAGGAGTCCTGGAATCGCGAAATGCGAAACCTCGAAAACCTAAAGTCGCAAAATGAGAAAACGCAAAATGTCAAAGACTCCATACTAAGATTGCAGATACCGGGAAATGGAGATGTCAAGGACTCTCATCATCAGGAGTCCCAGAATCGCAAAATGTGAAACCCTGAAAACCCAAAATAGGCGCATCGCTCGGAGTATTGGATACCGAGATTTCAGATACTGGGAGATGGAGGAGTCAAGAGTCAAGACCCTTCATCAACAGGAGTCCTGAAATAGAGAAATGAAAAATGGCAAAATGATCTAAGCCATTGGATCGAGGAGATTGTGGACCATTGATCCGACTCCATATCGGAGTATTGGATACCAGGATTTCGGATACCGGGAGATTGAGAAGTCAAGAGTCAGGACTCTTCATAAAAGGAGTCCCGAAATTGCAAAATATCACAGACTACATATCGAAGTCCTGGACACCGGGAGTTGAAGTGTCGAAACACTTCACAACAGGAATGCCAAAATGTCGAAATGCGAAATTGTGAAATGCAGTTTCGAATAAGGATGTGGTCACAACCGGTGGTCACATCGATCGAAGAGTTGTAGAGAAGAGTTCAAAGAGTTAAGCTCCATTTTAGAGTTTCGGGGACCGCGACTTGGAAAGTCGAGAAACCTCACAACGGGATTGTCGAAATGCCAAAATGTGAAACATGATTAGGCTCAGCCGGAGGTCACAACAATTGGTCACGTCAGCGGAAGATGGGGGAAGCAGTTAGTGAAGACAAGCTCCTTTTCAGAGTTTCAGGATTCATGAAATGGAGAGTACTAAAATATTCACCACGGTGATCCCGAAATGCCGAAGAACGAAATGGCAAAATGAATGCAATATTTTGTGAATTTAATCCAATGGTGCAGATGAAATTGAATAAGATCGGAGGGCTACTATTTCACATCACAGTGTAACTGTCAGAAACCACTAATGATTTCTTCTAGAGGACCCGAAGAGACTTCCATATGATTGATAGAGGAGATGAAGAGTCTCAAGGAATCTGCCAGTAGAAGCAAATATTGTTCTTGGAGGCGATTGATAGTTGGAAGAGCGTTGGAGCCAGTAACTGCAACAGAGAGGTTGAGCTCGACTGTAATAGAGCAAATGAACAATCTGGACTGCTGGTGAGGCAAAGAAATTTTAGCATGACACCCAGTGATGATGGACACATGTTCTTAACAAACAGAGAAGTTGAAGAGTTGCAATGATGAACATGCATAGCACTCGACATGCAAAGCATGAAGAAGCATTGCATACAGAGCATGCACAAGATGAACAGGGACTATAAGAATGTGGAGCAAAAAAGAGATCAATGTTGTTTTTGTTGTGAGTGATTCATGTGTGTAGAAGGAGGTTGAGTGCAGCAGTTGAAATGAACAAAAGAGAAAAGGTGCATTGAATTGGAATGGCACATAGAGCACAAGAGCCAGAAAAACATAAAGTGCAATGGATGTGTGCAGGAAGACAGTGAGGTAGATAGAGCAATGAAATCTTGCAGAACAGTGATGAGACTGGTAAGCCATTGTTGAACATTATATCACTGTAATAAGTTTCAGTAATAGATATTCATAAATCAGGGTGGTAGGGAGGTGCTAGGGAGGAATGGTGTCCTCAGAGGTTCAAGTGGGTTCTTGAACATAGGGAGTTGTAGCTTCCATCTGGTTGGAGCTAGAGAAACCAGGGTGGTAGGGTGGTGCAAGGGAGAACTCTTGTTCTCTACTTTATAGGTTTGTACCTGTATGATTGGGAGTTGGTGCTTCCTTCTAGTTGGTGCTAGAGAAACCAAGGATTTGGTGCTTCCTTCTAGTTGGTGCTAGAGAAACTAGGGAGTTGGTTCTTCCTTCTAGTTGGTGCTAGAGAAACCAGGGAGTTGGTGCTTCCTTCTAGTTAGTGCTAGAGAAAACAAAGAGTTGGTGCTCTCAGCAAGTAGCATCTTGAAAAACAGAGGTTGCAGCCTCATTATGAGTTGGTGCTCATATGTATGATAATGTAAAGAATGTAAATAATACTTATCATATAAAGAAGAAGAGGTTTTTACCCTTTATGGGTTTCCTCGGGAAATATCTGTCTCTGTGTATCTCATACATGTGATTGATGTTGAATGTGCCATTGTTTATTTCCCTGCATTATTGTGATTATCATTGAGTGCTTTGTAAAGAATTTAAAAGAAGAATAATTGTTTAAGCACGGTAACAATTGATTCACCCCCCTCTTAGTTTTCCAACAATTGTTATCAGAGCCAGCCCCTTTTGTCTAAGGGTAGATCCTAGAGCTTAAACATGTCAAGACATGAAGGAAATTCAACCAATAAGGCCCCTCTGTTCAATGGAACAAACTTTGCCTTCTAGAAAGTTAGAATGAGAATCTACATAATGGCTTTAGGAGAAGATGTCTGGGATGTGGTAGATACTGGTTATGTAAAGCCAGTTGTACTAGATAATAAGGATGACAAGCTAGAATTTAGCTTCAACACTAAGGCTATGAATTCTATCTTGAGTGGGCTTGCAGAAGCAGAATTTGTAAAAGTTATGCACCTAGGAACTGCCAAAAAAATGTGGGACAAACTCATTAGCAGTTATGAAGGTAATGAGAAGGTAAAGGACGCTAAGCTTCAAACCTACAGAATACAGTTTGAAAAGCTGAAGATGAAGGAAGATGAAACTGTTGGTAAATACTTTCTAAGAGTACAAGAAATGGTAAATGCAATGAAATAACTTGGTGAAAAAATTGAGGAATCTTCTTTAGTTCAGAAAATCTTGAAATCTCTCCCAGATAGGTTCAATCCAAAGGTATCTGCTATAGAAGAACTTAATGATCTAAAAACCTTGGAGTTTGATCAACTTCTAGAAAAAATGACTGCATATGAAATGAGAATAGAGAAAGACAACCCTACCTCCAGAGAAGCATCATTTAAAGCAGACAAGAATGAGGATTCTGAGCCCGATGAAATTGAAGAAAAAATTGTAAAGAGACTGAGGAAGGGATCAGAAAAATACAAAGGTAAATTGCCTTTCAAATGTTTCAACTGTGGTAGGATAGGTCATTTTGTAAATAAATGTCCCCACAAAAGAAAGGATCATACATGTGATGATGAGGAGAAGCACAACCACATAAATTTCTTTAAAGAGAATAACTTGAAGAAGAAAAGTCTTTGCGTAAACAATGATGATGATCCTTCAGATGATGAAGACAATGACTCCTCTATTGAAGATAAATTAAATGAATTCATACTTATGGCCAAAGAGGATTATGATAATAACAGCACAGAAAGTGATGTTAATGAAGAAGAAGATGTGGTTGACATGGAAGGAGAACTGATCAGTGCACTAGAAGAGATTGATAGACTAAGAATTAAGAACGGAAAGCAAATACAATTGTTGATACAGTTCGAGAAAGATAGTAAAGGACCTGATGAAGACCTTGTCCTACTAAAAGTGGAATTAGAGGAGGCAAAGAAAATCAAAGATATTCTGAAACAACAACTATCAGAAAAGAAGGCAATATGTGAAGCATTAGAACAAGAAGTAGTGAAAACTAGGAAATAAATGGAGAAGTTTCAAGCCTTGTATAATTAGAATCTGTCAAGTATCAAAGCCTTATAAGGATTAGCCCCCATTCTAAATCAGCAAAGGAATCCAAAGCTGAAAACTGGTTTGGGTTATGAAGAAGGATCAAGTAGTGGTAAGCCAAGAAACAAAGAACCCATGAAGTTTGTCAAATGTACAACCAATAACAACAACAAACCTGTAGAAACAAAGGAAGACAAGGAGCTGCCCAGGATGAGTAAAGAAAAATGTGCCAGGACTGAATCTGTAGAACAAAGAAATAATGTGCTCCCTACTGAAAGATGTCATCAACATGGAAGAAATCGATTTGCTCAAAGAAGACAACCACTTTCCAGGTACAAATAATTTTTCTATGGTTATTGTTTCTACTGTTCTAATTTTGGTCACAAAGATGTAAATTGTTCCTTAAGACTTAGACATGAGCAATTAAGATTTTGAAGGAATAAATACTTCCCACAACAAAGAATGATACATCATAGTAACAAACCTTCACAGACTGCAAATTTCCAAAATAAGTCTAGGGACATGCAACTAAGGAGGTCAAGAAATAATCAACAGTCAATGAGTAGACAACACTGCAACAATAAGTTTGACCTATTGAATAACGAGATTGAATCCTACATCTGTCATAACTTTGGACATAAATCTATTGACTGTTGGTTAAGGAACTATGAACCAGATTCGAAATCCCCTGCTGAAAATGTCAAGTTTTGGAAGAAGAAAGAAAGTGACAAGTGTGGATTAGTATTGTCCGCTCAAAGAAAAATGAACCCTTGGTATATAGATAGTGGATTCTCCAAACATATGATGGGAGACAAAGGAAAGTTTCTATCTCTAAGTGAAAGCAAATCAGGAAACGTAACCTTTGGAAATGATGCTCCAGGGAAAATAAAGGGTAAAGGGATGGTGAGCTTAAGTAATGGAAAAGGAAAAGCCCAAGATGTTCTACTTGTAGATGGGCTAAAACATAATCTGCTCAGTGTAATTCAAATGTGTGACAAAGGATGTGAAGTGGTGTTCACATCCAAGGACTGCAAGATAAAGTCTGTAACCTCAGGACAAGTGGTGGCCAAAGGCATAAGGACAGAAAATAATGTATATGTGCTAAAAGAAAATAGAGAAGAATGTCATCTAAGAAAACATGATGAAAGTTGGTTATGGCATAGGAGGCTTGGACATCTAAAATTTGACCACTTAATCAAACTCAAAAATCTCGAGGCAGTAAGAGATCTTCTGAGAATATCAAAGCCCCAAGATTCAATGTGTAAACCTTGCCAAGTAGGGAAGCAAAACAAGACACAATTTAAGTCCAAGAGCTTTACTTCAACAGAGAAACTACTCCAACTAGTTCATATGGATTTATGTGTACCATCAAGACAGGAAGGCAGAGGGAAAGAAAATTACTTCATGTTGATTATCGATGATTACTCCAGACTTACTTGGGTTGCCTTTCTCAAGAAAAAAGATGAAGCATTTGAGAAGTTTAAAATATTTAAGTCTTTAACTGAGACTCAAACAGGTAAGAGGTTAAAGGAAATAAGATCAGACCGAGGAGGAGAGTTTATGTCAAGAGACTTCAATGAATTTTGTGATGAGCATGGGATCAAGAGAGAATACACAATCCCAAGAACTCCACAACAAAATGGAGTTGTTGAGAGGCAAAACAGAACAGTGCAGGAAATGGCCAGGTCAATGATGAATGAAAAGAACATTGGTCAAACCTACTGGGTAGAAGAAATACACACAGCAGTCCATGTTCTTAACAAATCTCACCTCAGACCACAAAGTGACAAGACACCTTATGAACTGTGGTTTGGGAGACCTGCTTCAATTAAACACTTCAAAGTCTTTGGGAGTAAATGATATATAAAGAATAATGATGAGAACCTCGAAAAATATGATGACAGGGCTGATGAAGGTATCTTCTTAGGGTATGCTACAAACAATAAAGGATATAGGTGCTATAATAAGAGGCTGCATAAAATGGTTGACTGTATTGATTTAAAATTTGATGAAGGAATCCCAGCAAGAGAGATGTATAGTAATGAGTCCTCTACAGAAGACACAACTAAAGTTGAAGATGAACAGGTCCAAGAATCAGAAAATGAAGACTCTGAATCAGATGAAGACTCAAACACTCAGATAGACTCAAATCAGTAGTCAACTTCGAATTCCTCCTCCAGAATCATTCAAAAGAATCATCCTACAAGTAAGATAATTGGAGAAAAAGACAAAGGTGTACAAACCAGGAGAAAGCTAATCAAAAACATCGAACAATCTCATATAGCCTTCATATCCATGCTAGAACCCAAGAATTTTAATGAAGTCAACAAAGATGACCACTAGGTTAAATAAATGAATGATGAACTTGATCAGATTGAGAAAAACAATACGTGGGAGATGGTTCGTAGACCTGAAGATAAAAATGTTATTAGCTCCAAATGGATCTTTAAGAATAAGTTGAATGAGCAAAGACAAGTTGCCAGGAACAAAGAAAGGTTTGTATGTAAAGGATATGCTCAGATAGAAGGACTGGATTTTGATGAAACATTTCCGCCCTTAGCAAGATTAGAAGCTATCATAATGTTTCTTGCCTATGCCTGTCATAAAAGGTTTAAATTCTATCAAATGGATGTCAAGTCGTATTTTCTAAATGGAGATTTAAGTGAAAAAGTCTATATGGAACAACCAGAGGGTTTCAAATTGTCTGATAACCCTGACTTAGTATGCAAGATGAAGAGGGATTTATATGGGTTAAAACAAGCCCCTCGAGCCTGGTATCACAGACTGGATACGTATCTCAAAGACAAAGGGTTCAAGAGAGGAACAACTGATAGCAATCTGTATATTAAAACAGAGGATAATAATTTGCTCATCGTATTGGTCTATGTAGATGACATCATCTTCGGATGTAATAAGGATTCATTGGTACAATGGTTTGCTTATGCCATGGAATCTAATTTTGAAATGTCTATGATAGGAGAAATGTCATTTTTTCTTGGTATACAAATTACTCAAAGGTCTGAAGGGATGTTCATTTCTCAAGAAAAATACCTAAGAGAAATGTTGAAAATATTTCAAATGGAAGACTCCAAACCTGTGGGTACACCTATGGTTACTGGATGAAAATTAAGCAAAGATGATGACTCACCTGATGTTGATCAAAGATCATATAGGTCAATGATAGGCAGCCTGCTGTACATCAGAACATCCCACCCAGATATAATGCATGTTGTTGGAATGGTAGGAATATTTCGGTCTACACCTAAACAAAGTCATTTGCAAGCTGTCAAAAGGATATTCAGGTATTTGAAAGAAACAATGACTTATGGTCTATGGTATCCCAGAAATCAAAATTTTCAGTTCATTGCTTATTCAGATGCAGATTCGGCAAACTGTGTTGATGAGAGAAAAAGCACCAATGGAGGAGCATTCTTCCTGGGTGACTCATTAGTAGCATAGCTTAGTAAAAAGCAAGTTTCCATTTCTTTATCAACCACAGAGGCAGAGTACATTGTTGTTGCTACCTGTTGCACTCAGGTATTATGGATGATTCAGACACTTGTAGACTTGAAGGTACAATACACTGCACCAATACCAATTCATTGTGATAACACTAGTGCCATCAGTGTGTCTAAGAATCATGTATTCCACTCCAACACCAAGAATATTCCCATAAAATACCATTTTCTGAGAGAGTAGGTCACCAATCAAGTTGTTCAGGTCCAGTACATTCCAACCACAGAACAAATTGCAGACATCTTTACTAAACCCCTAGCTAAGACACCTTTTGAATATATCCGACAGAAGCTAGGTGTCATTCCATCTCACACCTAAGAGAGTCCATCTTGTTAGGGGGAGTTTTGTATTGTTTGAATATCTGATGTCGTCTAAAAATTACTGCAACAGCTCAAGTGGAGCATGTTTTCTTTGACATTGATGTCAAAGGGGGAGAAAAGGAGTGGTCTGGGCCGGCTTCTACAGTTGGAGGTCCAAACGGATTAGCGAAGATGCTCAGGGTTGCCATCAATGCCAAAGGGGGAGATTGTTGGCAAGTTTTCAGGCAGGTGAGATTTTCATTGATGGAAAGATTAGAGTGTGCTCATTTATTTGAAGGAAAACGAGCAGGCAAGGAAGATCAGCAGCACAGGGATAACTGCATGGAAAGATCAGAAGCGTAAAATCCATTTTCAGAGTTTTGGATACCATGCATTGGAGGATTCAAGGAAGCAACTAATGAGCAAGGTGAAGAGGGGTTCTGAAATCATGAAACTAGGAGAACAGTTTCTGATTTCGAGAGTTGGAAGAGTCAAGACTCTTCATCATCAGGAGTCCTGGAATCGCGAAATGCGAAACCCCAAAATCCTGAAGTCGTGAAATGAGAAAATGCGAAATGTCGAAAACTCCATACCAGGATTTCAAATACCAAGAGATGGAGATGTCAAGGACTCTCATCATCAGGAGTCCCAGAATCGCGAAATGCAAAACCCCAAAAACCCAAAGTCGCAAAATGAGAAAATGTGAAATGTCAAAGACTCCATATCGGGATTTCGGATACTAGGAGATGGATATGTCAAGGACTCTCATCATCAGGAGTCCCGGAATAGCGAAATGTGAAACCCCAAAAACCTGAAATAGGCGCATCGCTCAGAGTATTGGATATTGAGATTTTGGATACCGGGAGATGGAGGAGTCAAGAGTCGAGACCCTTCATCAACAGGAGTCTCGAAATAGTGAAATGTGAAATGGCGAAATGATCTAAGCCATTGGATCGAGGAGATTGTGGACCGTTGATCTGACTCCATATCGGAGTATCGGATATCGGGATTTCAGATACCGGGAGATTCAGAAGTCAAGAGTCAGGACTCTTCATCACAGGAGTCCCGAAATCACGAAACCCAAAGTCGCGAAATATCACAGACTACATATCGGAGTCCCGGACACCAGGAGTTGAAGTGTCGAAACACTTCACAACAGGAATGCCGAAATGTCGAAACGTGAAATTTTGAAATGAAATTTAGAATAATATTGTGGTCACAGCCGACGGTAACATCGATTGAAGAGTTGTAGAGAAGAGTTTGAAGAGTTAAGCTCCATTTCGGAGTTTTAGGGACTGCAACTTGGAAAGTCGAGAAACCTCACAATAGGATTGTCGAAATATCGAAATGCGAAACACGATTAGGCTCAGCTCGAGGTCACAGTCGTTGGTCACGTCGGTGGAAGATGGGGGAAGGAGTTAGTGAAGACAATCTCCTTTTCGGAGTTTCGGGGGTCGGGAAATGGAGAGTACTAAAATATTCACCACGGTGATCCCAAAATGTCGAAGAGCGAAATGGCGAAATGAATGCAAGTTTTGTGAATTTAATCCAATGGTGCAGATGAAATTGAATAAGATCGGAGGGTTGTTGTTTCACATCATAGTGTAACTGCTAGAAACCACTAATGATTTCTGCCAGAGGACCCGAAGAGACTTTCGTGTGATTGACAGAGGAGGTGAAGAGTCTCAAGGAATATGCCAGTAGAAACAAAGACTGTTCGAGGAGGTGATTGACAGTTGGAAGAGCGTTGGAGCTAGTAACTGCAATAGAGAGGTTGAGCTCGACTGTAACAGAGCAGATGAAGAATCTCGACTACTGGTGAGGCGAAGAAATTTCAGCATGACACCTAGTGATGATGGACACATGTTCTCAACAAATAGAGAAGTTGAAGAGTTGCAATGATGAACAGACAGAGAACTCGACATGCAAAGCATGAAGAAGCATTGCATACAGAGCATGCACAAGATGAACAAGGACTATAAGAATGTGGAACAAAGAAGAGATCAATGTTGTTGTTGTTGTGAGTGATTCATGTGTGTAGAAGGAGGTTGAGTGCAACAACTGAAATGAACAAAAGAGAAAAGGTGCATTGAATGGGAATGGCGCATAGAGCACAAAAGGCAGAAGAACAGAAAGTGCAATGGATGTGTGCAGGAAGACAGTGAGGCAGACAGAGTAGGGAAATCTTGCAGAACAGTGATGAGACTGGTAAGCCATTGTTGAACATTATATCACTGTAATAAGTTTCAGTAACAGATATTCATAAATCAGGGTGGTAGGGAGGTGCTAGGGAGGACTGGTGTCCTCAAAGGTTTAAGTGGGTGCTTGAACACAGAGAGTTGTAGCTTCCATCTGGTTGGATCCAGAGAAACCAGGGTGGTAGGGTGGTGCAAGGGAGAACTGTTGTTCTCTACTTTATAGGTTTGTACCTATATGATTGGGAGTTGGCACTTCCTTCTAGTTGGTTCTATAGAAACCAGGGAGTTGGTGCTTCCTTCTAGTTGGTCCTAGAGAAAATAGAGAGTTGGTGCTCTCAGCAAGTAACATCTTGCAAAATAGAGGTTTCAGCGTCATTATGAGTTGGCGCTCATATGTATGATAATGTAAAGAATGTAAATAATACTTATCATATAAAGAAGAATAGGTTTTTACCCTTTATGGGTTTCCTCGAGAAATATTTGTCTCTGTGTATCTCATATATGTGACTAATGTTGAATGTGCCATTGCTTATTTCCCTGCATTATTGTGATTATCATTGAGTGCCTTTGTTAAGAACCAAATATTAACATAGCATAGAAAAACCTCAGAAAAAGTACTCAACGCCTTGAAAAAGGGATAATTTCAAATAATAAACCTCTTCGAGGGGGCAACCTCCTTTTACCCCACTTAAATGTTCAAGTACAAGATGATTCAAAATGAAAATGTCTCCTTGGTATATATAGGAGACTAGGAGGTATAATTACAACTAATGGCCTAA
>ML781503.1:629959-656247 GCA_009831015.1 Picea engelmannii
AGCTTATCACCTTACCGGGTTTCCCTATGATACCTCTTAACTCAATTTCTTTTCCTTCCAATGAAAATTTCATGAAAAGTTCTTGAAAATTAAAAGCCATTGTTCCTAATGATTGTAACCATTGGATTCCTAGTACAACATATTCACCCCCCATGGGTATAGAAATCATTGGACTATTCATTACATATTCCCCCATAGGAAGATTGATCTTATTGCATTTTTCTGAGCAATTGATAGTTCCTCCATCTGCAATCATTACTTGAAACTCTGGTGCTGGATATACAAAGCAATTGAGATCTTTGGCTAATTTATAGTGAATGAAATTATGAGTATTGCCATAATCAATTAGGACTATTACCGTTTTCTTTTTGATGTATCCTTCAATCTTGAGGGTTTGAGGAGTGCTAATTCTAGCCAATGCATTACACGATATCGTGGGAGTCAACTCTTCAGATGAAATTGCTTCTACGTTTTCATCTTGATATGGTTCTTATTCTTCTTCTTCTTCCTCTTCACAATCTATGTAGAATAATGTCTTCTCACCACACTTATGTCCCTTACTCTACTTGCTGTCACAATTAAAGTATAAACCTTTTTATTTTCTTTCCTCCAATTGTTGAGGTGTCAACCTTGTAGGTTGAGGTGTTTTAGGAGAAGGATCATTGTTGTCTTTATAGATGTTAGGATTGGTCCTTCTAGTAGCCATAGCCATATTTTTACTTTCAACATTTCTTGCCACCTTACATGCATTCTCCAATGATTTGGGTTCCCAAAGGCGAACCTTATGTTGCAGTTATCCTTTAAAGTTCCTATGAATACATCAATCAAGTGCTCATCTAGAATATCGGTTACCTTTATATTCAATCTTTGGAAGTTCTCAATGTGCTCGGTAACTGATCCCTTTTGCTTGAGATTTGTCAATTGGCTAAAGAAGGTATTGCTCCTTGTATCCTCATTGTGCATATTGTAGTGTCCCCAAGGCCGAGCCCCATTACAGATCATGATATATGCAATGAATTGTAAATGTGTTCTATAGGCTGGAGAGCCAAGTTTTGTATAAGCTGGAAGGCTTATGTGTTTGTTAGGCCAGGGAGCCTAAGTGTTGAAGGCCAGGAGCCTGCTGATGTACCTGTATGTATGCAGATCAATTAATACAATATAAACACCGCCAGTGTAGACTGACCATGATGAAAGAGTGATGGGGGACTGAGCGTCCACAGAGTGGGCAAGGAATTAGGGGCTAGAAGGTGGGAAAGGGGCTGAGTGTTGAGCCTAGGGGCTAAGCCTAGGGGGCTTAGGCCTGGAATAATATTTTAATATTATTTCCCTAAAATCCATGTGCATATTATTTTATCCTAAGTCCTTTTGGAAGGACACGTGAATTCCCAAGTGGTGGGAGGAAGGCGTACGGATGGAATGCATGCAGTTTCCAGGGTGACAAGTGTCAACCCTGGTGCATGCAAATAAAACCAATGCAGTAAGCTATGAGGGGGGTTCGGGAACCATGGGATCCGACTGTCTTGAGCAAGAGCAGTGATACGCCATCTGCCAGATTACCCTGGTTCATCTCTGAAAACCGTATAGCCTGTGTTTGTCCTGAAGAAACCGGGTACACCCTGTCCCGAGATGTGAGTGTGTGTCTGTTCTAGGCAAAACCAGAAGCGCATTTCCTGAACTGAAACCCTGTGTTGAACTCGAGTGGAAGAATCCTTGGTTGTTGAGGAAAAGCTAAGCTAGCTTGTGCGGGGATCCTCTTCTGAAATCATCACCGTGAGATCTTCTGTGATTGCTGAAACCGTTTGGGAAAGCCTTTGTCTGTGTTCCCCGTGGGTTGTTGTGACCACGCAGTACTGGACTACGTGAGGCTTGTTGGTCTGTGAGCGAATCCTCTAGGTGAGAGAGTGCACAGAGGGAGAAGAGAACTCCTGGAAGGAACCCTGTAGCTGCCATAGAGCCCGGAGACTTCCGGTCCGGTCTGTTCCTGTAACCCAAGGTAAGGGAGACTGGCAGCCGAAGGACTGTCTGGGTGACAGAGAAGGTGCACTCTCCTAGGGTGGAATAGGCATGTGGGGAATGAGGGTCTGTGGGAAGTGAGCATGGGAGATTCCTGGGAGAGCTTTCTTCCTAGTGGTTGTGTATGTACTATCTTCCTTGTAACCTTAGCCTACCCTAGGATTCCTTGCCTTAGGGTGGAGCTCGGTCCCAGCTCGGGGGTGACCTACTGTTCAGCGGATGAATAGTGTGGTCTAAGGCTGGGAGGTTCGTGGGAGGCTTGCACTTGGTTGGTGAATTCTACAGCTACTTAAAAGATAAGTATCTGAGTTATGTTCATGTATCATGTTTTCCGCTGTTTAAATGAATTACTGTTGAATGCTATGGTTGTTTAATTGTAACAGTAACTTATATATTTTACTCTGAGAATTAAGTGTGTTTAATTGTGTTAAATGCATGTGGTTATAATTCCTGTACAAATTATGTAAACATTCATGTATAGAATGGTAACTGAGAGGTTTGGAAACCTGGGTAGTGAGAAGGGTACACTACAAATTGGTATCAAAGCCAAGGTTTCGACACTGAGCCTAGATGGGCCAGTGGAGCGGCCTTTAGACCAAAAATGTGAAGAGAAATTGGGCCTGGAATGGTCAATTTCGGACGTTGGTTTGTTCCAGTGTGTCAAGTAGTTGCTTGATCGCGTTTATAAGCTCAGGAGGTGTAGTGGGGCTGTGAAACCACAGCTGGTATGGTCTATGACCACAGGAAGACAGGTCTCTACACCAATGGTGTTAGAACCATAGGATCTGTTTGGGAGGGAAGGCGAACCCTTGTAACCGTCAGATCTGGAGAAGGTGCACAAGGTTTAAAGCCTTTGGATATTGCATAGGAGAGTGGAAATCACGATACGCGAAATCCTGAGTTAAGTTAGAAACCGTCTGAGTCGTCAGATATCAGTCGGAAAACCCGATAGCCGTTGGATCTGTCGGAAGATGCTCGAAGGTTAAACCTTAGTATTAGGGGCGAAAGCTCCAAACTAGTGAGACTGGATCTGGACCGTTCGTTTGGGAGCCGACACGTGTCACGAGATTACCCACATCGGGGACTCGAGCACCGGAGGTTGGAAGAGGAAGTCATTCAACTTCACGAGTGGCGAAGAGGTGAGAGCTCTGTGTTGTGGGGCCTAGCTGATGTCATATAAAGTGCGTGTGCAGAGTTCAATGAAGGCCAGAAACCCAGTTAATCAACGCCAAGTATGGAGTGGGGAAAAGTGCAGTTTACCCCTGAGATAGAAGATGAACAGGAAGGAAAGGATGTTAACCTGGGATTCGAAGGATCGAACTCTAATGGGCATGGAAAGGAGATGGATAAGGAAGGACATATGATGAAAATCATTGAAGGGCTGCAAAGAGATGCCCAGGATCACCTAGCTGATAGCCGAAAGCTCATGAAAGTCAAGGATCGACAGGGTGAATTCAATTTAAAAATATTAAAGAGCCTGGAAAGAATAGAAAATAAATTGGAAAAGGGGAGTGACACAAGCCGATCAAGAAGTGTCAAAACCCCTGAGGAGAAAAGGAGATTGAGGAGTGGTAGCCGACATCATAGTCGCTCCCAAAAACATTCGGACAGGGAGACACACAGCAATTCGAGCCCGTCCCCTACCCGAAAACATCAAAAATCTGGAAGGGAGGAATTGAAAGGAGAGATAAATAAAATTAAGCCTCCAACATTCGATGGAGAACATAAGAAGGAGGAAGATGCTGAGACATGGTTGTTGGGCATGAAGAAATACTTCCAACTACAGAATTATTATGCCCGTGTAGAAGGTAGAATTGCAATGTACCAGCTGAAAGGAAAAGCGTCCATGTGGTGGGATCAGTTTGTGCAAGTTCAGCACATCAGAGAGAAAGAGGTCACTTGGAAGGAATTTAAGAGGTATTTCGAGAAGAAATACCTGACTAAAAGATACTATGACAGAAAGATGAAGGAGTTCTTCGAACTCAAGTTGTGAAGTATGACCATGGATGACTATGAACGAAGTTTTCTGGAACTGCTGAAGTATGTTCCATTTATCAAAGATGAGACTGTTAAAATTCAAAGGTATCTGAGTGGACTGCCACCTTCCATTGGTGAAAAGATTCAATACGATGATCCTAATACCATGGAAGAAGCCATAAGAAGGACGAAATGATTATACGAACAGCAGAGAGAAAATCCTACCTTTCAGAAGGCTTGGGATGACCAGAAGAGGTTTAATAAAGAACAGAGGCAGAAGGGAAGCAAGCCTTCCTTTTTCAGAAACAGTCCTTGGGGACAGTCATCTTTTAAAGAACCCAGGAAAGTTGAAGGGAGTGAGAAGATGACAAGGCCTCCACCCATGGAGTGTTGGGGATGTAAAGGGAATCATAGGTACAAAGACTTCCCCCAAAGAAAATACAAAGCAAGAACTGTCCATACTATTCAGCAAGCTGAAACAGTGGAGGATATGGGAAGCAGAATACCGAGGATCTACGCAGAATTTCAATCGCACATGATTGAAGTGGAAGGTATGATCAACAACCGACCACTTGTTATTTTGATTGATTCGGGGGCTAGCCATAGTTATGTAGATCCTAGAGTGGTGGAAAGTTTCCATCTAACAAAGAGCAAACATGAGAATTCTTGGTTAGTGCAGTTAGCCACAGGGACCAAGAGGAAGGTCACTGAATTGGTTGAGTCATGTTCAGTGGACATGAAAGGAATGAGCACTAAGGATGAATTGAACATTCTTACTTTAGGCTCATATGATTTCTTAATTGGGATGGACTGGTTGGACCAGCACCATGCCCTTCTGGATTGTCGAAACAAGAGGTTCACCTGCCTGAACGAAGAGGGAAATCAGGTAACAATCCAATGAATTCCCAGAGCTATGGCTGTGAGGGAAATCTCAGCTATGCAGCTGAAGAAATGTTACCGGAAAGGCTGTCAATTATTTGCAGCCCGGGTGGAAGAAGTATTCCAAAATGTGGTCTCGAATTTGGAAGACCATGAAGTACTCAAGGAGTTCAAGGATGTATTTCAGGAGGTACCTGGACTACCTCCAAAGAGGGACATCGATTTTTCTATAAATCTGATGCCTGGAGTAGCTCCAATTTTGAAAGCTCCTTATAGGATGAGCACACCAGAGCTGAAAGAATTGCAACTACAGCTCGAAGAGCTACTAAAGAAAGGGTACATTTGTCCCAGCTTGTCACCATGGGGAGCCCTAGTCCTATTTGTGAATAAGAAAGATGGAACGATGAGGCTGTGCATTGACTTTCGGCAGTTGAATAAAGTCACTATCAAGAACAAATATCCTCTGCCAAGGATTGATGATCTTTTTGATCAGTTGAAGGATGCGAAAGTATTTTCGAAAATAGATCTTCGATCTGGATATCATCAAGTGAGAATAAAAGATGAAGACATCAGCATGACCGCCTTCAGAACTAGGTATGGTCATTATGAATTCACTATGGTGTCGTTTGGACTGTCCAATGCGCCTGCTGTCTTCATGTGCTTAATGAATGGAGTGTTCAGAAATTATCTGGATAAGTTGTCATAGTCTTCTTGGACGATATCTTGGTGTATTCCAAGACAGAGGAAGAACATGAACAACATCTTAGAATGGTGTTGCAGATATTGAGAGAACACCAGCTGTACGCAAAACTGAGCAAGTGCTCATTTTATCAAAAGTAGATTCATTATATGGGATAGAAGAGTGGCCAGTGCCAAGAAACGTGACAGAACTTAGATCCTTTATGGGTCTGGCAGGCTATTATAGGAGGTTCGTTGCTGGATTCTCAAGGATAGCTCATGCTATCACTTCCTTGCAAAGGAAGGAGAAGAAGTTTCAGTGGACTGATGAATGTGAGAGCAGCTTCCAGCAATTGAAGCAGCTGCTCACTAGTGCTCCAATCCTGAAGATTGCAGATCCAGACAAGGATTATGTAGTATGCACAGATGCATGTAAGGAGGGGCTGGGAGGAGTTCTCAGCCAAGAGGGATTTGTAATTTGTTATGAATCTCGAAAGCTAAAAGAGCATGAAAATAATTATTCCACTCATGATTTAGAGCTGGCAACAGTTGTCCATGCATTGAGGAAATGGAGACATTACCTCATGGGCAAGAAATTCGAATTAAGAATAGACCACAATGGTCTGAAGTATTTATTTGATCAGCCAACTTTAAATGCCAGGAAAATTAGATGGCTGGATTTTCTGTGCGAATATGACTTTGATATCAGGCATATCAAAGGGGAAGACAATAAAGTGGTTGATGCACTCAGCAGAAAAGTGCATGCACTACATGCTACAACCATTAGCATGTACAGAACTGAGTTGAAAGACAGAATTGAGGAGGCTGCAAGTGCTGATTTCAAGTACAAAAGACTTGTACCAAAGCTACAGCAGTGTGAGAAACCACAGACCAAGGAAAGCTACACCTTGGGAACTGATGGCTTACTTCTGTATAAAAACAGAGTGTATGTACCTAATGACCAAGAATTGAAGCAGGCAATTCTAAAAGAAATGCATAATGTGACTTATGCTGGTCATCCTGGATATCAAAAGACTGTGGTAGAAGTCAAAAGCCATTACTTTTGGCCAGGTATGAAGAACGAAATTGTTGAATACATCGCCATATGTATGGAGTACCAGAAGGTCAAGGCTAAGCACAGACACCCAGCAGGGTTGTCGCAGCCTTTACCTATTCCTGAGTGGAAATGGGATGTGGTAACGATGGATTTTATCACATGATTTCCCAGAACAAGTAAGAAGCATGATTCAATCATGGTGGTGGTGGACAAGCTTACTAAATCTGCCCATTTTATTCCACTGAAGACCACCCATAGAGCAGCAGATGTTGCTGATATCTTTTTAAAAGAAATTGCATGCTTGCATGGAATTCCTAAGACAATTGTGTCTGATAGGGCCCCGAAATTCACTTTGAATTTCTGGAGAGGATTGTTCAAAGGATTCGGAACAACTCTGAATTTTAGTACAGTATACCATCCTGAGTCGGATGGACAGACAGAAAGAGTAAACAGAGTAATAGAAGACATGCTGAGAATGTTTGTGATGGATAAACCATCAAGGTGGGAGGACTACCTGCATTTGGTAGAATTCGCTTACAATAATGGGTATCATACATCTCTGAAGATGAGCCCATTCGAAGCACTTTATGGAAGAAAGTGCAACACTCCAGTGAGTTGGGATAATCTAGATGACAGAACAGTAGTTGGACCTGAACTACTCAAAGAAATGGAAGATCAGATGATCAAAATCAAACAGAATTTGAAAGTTGCCTAGGACAGGAAAAAAAGTTACGCTGATAGTAATAGAACAAATAGAGAATTCAAAGTGGGTGACCATGTTTTCCTGAAAGTGAAAGCTAACAGGAGTTCCCTGAAATTGGGAAGTTGCGCCAAGTTGGCAGCAAGATTTTGTGGGCCATTTGAGATCCTAGAAAGGATTGGGCCAGTTGCATACATGCTTTCATTACCTGCATCTATGACTGTACATACTGTGTTTCATGTTTCACTGCTTAAGAAATATGTACCCGATGCTAATCATGTTATCAATTGGACTGTGATTCAGGTGGAACCAGAAAGTGTCCTGCAAGTGCATCCTGTGCGCATATTGGACAGGAAAAACAAGCAGCTCTGGAATCGAGCTATAGGGCTTGTAAAGGTCCAGTGGACCTGGTACGGTCCTGAGGACGCGACATGGGAGAATTAAGAAGTTATGCGAGCAGAGTACCCGCATCCTTTTGAAAATTTTGAAGGACACGCAGAGGTAGTGTAAGTTGCACTGAGGACAGTGCAAAAATAAGGGGAGGGGGATTGTAGTGTCCCCAAGGCCGAGCCCCGTTACAGATCATGATATATGCAATGAATTGTACATGTGTTCTATAGGCTGGAGATCCAAGTTTTTTATAAGATGGAAGGCTTATGTGTTTGTTAGGCCAGGGAGCCTAAGTGTTGAAGGCCATGAGCCTGCTGATGTACTTGTATGTATGCAGATCAATTAATAAAATATAAACACCGCTAGTGCAGACCGACCACGATGAAAGAGTGATGGGGGATTGAGTGTCCATAGGGTGGGCAAGGAATTAGGGGCTGGAAGGTGGGAAAGGGGCTGAGTGTTGAGCCTAGGGGCTAAGCCTAGGGGGCTTAGGCCTGGAATAATATTTTAATATTATTTCCCTAAAAGCCATGTGCATATTATTTTATCCTAAGTCCTTTTGGAAGGACATGTGAATTCCCAAGTGGTGGGAGGAAGGCGTACAGATGGAACGCATGCAGTTTCCATGGTGACAAGTGTCAACCCTGGTGCATGCAAATAAAACCAATGCAGTAAGCCATGAGGGGGGTTCAGGAACCATGGGATCCGACTATCCTGAGCAAGAGCAGTGGTACGCCATCTGCCAGATTACCCTGGTTCATCTCTAAAAACCGTATAGCATGTGTTTGTCCTGAAGAAACTGGGTACACCCTGTCCTGAGCAGTGAGTCTGTGTCTGTTCTAGGCAAACCCGGGAGCGCATTTCCTGAACCGGAACCCTGTGTTGAACTCGAGTGGAACAATCCTTGGTTGTTGGGGAAAATCTGAGCTAGCCTGTTCCGAAATCATCACCGTGAGATCTTCTGTGATTGCTGAAACCGTTTGGGAAAGCCTTTGTCTGTGTTCCCTGTGGGTTGTTGTGACCATGCAGTACTGGACTGCGTGAGGCTTGTTGGCCTATGAGCGACTCCTCCAGGTGAGAAAGTGTACAAAGGGAGAAGAGAACTCCTGGAAGGAAACCTGTAGCTGCCATAGAGCCCGGAGACTTCTGGTCTGGTCTGTTCCTGTAACCCAAGGTAAGGGAGACTGGCAACCGAAGGACTGTTTGGGTGACAGAGAAGGTGCACTCTCCTGGGGTGGAACAGGCATGTGGGGAATGAGGGTCTGTGGGCAGTGAGCGTGGGAGATTCCTGGGAGAGATTTCTTTCTAGTGGTTGTGTATGTACTATCTTCCCTGTAACCTCAGCCTAGCCTAGGATTCCTTGCCTTGGGGTGGAGCTCGGTCCCAGCTCGAGGGTGACCTACTGTTGAGCTGACGAACAGTGTGGTCTAAGGCTGGGAGGTTCATGGGACGCCTGCACTTGGTTGGTGAATTCTACAGCTACTTAAAAGATAAGTATCTGAGTTATGTTCATGTATCATGTTTTCCGCTGTTTAAATGAATTACTGTTGAATGCTATGGTTGTTTAATTGTAACAGTAACTTATATATTTTACTCTGAGAATTAAGTGTGTTTAATTGTGTTAAATGCATGTGGTTATAATTCCTGGAATTATGTAAACATTCATGTATAGAATGGTAACTGAGATTTTTGGAAACCTGGGTAGTGAGAAGGGTACACTACAAATTGGTATCAGAGCCAAGGTTTCGACACTGAGCCTAGATGGGCCAGTGGAGCGGCCTTTAGACCAAAAATGTGAAGAGAAATTGGGCCTGGAATGGTCAATTTCGGACGTTGGTTTGTTCCAGTGTGTCAAGTAGTTGCTTGACCACGTTTATAAGCTCAAGAGGTGTAGCGGTGCTGTGAAACCGCAGCTGGTATGGTCTATGACCATAGGAAGATAGGTCTCTACACCAATGGTGTTAGAACCATAGGATCTGTTCAGGAGGGAAGGCGAACCCTTGTAACCGTCAGATCTGGAGAAGGTGCACAAGGTTTAAATCCTCTGGATATTGCACAGGAGAGTGGAAATCGCGATACACGAAATCCTGAGTTAAGTTAGAAACCGTCTGAGGCGTCAGATCTCAGTCAGAAAACCCGACAGCCATTGGATCTGTCGAAAGATGCTCGAAGGTTAAACCTTAGTATTAGGGGCGAAAGCTCCAAACTAGCGAGACTGGATCTGGACCGTTCATTTGGGAGTGGACACGTGTCACGACATTACCCACATCGGGGACTCAGGCACTGGAGGTTGGAAGAGGAAGTCATTCGACTTCACGAGTGGCGAAGAGGCGAGAGCTCTGTGTTGTGGGCCCTAGCTGACGTCATATCGGGATATAGGCACTTGAGAATGGTGTGGGGCCACAGAAGTTGGCAGGAAGACAGGTGGCAGAGATCGAGAGATCTCGCGAACTCGGAAGTTTGCAGAGTGAGCGCCCAAGTATAGGGTACTCTAAGTCCCGAAGATGTGAGGTCGCCAATAGCGAAAGCACGATAAAATCGTATCGGAGATTCGGTGCATCGGCAGTTGGAAGCCCAAAACCTCGAAAGGATCTGCGCCGTAGATGTGAGAAAGATATGACCGTCAGATTTTTCTAGGAATGGACGTGGACACATGGCGAAGTACCACGTGCCAGTGGGATGTAAGGAGAAGCGAGAGAGGTGGGACTCGAAGACGTCGTCGAAAGCGACGTGGACACTCATGAATGTACCACCTACCACGGTGGTGAAGGGCGACAGCTGTGCTGTGGGCTCGGAGAATAAAGTAACTTGCGATTTCAGGAACTCGGGAGATAAGTGCATGGGAACTTCACCATGAAACTCGGGAAGTCACGAAGCAGCGAGAACGAGAGGAGAAAAGTCAACATCGCTTCTCGAGGTTTCGTGAGAAGGGGGTACCAGGGTTGGATGCCACAACTCAAGAAGGTGCGAATAGCAAAGGGGGGGCTAGTACTCAGCCCTAGGCTACGGTCATGCGTAGCAGACACTAACAAAGAATAGAGCCATACCCTTGTCGCATCTCGGGTATCGACGATTAGAGGAAATGATTCAAGGGTCTTCGACTCACGAACTCGCGAGATTGCGAGTTGCAAAAGGGTGACTCTGGTTATGAATATCTAACTGTCGGATCTTCGTGGACCAGGATTTCGAAGTTCCGAAATCCCAGAAATTGCAGAGCCGAGTAGAGCTCAGAAAATTCATGAAATTGAAAACATTTTCATAAATTGGATTGTTTATGAATGATGAAGAATTGTCAAGAAAACGAAGGCTTGAAAAATTCTAGTTGTTTGCGCGTATGTTGCAGAAGACTGACGAGTGCCAGAACTGTTTGGAAATTGCCTCAAATGCAAAGAATTGGAAGGAATACATAATACTTCCAGTTCCAGAAACTTATTTAAAAACGAAATGTCTTTTATTTTGTTCAAACTGGCTTGTAAATATTATAGGTTGTTCGCGAAGGTTTAATGGCCTGACAAATTTCAAATTTAATTGCACAGAAAGTGCGTGTGCAGAGTTCAATGAAGGCCAGAAACCCAGTTAATCAACGTCGAGTATGGGGTGGGGAAAAGTGCAGTTTACCCCTGAGATAGAAGATGAACAGGAAGGAAAGGATGTTAACCTGGGAGTCGAAGGATCGAACTCTAATGGGCATGGAAAGGAGATGGATAAGGAAGGACATATGATGAAAATCATTGAAGGGCTGCAAAGAGATGCCCAGGCTCGCCTAGCTGATAGACGAAAGCTCATGAAAGTCAAGGATCGGTAGGGTGAATTCAATTTAAAATTATTAAAGAGCCTGGAAAGAATAGAAAAGAAATTGGAAAAGGGGAGTGACACAAGCAGATCAAGAAGTGTCAAAACCCCTGAGGAGAAAAGGAGATTGAGGAGCGGTAGTTGACATCACAGTCACTCCCAAAAACATTCTAACAGGGAGACACACAGCAATTCGAGCCCGTCCCCTACCCGAAAACATCGAAAATCTGGAAGGGAGGAATTGAAAGGAGAGATGAATAAAATTAAGCCTCCAACATTCGATGGAGAACATAAGAAGGAGGAAGATGCCGAGACATGGTTGCTGGTCATGAAGAAATACTTCCAACTGCAGAATTATTCTGCCCGTGCAAAAGGTAGAATTGCAATGTACCAGCTGAAAGGAAAAGCATCCATGTGGTGGGATCAGTTTGTGCAAGTGCAACACATCAGAGAGAAAGAGGTCACTTGGAAGGAATTTAAGAGGTATTTCGAGAAGAAATACCTGACTAAAAGATACTATGACAGAAAGATGAAGGAGTTCTTTGAACTCAAGTTGGGCAGTATGACCATGGATGAGTATGAACGAAGTTTTTTGGAACTGCTGAAGTATGTTCCATTTATCAAAGACGAGACTGTTAAAATTCAGAGGTATCTGAGTGGACTTCCATCTTCCATTGGTGACAAGATTCAATACGATGATCCTAAGACCATGGAAGAAACCATAAGAAGGGAAAAATGCTTATACGAATAGCAAAGAGACAAGCCTACCTTTCGGAAGGCTTGGGATGACCAGAAGAGGTTTAAGAAAGAACAGAGGCAAAAGGGAAGAAAGCCTTCCTTTTTCAGTAATAGTCCTTGGGGACAGTCATCTTTTAAAGAACCCAGGAAAGTTGAAGGGAGTGAGCAGATGACCAGGCCTCCACCCATGGAGTCTTGGGGCTGTAAAGGGAATCATAGGTACAAAGACTGCCCCCATAGAAAAGACAAAGCAATAACTATCCATACTGTTCAGCAAGCTGAAACAGTGGAGGATATGGGCAGCAAAATGCCGAGGATCTACGCAACCCTAGACAACAAGCAAGCAGAATTTCAATTGCACATGATTGAAGTGGAAGGTATGATCAACAACCGACCACTTGTTATTTTGATTGATTTAGGGGCTAGCCATAGTTATGTAGATCCTAGAGTGGTGGAAAGTTTGCATCTAACAAAGAGAAAACATGAGAAGTATTGGTTAGTGCAATTAGCCACAGAGACCAAGAAGAAGGTCACTGAATTGGTTGAGTCATGTTCAGTGGACATGAAAGGAATGAGCACTAAGGATGAATTGAACATTCTGCCTTTAGGCTCATATGATTGCTTAATTGGGATGGACTGGTTGGACCAGCACCATGCCCTTTTGGATTGTCGAAACAAGAGGTTCACCTGCCTAAATGAAGAGGGAAATCAGGTAATAGTCCAAGGAATTCCCAGAGCCGTGGCTGTGAGGGAAATATCATCTATGCAGCTGAAGAAATGTTACCGAAAAGGATGTCAATTATTTGTAGCTCAGGTGGAAGAAGTATTCCAAAATGTGGTCTCGAATTTGGAAGACCATGAAGTACTCAAGGAGTTCAAGGATGTATTTCAGGAGGTACCTGGACTACCTCCGAAGAGGGACATCGATTTTTCTATAAATCTGATGACTGGAGCAGCTCCAGTTTCGAAAGCTCCTTATAGGATGAGCACACCAGAGCTGAAAGAGTTGCAACTGCAGCTCGAAGAGCTACTAAAGAAAGGGTACATTTGTCCCAGCATGTCACCGTGGGGAGCCCCAATCCTATTTGTGAAGAAGAAAGATGGAGTGCTGAGGCTGTGCATTGACTTTCGGCAGTTGAATAAAGTCACTGTCAAGAACAAATATCCTCTGCCAAGGATTGATGATCTTTTTGATCAGTTGAAGGATGCGAAAGTATTTTCGAAAATAGATCTTCGATCTGGATATCATCAAGTGAGGATAAAAGATGAAGACATCAGCAAGACCGCCTTCAGAACAAGGTATGGTCATTATGAATTCACTGTGGTGCCGTTTGGACTGTCCAACGTGCCTGCTGTCTTCATGTGCTTAATGAATGGAGTGTTCAGAAATTATCTGGACAAGTTGTCATAGTCTTCTTGGACGATATCTTGGTGTATTCCAAGATAGAGGAAGAACACGAACAACATCTTAGAATGGTGTTGCAGGTGTTGAGAGAACACCAGCTGTACGCAAAACTGAGCAAGTGCTCATTTTATCAAAAGCAAATTCATTATCTGGGACACATTATTTCTGAAGAGGGGATCGTTGTGGATCCTAAGAAGGTACAGGCCATTCAAGAGTGGCCAGCACCAAGAAACATGACAGAAGTTAGATCCTTTATGGGTCTGGCAGACTATTATAGGAGGTTCATAGCCGGATTCTCAAGGATAGCTCATGCTATCACTTCCTTGCAAAGGAAGGAGAAGAAGTTTCAGTGGACTAATGAATGTGAGAGCAGCTTCCAGCAATTGAAGCAGCTGCTCGCTAGTGCTCCAATCCTGAAGATTGCAGATCTAGACAAGGATTATGTAGTATGCACAGATGCGTGTAAGGAGGGGCTGGGAGGAGTTCTTGGCCAAGAGGGATCTGTAATTTTTTATGAATCCCGAAAGCTGAAAGAGCATGAAAAGAATTATGCCACTCATGATTTAGAGCTGGCAGCAGTTTTCCATGCATTGAGGAAATGGAGACATCACCTCATGGGAAAGAAATTTGAATTAAGAACAGACCACAATGGTCTGAAGTATTTATTTGATCAGCCAACTTTAAATGCCACGCAAATTAGGTGGCTGGAATTTCTGTGCGAATATGACTTTGATATCAGGCATATCAAAGGGAAAGACAATAAAGTGGCTGATGCACTCAGTAGAAAAGTGCATGCACTACATGCTACAGCCATTAGCATGTACAGAACTGAGTTGAAAGACAGAATTGAGGAGGCTGTAAGTGCTGATTTGCAGTTCAAAAGACTTGTAGGAAAGCTATAGCAGTGTGAGAAACCACAAACCAAGGAAAGCTACACCTTGGGAACTGATGGCTTACTTCTGTATAAAAATAGAGTGTATGTACCTAATGACTAAGAATTAAAGTAGGCAATTCTAAAAGAAATGCATAATGTGACTTATGTTGGTCATCCTGGATATCAAAAGACCGTGGCAGAAGTCAAAAGCCATTACTTTTGGCCAGGTATGAAGAAGGAAATTTTTGAATACATCACCAGATGTATGGAATGCCAAAAGGTCAAGGCTGAGCACAGACACCCTGCAGGGTTGTTGTAGCCTTTACCTATTCCTGAGTGCAAATGGGATGTGGTAGGGATGGATTTTATCACAGGATTGCCCAGAACAAGCAAGCAGCATTATTCAATCATGGTGGTGGTGGACAAGCTTACTAAAGCTGCCCATTTTATTCCACTGAAAACCACCCACAGAGCAGCAGATGTTGTTGATATCTTTTTAAAAGAAATTGCATGCTTGCATGGAATTCCTAAGACAATTGTGTCTGATAGGGACTCGAAATTCACTTCGAATTTCTGGAGAGGACTCTTCAAAGGATTCAGAACGAATCTAAACTTTAGTACAGCATACCATCCTGAGTCGGATGGACAGACAGAAAGAGTAAAAAGAGTAATAGAAGACATGCTGAGAATGTATGTGATGGATAAACCATCAAGGTGGGAGGACTACCTGCATTTGGTAGAATTCGCTTACAATAATGGGTATCATACATCTCTGAAGATGAGCCCATTCGAAGCACTTTATGGAAGAAAGTGCAACACTCCAGTGAGTTGGGATAATCCAGCAGACAGAACAGTAGTTGGACCTGAACTACTCAAAGAGACGCAAGATCAGATGATCAAAATCAAACAGAATTTGAAAGCTGCCCAGGACAGGCAGAAATGTTACGCTGATAGTAACAGAACCCATAGAGAATTCAAAGTGGGTGACCATGTTTTCTTGAAAGTAAAAGCTAACAGGATTTCCCTGAAATTGGGAAGTTGAGCCAAGTTAGTAGCAAGATTTTGTGGGCCATTTGAGATCCTGGAAAGGATTGGGCCAGTTGCATACATGCTTGCATTACCTGCATCTATTACTGTACATAATGTGTTTCATGTTTCACTACTTAAGAAATATGTACCTGATGCTAATCATGTTCTCTATTGCACTGTGATTCAGGTGGAACCAGAAAGTGTCCTGCAAGTGCATCCTGTGCGCATATTGGACAGGAAAAACAAGCAGCTCCGGAATCAAGCTATAGGGCTTGTAAAGGTCCAGTGGACCTGGTACGGTCCTGAGGACGCGACATGGGAGCATGAAGAAGTTATGCGGGCAGAGTACCCGCATCTTTTTGAAAATTTTGAAGGACACACAGAGGCAGTGTAAGTTGCACTGAGGACAGTGCAAAAATAAGGGGAGGGGGATTGTAGTGTCCCCAAGGCAGAGCCCCGTTACAAATCATGATATATGCAATGAATTGTAAATGTGTTCTATAGGCTGGAGAGCCAAGTTTTGTATAAGCTAGAAGGCTTATGTGTTTGTTAGGCTAGGCAGCCTAAGTGTTGAAGGCCAGGAGCTTGCTGATGTACTTGTATGTATGCAGATCAATTAATAAAATATAAACACCGCCAGTGCAGACCAACCACGATGAAAGAGTGATGGGGGACTGAGCGTCCACAGAGTGGGCAAGGAATTAGGGGCTGGAAGGTGGGAAAGGGGTTGAGTGTTGAGCCTAGGGGCTAAGCCTAGGGGGCTTAGGCCTGGCATAATATTTTAATATTATTTCCCTAAAAGCCATGTGCATATTATTTTATCCTAAGTCCTTTTGGAAGGACACGTGAATTCCCAAGTGGTGGGAGGAAGGCGTACGGATGGAATGCATGTAGTTTCCAAGGTGACAAGTGTCAACCCTGGTGCATGCAAATAAAACCAATGCAGTAAGCCGTGAGGGGGGTTCGGGAACCATGGGATCCGATTGTCATGAGCAAGAGCAGTGGTACGCCATCTGCCAGATTACCCTAGTTCATCTCTGAAAACCGTATAGCCTGTGTTTGTCCTAAAGAAGTCAGGTACACCCTGTCCCAAGCTGTGAGTCTATGTCTATTCTAGACAAACCTGGGAGTGCATTTCCTGAACTGGAACCGTGTGTTGAACTCGAGTGGAAGAATTCTTGGTTTTTGGGAAATAGCTGAGCTAGCCTGTGCGTGGAGCCTGTTCCGAAATCATCACCATGAGATCTTCTGTGATTGCTGAAACCGTTTGGGAAAGCCTTTGTCTGTGTTCCCCGTGGGTTCTTGTGACCACGCAGTACTGCACTGCGTGAGGCTTGTTGGCCTGTGAGATACTCCTCCAGGTGAGAGAGTGCGCAGAGGGAGAAGAGAACTACTGGAAGGAACCCTAAAGCTGCCATAGATCCCGGAGAATTTTGGTCCGGTCTGTTCCTGTAACCCAAGGTAAGGGAGACTCACAACCGAAGGACTGTCTGGGTGACAGAGAAGGTGCACTCTCCTGGGGTGGAACAGGCATGTGGGGAAAGAGGTTATGTGAGCAGTGAGCGTGGGAGATTCCTGGGAGAGCTTTCTTCCTGGTGGTTGTGTATTTACTATCTTCCCTGTAACCTCAGCCTAGCCTAGGATTCATTGCCTTGGGGTGGAGCTCGGTCCTAGCTCGTGGGTGACCTACTGTTGAGCTGATGAATAGTGTGGTCTAAGGCTGGGAGGTTCGTGGGAGGCCTACACTTGGTTGGTGAATTCTACAGCTACTTAAAAGATAAGTATCTGAGTTATGTTCATGTATCATGTTTTCTGCTGTTTAAATGAATTACTGTTGAATGCTATGGTTGTTTAATTGTAACAGTAACTTATATATTTTACTCTGAGAATTAAGTGTGTTTAATTATGTTAAATGCATGTGGTTATAATTCCTGTATGAATTATGTAAACATTCATGTATAGAATGGTAACTGAGAGGTTTGGAAACCTGGGTAGTGAGAAGGGTACACTACAAATTGGTATCAGAGCCAAGGTTTCGACACTGAGCCTAGATGGGCCAGTGGAGCGGCCTTTGGACCGAAAATCTGAAGAGAAATTGGGCCTGGAATGGTCAATTTCGGACGTTGGTTTGTTCCAGTGTGTCAAGTAGTTGCTTGACCACGTTTATAAGCTCAGGAGGTGTAGCAGTGCTGTGAAACCGTAGCTAGTATAGTCTATGACCATAGGAAGACAGGTCTCTACACCAATGGTGTTAGAACCGTAGGATCTGTTTGGGAGGGAAGGTGAACCCTTGTAACCGTCAGATCTGGACAAGGTGCACAAGGTTTAAATCCTTTGGATATTGCACAGGAGAGTCGAAATCGCGATACGCAAAATCCTGAGTTAAGTTAGAAACCGTCTGAGCCATCAGATCTCAGTTGAAAAACCCGACAGTCGTTGGATGTGTCGGAAGATGCTCGAAGGTTAAACCTTAGTATTAGGGGCGAAAGCTCCGAACTAGCAAGACTGGATCTGGACCGTTCGTTTGGGAGCGGACACATGTCACGAGATTACCCACATCGGAGACTTGGGCACCGGAGGTTGGAAGAGGAAGTCATTTGACTTCACGAGTGGCGAAGAGGCGAGAGCTCCGTGTTGTGGGGCCTAGCTGACGTCATATCAGGATTTAGGCACTTGAGAATGGTGTGGGGCCACAGGAGTTGGCAGGAAGACAGGTGGCAGAGATCGAGAGATCTCGCAAACTCGGAAGTTCGCAGAGTGAGCGCCCAAGTATAGGGTACTCTAAGTCCCAAAGACGCAAGGTCGCGAGTAGCGAAAGTGTGATCAAATCGTATCGGAGATTCAGCGCATCGACGGTTGGAAGCCCAAAACTCTGAAAGGATCTGCGCCATAGATTTGAGAAAGATCTGACCATCGGATTTTTCTAAGAATGGACGTGGACACATGGCGAAGTACCACGTGCCAGTGGGATGTAAGGAGAAGCGAGAGAGGTGGGACCCGATTGTTAGAAAAACAGGACCGCGGAGCAATAAAATAAAACAAATGCAGAAACAAAACACAGAAGACACACAATACAAGAGAGACACAGATTTACGTGGTTCACCCAGTGTGGGCTACGTCCACCAGAGAAATTGCGAGGTCCTTCCTTTATTATTATCCAGCAAATGAAGGGATACAACCTATAGCAAAACCCGCTGTAACTTCCTCTTCTTTCTCTCACAGTCTCCTCTCTCAGAATACAATATTCTCTCTCGTACATAGCCGCAATACATTTCCCTCATAAAAGAGGGTTGCCTTCTAGGGAAAAAAACCCTAACATAATCTCTATCATTAGATCTGCGACCTTATAATGAACGGTCCAGATTTACAATGAAATTACAATATACTTTTATAAGGCAATTTTTGCTTCGGGGGCTTCGCCCCCGAACCCCCGCTGGGGACCTGCTTGCCCCCAGACCCCCCAGCCGGGGGGATGGACCCCGCAGAGGGGGTACCCCCCCTCTACACTCCCCCGCGTGGAAGAGTGTACATACTTCTGGGGTGTAAATAATTCATGGGGTATAAACACGGCTGAAATCAAGGACCTCTCAATCAGGAAGATAATCAGGCTCCACAACCAACACCGATGACGTCGTCGAAAGTGACGTGGACCCTCATGAACGTACCACCTGCCACAGTGGTGAAGGGCGACAGCTGTGCTGTGGGCCCGGAGAATAAATAAACTTACTCAAGATTTCAGGAACTCGGAAGATAAGTTCATCAGAACTTGACAATGAAACTCGTGAAGTCGCGAAGCAGCGAGAACGAGAGGAGAAAAGTCAACATCGCTTCTCGGGGTTTCGTGAAAAGGGGGTACTAGGGTTGGATGCCACAACTTACGAAGGTACGAATAGCGAAGGGGGGGCTAGTACTCATCCCTAGGATACGGTCATGTGTAGCAGACACTAACAAAGAAAAGAGCCATACCCTTGTCGCATCTCGGGTATCGGCGGTTAGAGGAAATGAGTCGAGGGTCTTCGACTCACGAACTCGTGAGATTGCGAGTTGCAAAACGGTGACTCTGGTTACGAATATCTAACTGTCGGATCTTCGTGGACCAAGATTCTAAAGTTTCAAAGTCCCAGAAATTGCAGAGCCGAGCAGAGCTCAGAAAATTCGTGAAATTGAAAACATTTTCATAAATTGGATTGTTTATGAATGATGAAGAATTGTCAAGAAAACGAAGGCTTGACAAATTCTAGTTGTCTGCGCGTATATTGCAGAAGACTGACGAGTGCCAGAACTGTTTGGAAATTTCCTCAAATCAAAATAATTGGAAGGAATACATAATACTTCAAGTTCCAGAAACTTATTTAAAAATGAAATGTCTTTTATTTTGTTTGAACTGGCTTGTAAATATTGTAGGTTGTTCGCGAAGGTTTAATGGCCTGACAAATTTCAAATTTAATTGCACAGAAAGTGCTTGTGTAGAGTTCAAAGAAGGCCAGAAACCCAGTTAATCAACGTCGAGTATGGAGTGGGGAAAAGTGCAGTTTACCCCTGAGATAGAAGATGAACAGGAAGGAAAGGATGTTAACCTGGGAGTCGAAGGATCGAACTCTAATGGGCATTGAAAGGAGATGGATAAGGAAGGACATATGATGAAGATCATTGAAGGGCTGCAAATAGATGCCCAGGCTCGCCTAGATGATAGCCGAAATCTCATGAAAGTCAAGGATCGGTAGGGTGAATTCAATTTAAAAATATTAAAGAGCCTGGAAAGAATAGAAAAGAAATTGGAAAAGGGGAGTGACACAAGCAGATCAAGAAGTGTCAAAACTCCTGAGGAGAAAAGGCGATAGAGGAGTGGTAGCCAACATCACATTCGCTCCCAAAAACATTCGGACAGGGAGACACACAACAGTTCAAGCCTGTCCCCTACCCGAAAACATCGAAAATCTGAAAGGGAGGAATTAAAAGGAGAGATGAATAAAATTAATCCTCCAACATTCGATGGAGAACATAAGAAGGAGGAAGATGCCGAGACATGGTTGTTGGGCATGAAGAAATACTTCCAACTGCAGAATTATTCTGCCCGTGCAGAAGGTAGAATTGCAATGTACCAGCTGAAAGGAAAAGCGTCCATGTGGTGGGATCAGTTTGTGCAAGTGCAACACATCAGAGAGAAAGAGGTCACTTGGAAGGAATTTAAGAGGTATTTCGAGAAGAAATACCTGACTAAAAGAAACTATGACAGAAAGATGAAGGAGTTCTTCGAACTCAAGTTGGGCAGTATGACCATGGATGAGTATGAACGAAGTTTTCTCCAAGTATGTTCCATTTATCAAAGACGAGACTGTTAAAATTCATAGGCATCTGAGTGGAATGCCACCTTCCATTGGTGACAAGATTCAATACGATGATCCTAAGACCATGGAAGAAACCATAAGAAGGGCGAAATGCTTATACGAACAGCAGAGAGAAAAGCCTACCTTTCGGAAGGCTTGGGATGACCAGAAGAGGTTTAAGAAAGAACAGAGGTAGAAGGGAAGCAAGCCTTCTTTTTTCAGAAACAGTCCTTAGGGACAGTCATCTTTTAAAGAACCCAGGAAAGTTGAAGGGAGTGAATAGATGACAAGGCCTCCACCCATGGAGTGTTGGGGCTGTAAAGGGAATCATAGGTACAGAGACTACCCCCATAGAAAAGACAAAGCAAGAACTGTCCATACTGTTCAACAAGCTGAAACAGTGGAGGATATGGGCGGCAGAATGCCGAGGATCTACGCATCCCTGGACAACAAGCAAGCGGAATTTCAATTGCACATGATTGAAGTGGAAGGTATGATCAACAACCGACCACTTGTTATTTTGATTGATTTAGGGGCTAGCCATAGTTATGTAGATCCTAGAGTGGTGGAAAGTTTTCATCTAACAAAGAGAAAACATGAGAAGTCTTGGTTAGTGAAGTTAGCCACAGGGACCAAGAGGAAGGTCACTGAATTGGTTGAGTCCTGTTCAGTGGACATGAAAGGAATGAGCACTAAGACTGAATTGAACATTCTGACTTTAGGCTCATATGATTGCTTAATTGGGATGTACTGGTTGGACCAGCACCATGCCCTTCTGGATTGTCGAAACAAAAGGTTCACCTGCCTGAACGAAGAGGGAAATCAGGTAACAGTCCAAGGAATTCCCAGAGCCGTGGCTGTGAGCGAAATCTCAGCTATGCAGCTGAAGAAATGTTACCGGAAAGGCTGTCAATTATTTGTAGCCTGGGTGGAAGAAGTATTCCAAAATGTGGTCTCAAATTTGGAAGACCATGAAGTACTCAAGGAGTTCAAGGATGTATTTCAGGAGGTACCTGGACTACCTCCGAAGAGGGACATCGATTTTTCTATAAATCTGATGCCTGGAGTAGCTCCAGTTTCGAAAGCTCCTTATAGGATGAGCACACCAGAGCTGAAAGAGTTGCAACTACAGCTCGAAGAGCTACTAAAGAAAGGGTACATTTGTCCCAGCGTGTCACCATGGGGAGCCCAAGTCCTATTTGTGAAGAAGAAAGATGGAACCCTGAGGCTATGCATTGACTTTCGGCAGTTGAATAAATTCACTGTCAAGAATAAATATCCTTTGCCAAGGATTGATGATCTTTTTGATCAGTTGAAGGATGCGAAAGTATTTTCAAAAATAGATCTTCAATATGGATATCATCAAGTGAGGATAACAGATGAAGACATCAGCAAGACCGCCTTCAAAACAAGGTATGGTCATTATGAATTCACTGTGGTGCCATTTGGACTGTCCAATGCGCCTGCTGTCTTCATGTGCTTAATGAATGGAGTGTTCAGAAATTATCTGCACAAGTTGTCATAGTCTTCTTGGACGATATCTTGGTATATTCCAAGACAGAGTAAGAACATGAACAAAATCTTAGAATGGTGTTGCAGGTGTTGAGAGAACACCAGCTGTACGCAAAACTGAGCAAGTGCTCATTTTATCAAAAGCAGATTCATTATCTGGGACACATTATTTCTGAAGAGGGGATCGTTGTGGATCCTGAGAAGGTACAGGCCATTCAAGAGTGGCCAGCGCCAAGAAACATGACAGAAGTTAGATCCTTTATGGGTCTAGCAGGCTATTATAGGAGGTTCATAGCCGGATTCTCAAGGATAGCTCATGCTATCACTTCCTTGAAAAGGAAGGAGAAGAATTTTTAGTGGACTGATGAATGTGAGAGCAATATTTTGCAGGCCATTTGAGATCCTGGCAGCCGAAGGATTGGCAGCAAGATTTTGTGTGCCATTTGAGATCCTGGAAAGGATTGGGCCAGTTGCATACATGCTTGCATTACCTGCATCTATGACTGTACATAATGTGTTTCATGTTTCACTGCTTAAGAAATATGTACTTGTTGCTAATCATGTTATCGATTGGACTGTGATTCAGGTGGAACCAGAAAGTGTCCTGCAAGTGCATCTTGTGCGCATATTGGACAGGAAAAACAAGCAACTCTGGAATTGAGCTATAAGGCTTGTAAAGGTCCAGTGGACCTGGTACGGTCCTGAGGACGCGACATGGGAGCATGAAGAAGTTATGTGGGTAGAGTACCTGCATCTTTTTGAAAATTTTGAAGGGCACGCAGAGGCAGTGTAAGTTGCACTGAGGACAGTGAAAAAATAAGGGGAGGGGGATTGCAGTGTCCCCAAGGCCGAGCCTCGTTATAGATCATGATATATGCAATGAATTGTAAATGTGTTTTATAAGCTGGAGAGCCAAGTTTTGTATAAGCTGGAAGGCTTATGTGTTTGTTAGGCCAGGGAGCCTAAGTGTTGAAGGCCAGGAGCCTGCTGATGTACTTGTATGTATGCAGATCAATTAATAAAATATAAACATCGCTAGTGCAGACCGACCACGATGAAAGAGTGATGGGGGACTGAGCGTCCACAGAGTGGGCAAGGAATTAGGGGCTGGAAGGTGGGAAAGGGGCTGACTGTTGAGCCTAGGGGATAAGCCTACGGGGCTTAGGCCTGGAATCATATTTTAATATTATTTCCCTAAAATCCATGTGCATATTATTTTATCCGAAGTCCTTTTGGAAGGACACATGAATTCCCAAGTGGTGGGAGGAAGGCGTACGGATGGAATGCAAGCAGTTTCCAGGGTGACAAGTGTCAACCCTGGTGCATGCAAATAAAACCAATGCAGTAAGCCATGAGGGGGGTTCGAGAACCATGGGATCCGACTGTCCTGAGCAAGAGCAGTGGTACGCCATCTGCTAGATTACCCTGGTTCATCTCTGAAAATCATATAGCTTGTGTTTGTCCTGAAGAACTGGGTACACCCTGTCCCGAGCTGTGAGTTCGTGTCTATTCTAGGCAAACCCGGGAGCGCATTTCCTGAACCGGAACCCTGTGTTGAACTCGAGTGGAAGAATCCTTGGTTGTTGGGGAAAAGCTGAGCTAGCATGTGCATGGAGCCTGTTCTGAAATCATCACCGTGAGATCTTCTGTGATTGCTGAAACTGTTTGGGAAAGCCTTTGTCTGTGTTTCCCGTGGGTTGTTGTGACCACGTAGTACTAGACTGCGTGAGGCTTGTTGGCTTGTGAGTGACTCCTCCAGGTGAGAGAGTGCACAGAGAGAGAAGAGAACTCCTGGAAGGAACCCTGTAGCTGCCATAGAGCTTGGAGACTTTCGGTCCGGTCTGTTCCTGTAACCCAAGGTAAGGGAGACTGGCAGCCGAAGGACTGTCTAGGTGACAAAGAAGGTGCACTCTCCTGGGGTGGAACAGGCATGTGGGGAATGAGGGTTTGTGGGCAGTGAGCGTGGGATATTCCTGGGAGAGCTTTCTTCCTGGTGGTTGTGTATGTACTATCTTCCCTGTAACCTCAGCCTAGCCTAGGATTCCTTGCCTTGGGGTGGAGCTCGGTCCTAGCTCAGGGGTGACCTACTGTTGAGCTGACGAACAGTGTGGTCTAAGGCTGGGAGGTTCATGGGAGGCCTGCAATTGGTTGGTGAATTCTACAGCTACTTAAAAGATAACTATCTGAGTTATGTTCATGTATCATGTTTTCTGCTATTTAAATGAATTATTGTTGAATGCTATGGTTGTTTAATTGTAACAGTAACTTATATATTTTACTCTGAGAATTAAGTGTGTTTAATTGTGTTAAATGCATGTGGTTATAATTCTTGCACGAATTATGTAAACATTCATGTATAGAATGGTAACTGAGAGGTTTGCAAACTTGGGTATTGCTCCTTGTATCCTCATAGTGCGCTATCATTTCTTCCATGAAAATTGTCCAAGTGACGAGTGAGTTGCGAGAACAAAGCCATCAATACCATACAAATTGATTAGGTTACAAATATAAAGAAGCAATTTGTACCTTTTGTGTATGTGGCACATTATGGAGATCAAAGAATTACTCCATCTAAAGTATCCATGTGATTGGGTCCTTGCCATCAAACTTCCTCCTATCAATCTTAGGAATGTGGTTGGTCTTCAAACCAAAGTTGGAGTTTCTCCATTCTTGATTCACCTTCCTTGTGTCCTCATCATGAATTTCATGGGATGCATTTTCACTTTCAAGTGTCTTCTCTGTTACAAATTCTTTCAATACTTCCATGATCTCCCCTTTTAAACCATCCATCTTAGTATCCAACTTAGCTTCCATTGAATCCATCTTCTTTAGTAATTCATTTATGTCCCTACGCATTTCTTCACCTTCATCAAGAGTCCAAGTAGGAATTTTTGGAGGCTTATTTGGTGTAGAAGTTCCATTTTTTGGTGGCAAGTTGGCCAAGTATCACTTTTTGAACCTTGATTTTGAGGTGGTTCTGCTAGACAATATGTATTCTATCGTATCTCCCACATTTCGGCCCTTCTGGGTATGAAACTTTCTTTTATGTAGTCCTCTGATATTTCTTATCTGCAATGCCATAGGTCTGATCGAAATGGGATGTGCCAAGTTGAATTTATGGTAACTTCCCCGCAACTTTCTGATTTTTGGCCTTTCCATGAGATTTCAATTGTATAGCGTGCCCCGCCCAAAATGATTGATATAAAATTCTAAAACTCACACCCAAAATACTGCAGACTTTCCACGATCCAATGAAACTAGTCCCATTCAAATTGGATACTCCAGCAAGAAGTTATGATTGTTTTACCTGAAACACCTTCTTGAGACTAGTCAATAGAACTAGTCAGATACCTTATCTTACACAATGTGTATCTCCAAATTTAAGATGACCCAGAAGATGAAAGTTTAACCACAAATACCTTACTAATTTCTCTAAATGGCCACTAGATTTTAGGTTCTGAAACATTACAAAAAATGTTTTATAGCGAAAATTCCGCAATGACTCATTTCAGGATGATTCCAAAACCCTATATTGTACAGGTTGTATCTCTGAAAGTATAAGGCCTCAGGAGCTGAATTTTGATCCCAACGTACCTTGATCCATCTTCTAAATATCCTCCAAGTTGTTCCTTTGGAAATGTTGTAGAAACAAAGTTATAGAAAAAATTCCAAGGTGTCTCAGATGTAGTAGTGAAACCCCAGGACCTTGAGCTCTGATACCATATGTTAAGAACCAAATATTAATATAGCATAGAAGAACCTCAGAAAAAGTATTCAACGCCTTGAAAAAGGGATAATTTCAGATAATAAGCCTCTTCGAGGGGGAAACCTCCTTTTACCCCACTTAAATGTTCAAGTACAAGATGATTAAAAATGAAAATGTCTCCTTGGTATATATAGGAGACTAGGAGGTATAA
>ML781503.1:671648-685071 GCA_009831015.1 Picea engelmannii
GGTTGCAGCCAGAGAAACTAGGGTGGCAGGGTGGAGCTAGGGGAGACTGAAGTCTCGGTCTGCAAGTGGGTGCTTGTAGAATTTGAAGGTTGGTGCCTTCACTCAGTTGGTGCTGAGACAGACAGGAAGTTGGTGCTTCCACCCAGTCGGTGTTGGGATTCTGTGAGAGTTGGTGCTCTCAGCAAGTGGTTGCTTGCAGAATTTGAAGGTTGGTGCCTTCACACAGTTGGTGCTGAGACAGATTGGAAGTTGGTGCTTCCACCCAGTGGGTGCTGGGATTCTGTGAGAGTTGGTGCTCTCAACAAGTTGGTGCTTGTACTCAGAGGTTGTAGCCTCCTTTGAGTTGGTGCTTAAATATGATGAGATGTAAAGTAGTTGGAGCTTACTTGACATCCTAAGAAGAAGAGGTTTTTTCCCTTTATGGGTTTCCTCGTGAAATATGCGTCCCTGTGTTTATTATGTGCATGCTTGATGTTGAATATCTGTGGTTATTCTATCTGCAACATGTTGAATACCCTTCAGTAATTAACAAGAAAAGTTAAAAGAGGAGAAATACTTAAAGATCATAATCAGCATCCTTTAATCCACATAACTTCTCTGTCAACATATCTTAATATCTGAGTCTAACTGAATATAGAGTACATGATTGTCAATGAATGGATATCTTCATATTGGTGATATAAGGTTGATAAAGTTAAAAAGGATTAATTGTCTATGCTACTGATTCACCCCCCCCTCTCAGTAGCATTGTGTGTTCAACATGGCATGAGTTCTACAAGCCTCCATCTCCATTACTCTTGCAATATGTGAGCCACTTAGGTAACTAAAGATTCATTTCTCCTTTGTGCATTTAAAAAAAAAATGCTTTGCGTTAGATTCTTCAACCCTACTCTGTGTGTAACCATCGACAATGAGGGGGTTCTTTTCTCTGCGTAAGCGAGAATAAGTTACACGTCCAACTGGTTCACTTCTTTACCAGGTATGTTTACAAAAACTCCATTTCTAGAGTTAACTGTAGGATGTATGGAAGGGTTGTTCGTATTTTGAGCTTGTCTTTGTACTATTTATTTAAGATTGTTGGTTGGGCCTTCATTCTCACTACTCTTAATTTCCAAAATACTACTATCCATGCTCTGTATAACAACCATATTTTATGACTCGGGGTGACTTACAGTTTGTCTCTCCCGTGAGGATAACCTTTTGTTGTTCAAGGGTTTTCATTTATTTGTAAGCTGTTTCACACAGACAGTTTTTTTTCTTAGTTTTCTTGACTCAAAGAAATCCTAAAATGCTATTAGGTTTCATCCTCAGTCTTTTATTTAATAAAAATAGACTGATATTTTATTGGTAATACAAAGGGTGCACCTATCGTCAAGCTCTTCCATGATTAAAGGAAAAATGTTATGGTGATCCCAAAATCCCACTGTAAGCGTCTTGTGTAAGTAACTGAGAACTAGAGATTTCTTGTGGACTATGCTATGTATCTCTACATTTGTAAGGAAAATGAGAAGGCATGAATGTCTGAACCCCTCGGTACTTAAGGTCGAGAAGGTATCTCCCTGGACTGATTGGGTTTTATATCATTGAGCCACAGCGCTAGATTATAAGGATAATACCTGTGTTTGAAATGAGACTATTCTTCCCCTCTTGCACGTAGGTAGAGATATGTCTGCGATCCCCCTCTATCTAACTTTCGCATAGGAGGTCACGGTCGTGAGACCTCTCTATTGAAGGAAAATAACTTAAATTTTCCAGGTTTTAAATTTCGGAACAAAATTCATCCTAACACTCCTATTCTTGATATTTGTGCTTAAGATAGGGTTAAAAGAAATATTTTGGGTTCTGTTTTAAAATCTCAGTTCTTGTCTGCGTGTTGTTGTCATCAAATCGTAAGTTTGGGCGTTATGACACCAGTATCTCGTAACCCTATCTGTACACTTTGATCTGGAAAATTATGTGGTTAATCAATCGAATTCTCACTTTATTAGCGTAAAAGAGATTTGAGTGACCATAATCTCATTTTCTTTTATGTATTCTTATTTATTATAAAACTGTGGTATTAAGAGGATATTATATCTCAACCTATGTGGAACAAATGTTATACTGTGTGTCCTTTATAATTTTGGTTATGCAATACATATATGAATGGTCTATCTACTAGTGTGTTCTGCGTAAATATTTTAAGTTCGTTCGGTTGCAAGACTAATGACGGGACCCCTGTTTCTAATGCGAGGGTACCCATCAGACAATTCAAAGCCCATTCCTCCCCTTCGACTATGAACTATTCACTCAACATTTTTGAAGGAGAAAGAACACCCTACACCAACTGAAGCTAAGTGTTGACCTGGTGTTGTTTTCCTTAATAATACATTTGATGATTTCTTTCTGCATTTTCTTTCTCTTACAAATCAGATTTTCATTATTTTACTAGCTTCTTAAAAATTAATTTCGTATCTATTTATTCTTTGATGCTTCACAACCCTATTTACTAATTCCCTTTACTCATTACAGGACTTGGATCTTTTCGTGGTCAAAATATCCGGCTATCACCATGCTCGAAAAAGGTATTTGAGTTCCTTTTTTCAGAATCTTAATCTAAGTTTCCAAGTTCCACTCGCTACGGTATAGATTTCCACAGTAGGGTTTTTTTATTCAGATAAATTTTATACCATGCTTCCATGTTTAGTTGGTTTTCTCATAAATTCAATTATGAATAGAGAACACAGAGGGGAAACCCTAAGTTGAAAAATGATCTCACTAATTAAAGGTTATGACCGCATATATTGTAGAGTTCAAAGACTCGTTTAAGTATTGTACCGACTCTGTAATAGGTAGCATGTTTTATGTATTTATGTCACTGGACAGTTACTTCTGAGATTATAAGAATGGAAAGTACTGTAACCTTTTGCTACACTTAATACAATCAGATTTAATGAAAATTACTTGTACTAGTCAATAGATATTTTTCTGTGTATTAGATATCCTTATAGCATGGAAATCTGTATGGTAGCAACATATATACACATTTCAATTCTGATATTCACTCAAGGTTTCGTTGGTGAGTACAATTTAAATATTCTTCAAGCATATATCTATACATACATATACAAACTACATATATGGTATATGTTCTATTTATCACGGTAATACTTTTGTTCAGGTTATATTTATTGAAATCTATAAACACATACACTGGTATTTCCTGTATATCTATACTTAAGGATAGTCAACCTATAGCCATCTGAAATAATTTTAAGCATGTTTATACTTAAATCTATATACATACTTATGCCAAATCTCCCTAATATAAACAACAAGATCGAACTGATATCACATTCACCAACAACTATCACACACAGTAGATTCTTAGTTCTACTCACTGATAAATTCAACTGTAAAAGAAATCTTATTCTACAATTTGTTTCATTCTGCGAGTCATTATCCAGTAAAACAATTCAATGAAACAATATGTAGAGGTACATATCTGAACAAAGTGTTGGAAGAACAAATGGAACAGCCAAGTTCCACCCAACCATAGAACAAAACAACCAATCTACTTGCTCTGTTCAAACCCTAGCCTGACCATGAATCCATAAGGGTGAACTCCAAAACTCCTCCTTAACTATTGTACTCTTTCAGAATCAAAAAAATTCTCCTTCCCTCACACTCAGAAACCAGTGCTCATAATAGCAAGTGATATTCCTCTCCTTAGCATACTAGACATCGTCCTACCTCCTCCCATATACTATATATACAAAAGCATCTTGTGCCTAGGTCTTTTCCCGCTTGGGAATTTTTGTAGCTTTACAAATCCCTAATTTTTAGGCGTTGTCAATGGCCAAATTCCTGATTTGCCACTTGTAAAATTCAGCCCTGAGAAAGTTCAAACATGTTCCCCACTCATGGAGTCATGTTCAGTTGATTTCAACCTGGTTTTTCCATTTGTCTCTCAGCAATAAATATAAAAATATTTGTTTCTTACAAGTGTCATTGTCAAAGAGTTGGTTGGGTAAATCAATTCCTTTCCCAAAAGTCACAATAATAAATTACATTCAATTAAATTCCAAATTCGGAATTTCCATACATGGATATAATTTTCCAAATTCAAATTTGCCAAAAACGAAAATAAATTCCTAAGTGTATTCAAACTTTAATAATAATTTAATTTTGGGGATATTACTCTCCCCCTCTTTGTCCTCTGATTTTCCTCCAACCCCTCCAACCCCAATGGCATGCTCCCGGTGCGCTGGATTGGAACCTTTGAAGGACTCGTTGGATTTCATCAAGTGCTCAATTATGGATGTCAATGGCATCATCAAAGAGTTGCAGAACATGGAATATGCTCAGATTCGTCGCGAGGATATTTTGATGTCTCTTCTAAGGGATCTCCATCAAGCTATCTCGGACACTGGACTTTGGGTAAGGACATTGCGTGGGACCAAAGGAACGAGAGGATGCCCGACCCCAGCTCTGGATAATCTCATCTTGCTCAGGTTTCCCAAGTTTTTTTATGTCTCCATCTAGTATAATTTACAAGGTTCTAGCCCTGCGTGGATTCTTAGTTCTAGGATTATACAGTTTTTTCTCCTTTCATCTTTTTGAATCTTGCATGAACATTTTAGCTTACAGGATTCTCACCCTGTGTGGCATCCTAGATCTAGGACTTTACAGTTTATTCTCTTTACCATTTTTTAAGTTTTGCATGAACACTTGGAACCTTAATGGCCATGTGGCAGCATTGGTTTCCCACCAGGGCGATGCCTCCACAACCACATGGGATATCATGGCAGCTGTAATTTTTTCTCCTTAGCAGGATCTAATATATCTTCTAACTTACAAAAAAAAAAATACAAAAATCAAAATTCAACAATGCATTTCTATCTAAATCAATAAAACAAAATTCAAAAATTCAGTAATAAAAATAAAGTGATAGACCAAGTGTGAAGATTTATTTATTTTAATTATATATAACTTCCATGTTTTGCAAACCGTCCTACAATCTATACTCTTAAATGTTTATACACACACACACACACACTTAGATGTGTATATATATTGCTATACCCAACTAACATTTTTACTTCGTAGCAATTTACATTTACTGTTCAAAGCCTTCACCACTAAAATTTGGAAAGGATTAACTTCCCATATCAAATATCAAATCCATCCAATTTTATCAAATATCAAATCCATCTAATTTTGGGCACGGACAATGTTGTTGTAGCTCTTGTTTTATTAGTAATGTATAAATACATTACATTAATAATGTATTAATAATTTAATAATGGATTACTTAATAAATGAAAGTCATTGTAATACTACTTTATTAATGTAATAGTAACTTAATACATTATAGTATAATTATTTAAGTATTAAAATTTAATATATTATTTAAGTATTAATGCATTAATACTATTAATTAATAATACTAATACATTTTGTTTCATACTACTTTGTTAATATATTATTAATGTATTAATGACTTAATACATTATAGTATAATTATTTAAATATTAAAATAGAATATATTATTTACGTATTAATGCATTAATACTATTAATTAATAATGCATTTAATGTATTGAACATTCTATGTGAAGGGGATCAATATAGCCAAGAAAAGCACCAGGATGGAGAGATACGTCCACGCCCAGACTGAGTAAAACCTAGCTGTGATGCATGGCGTCGGCTATGGCCGCCACTAGAGGTGGGGAGGGTAACATCCCTACCTCTCCAATCTCGGCCTTCCGCAAACTCTTGAACGCCAATGGAAAGAAGCTTCCCTCTGTAGCTCCACCCAGCTTCGTTAAATGTCTGGAGTCAGTTCCTGAAATCGATCTTCCTCTGGAAAACCCCATGCGAGTAGCAGTATCTTTGTCAGAGCATGGACTGGTTGGAATGTTCATGGGGCTCTGGCCTTCTATCAAGACTACAGACAACTGGATCCAAAGGAACTGGAGACCTTTGACACAAAACAGCGTTACCTGCTACACGGTGGGAAGAGGCTATTATATCTTTGAATTCATTTTAGAAGAAGATCGAGATCTAATATTCAGAAATGGACCCTATTTCATGGGAACCCAAGGGCTCTATCTAAATCGATGGAACCCTAGTTTTGATCTAGAATCAAAGGTACCAAAGGAAGTACCGGTATGGGTCAGACTCCCAAACCTTCCAATTCACTGCTGGAACACTTCCTCACTCAAAGCAATAGGTAACGGGCTCGGTCAGTACATCGACAGAGTAGATCCAAAGGATCAATATTCGTGTGCCCACATCTGTGTGGAAGTTAATCTTGAGGTTTTTCTCCCAGAGGCAATCAAGTTAAACGTAGGAGAATGGCAACATTATCAAAATCTCGACTATGAGCAGCTTCCGTTCAAATGTAGGGGATGCCATGAATATGGCCATTTCCAGAGGAACTGCCCAAAATATCTTAGCAAAGACAGAGAAGCAAGTGAAGGTTGGCAACAGGTGAGAAGAGGAAGACCCTCCTCAAAAGTAAAGAACACAAGATCTAATAAAGAAAACCAAGCACAGCTAGAGGAACAAAGAGCTACTGTCGAAGTAAGGGAAAGTGGCCCGATAATGGACTCAGAAAAGGAAAAGGATGCAGCAGAAAGTGAGCCCCCGCCAAACCATACGACGGATCTGGAACCACGGAGCCCCACCACAGGTCCGACAAAAACCACAATGCAAGAGAGGACGAGGGAGCAGTAACCAAAATCAAAAGGAAACAGCAAAGATCCGGAGGTAGAAGAAGGCAAGGTCTTCTCGGATAGCAGCACCGAGGAAGATAGCGGCACGGACATTACCCCAAAAAAACCAAACAGAGGAAGGAAAACAAAAAAAGTGGAAAGAGAAAAGGAGACCTACAAGGACGTCTTGAATGGATCACTGCCAACCATTAAACAGTTGATCAATGTCAGAAAAACCAGGAAAAAATCCAAGTCCCCCCAAGGAGGCCTCACCTCCCCCTTGGGTAATCAATGAAACTCGCCTCTTGGAATTGCAAGGGATTCAGCAGTAAGATAAAGGAAGAAGCACTTAAAGACATTATCAAGACATCAAAAGCTGAGATCCTGCTAGTTCAAGAAACCAAAATGAATGGGCAAGAATTTATAAGGAAAGTAAAGGAAAGATGGAGCATCGACAAACGAATTATTGAAAGCACAAGAGGAGCCTCGGGCAGCCTGGGCACAATCTGGAACTCAAACAAATATGATCTAATCAACTTTGAAGCAATCAAATACTGGATCTTCACCAACCTACTTCATTTGGAAACAGGCTGTTAGGTAAGCCTCTTTAATCTCTATGTACCTGTTCTTCCAGAAAATAAAAAAACTTTGTTGGGAATACTTAAGGGACTTTTTGCAACAAATTGATCTGCAGAATATCATCCTTGGGGGGGACCTCAACCTAACCCTGGAAGCATCAGAGAAAAAAGGAGGCTCCATTGTCCAAGACCTAGCAAGGGAATGGGTAGAGGACTTAATGTCTTCCTGGGAGCTGGAGGATATAAAGCCAACTAAAGGGAATTACACCTGGACCAATAAAAGGGTGGGGTCGGGGCATATTGCAGCAAGACTAGACAGATTCCTAGTCCAAAGCTCCTTCTTATTGTTAGGGTTCACTCTTACTTCTTCCATCCTCCCGCACAACATTTTAGACCACAAGACAGTCACCCTGGATCTATCCCCTGAAACCAACCAAGGCCCAATCCCCTTCTGTTTCAACCCAAAATGGATCCAGGAGGCAAGCTATCCAGCACTGGTTGCTAGAATCTGGAATGGCTCAGTAAAAGGTTCCCCCTTCTTTGTTTGGGAAGAAAATTTAAGGAAGCTAAAGGTAGTGTTAAAGATTTGGGCCAAAACCCTCTCTAATCCGACAGCTAATCAACAAGAAGTGCATAGGAAGCTCGAAAAATCATCAGATCCAAATGGAAGGCTCGGATATCACCCAAGAAATCTTACAGCAAGAGGTAAAGCTGCAAAAAAATTGGCATCAGGCTTGCAGAGAAGAAGAGAAATATTGGCATAAAAAATCTAGATGTCTCTGGCTGGAAGTAGGGGGTAAAAATACAATTTTTTTCCATAAGCAGGTAGAGGCCTAAAAGTAGTTCCAAAAGGTAACAGAAATCCACACTCAGGAACAAACCATAACGGATTTTGAAGGCATCAAACTGGCAGTTGTGCAAACTTTTGAAACCCTCTACATAGAAACTCAAGATGTGGACATCGACCCTACTTCTTATCCCTTGAGTCTGATCCCGAATTGTATTTGGGAAGAGGTCAACAACAAGCTAATCGTAGCAGTGGATCAGCAAGAAATTAAAGAGGCATTAGATTAGCTGCACCCAAACAAATCCCCTGGCCCAAATGGCTTCATGGCCAGATTCTTTCACAATAGTTGGGACGTCATAAAATCAGATCTCACTAAGCTCATCAAGAAATCCCAGTCCTGCGTCAAAATCAGAGGAGGAACTAACTCTTCCTTCCTTGCACTGATCCCAAAAGAAAGAGGAGCGACCAGCTTTGACAGGTTCCGCCCAATCTCCCTGTGTAATACCAGTTATAAAATAATCACCAAGATCATAGCAAATAGGTTAAAAAATATCCTTCCTGCAATCATTCCGGAAAACCAAGGTGGTTTCATTAAAGGTAGGCACATATTGGACAATATCATCCTGGTTCAAGAGGCCCTACATTCGAGTATAAGATGGAAGGATAAAGGTATGATAGTCAAACTAGACTTAGCCAATGTGTTTGACAAGGTGAGACACAAGTTTCTGTTCTAGGTAATGGGAAAGTTGGGTTTCGCCCCCTACTTCATAAATTGGATCAAATCTTGTATCTCTTCTCCCTGCATAGCCCCCCTAGTCAATGGAAGAGCCACTAAATTATTTCAAGCCTCCAGGGGCCTTAGACAAGGATGCCCCCTCTCCCCCCTTCTCTACGCCATCCAAGCCTCTGTTCTAAGCCTTCAGCTCGATTATGGCCAAATGCACTTTAATGTGTCTGGTCTTTGTATCGCAAACGGTGTAAAGGATATCAATCATGCATAGTTTTCAGATGACACGTTGTTACTTGGAGGTGCGAGTAAAGTGACAGCCAAAAAATTCAAAAAAGAGTTGGATACCTACACAGAAATTTCAGGTAGCCTGATCAGTCTGAACAAAATCAAAATCTATGGATGGAACATCACCCCAAGGGAAATGCTTGAAATATCAAGAGTTATGGGAATGGAAGGTTGGACCAATTGGGACAATTTCAAGTACTTGGGAGTTCCTATCTTCAAAGTCGCCTCCAGAGCAACTCATTGGAATCAGTTGATAGAAAGGATTAAAAACAGAATTAACTCTTGGGGAGCCAACTGGTTAAACTTGGAAGGAAAACTGGTTCTAATCAAAGTTGTGTTGGCCAACATTCCAATCTATCAAATCTCCCTTCTCCTGGCACCCAATGCAATTATCAATAAAATTGAAATGATGATCAGGCGCTTCCTTTGGGAGGGAGGGAAGCAAACGAGAAGGAAGTTGCATCTTTTAAGCTAGGGGAAAGTCTCCAAACCTACTCTGGAAGGAGACCTCCAGCTCAGAAATCTCTAGACTCAAAATTTAGCATTGGGGGCCAAGATCCTATGGAACATAATTATAGGGAATTCATCTTGGTGAAAAAGAGCACTCTAGAAGAAATATTTTCGAGGCCCAAGAAAGAACTATCTAGAAAAAGAAACAAAAGTATGAAAAGGTTCTCCTATCTTCACCCTATGCTAGAAAGTAATTCAATTCTTCCAAGACCAAATCACCTGGATCCCAGGGAATGGAAAAGATATCAATATCTGGAAAGATTCTGTTCTGGGCGAAAAGCCCCTATCTGAGCACCAAGGCCTAGGGAAAATCAGGGAATAGATGCAAACCCAAAATATTAAAATCCTCTGGGACATTTCAAGTTGGGGAAATGATGAAAAGCGCTCCTGGTTAAGTTGGAAAGTTACAAACCTCCCCCAAGCACTGGAGGAAGATTGGTCCACACTCAAGAGATTGTTGCAAGGGAAATCCCCTCTACAGGAAAAGAAAAAAGATCGGAGAGGCTGGGGCCATCAAGATGGGCCTTACTCCACGACTGTCGAATATTTTAAGCTCGCTGCAAATCCCCGTGTTCCTCTGAATCTGGTGATTTGGAAATCTGTTTGGACTCTGAAAACTATTTTGAAGATAGATCTTTTTTGTTGGACAGTGGTGCATAGGGAAGCTCTATCAGGGGAAAATCTAAAACGAAGAGGATGAGAAGGACCCACCAAATGTCCGCTTTGTTGCAAGGAGCAAGAACTGACAAACCACCTGTTGTTGGAATGCCCTTACTCCCAGGAGGTCTGGATCACTACTCTAGGTCTTGGAGCTCTAGCCCCTCCATTACCAAAGGAAACCCACTCTATGTTGTCGGACTGGCCTTCCATGTACCCCTTCCGGACGACTAAGCAAGGTCAAATGTCTGCCCTCTGGAAAGCAATTCCAAAATTTATCAGATGGAAGATCTGGAATGAAAGGAATAACCAAATTTTCAGAGAAACTAAGAGGACCCTGGATCAAGTAGTCTCAAAGATTAAGGCCCTCTTTACTGAGAGTGCCCCTTACTTCATCAAGGCGACAAACAATAGCCCCCTAGACAAAGATGAAGAAGATTGGTTGAAGCATCTAGGCATCCAGGCTTCCCCAACCCTATATCCTAGCATCTCTCCCAATTGCAGCTGGGAGCTCAGAATGGGAAAAAAAGAACTGGAGGACTGGAAACTCTCTAAGAATTCCAATTTTATTTCCTTTGATAGAGCCTCCAAAGGGAACCCAGGGGCTGTCGGAGGAGGAGAGATCATCTCCAAAGTTGACGGTTCTAGCGTTCTTCGGTACGCCTGGGGACTCGGGATTGCTTCCAACAACAAGGCAGAAGCCCTTGCACTCTGGCAAGGACTAAACCAAGATATGCTCCTCAATATACGAGATTTGGTGGTGCAAGGAGACTCTAGAGTCATAATCCAAGCCCTGAATCATAACTCAATTTTGGTAAACGCATTGCTCCAGCATGTGATTGACAAAATCAAACTTCTAATGGGGCAGTTTCAGACTATTCAAATTTTCCATGTCCTTCGTGGGAACAACTCGCAAGCGGACGAAGAGGCCAACATGGGAGCAAGCTTGGGACAGGGGAACTTGCTCCTCAACGACCTTTTGGACAAGTGGGAAATCCCGTAATCCCACAAATCAAATCGAACCTACATTGGTCTGTTGGACAAGACGCGTTGAGGATGGATTCACATCAGCCAGTTCACGCGGAGTTCAAGTGGAGGGAGGACGTCATAATTTGGTCGTCAACCTGCAATAGTCACTCATACCTCATCTCAACATCCCGTGGACACAAGGAACTAAGGGGCTCTCTTATTAATTCTTGCAGAATGCAGGGAAAGGGAAACGCAACAAAGGAGGAAGGGCAAAGGGTGAAGAAGAAAGCGACTTGATCGAGCAGCAGCTGGCCATCAGAGACACTCCAATGGCTTCAGGCTCGGGTAGCAAGCCAACAGTGGAGGAGCGAATTTCGGCACTAGAAGAAAGCATGCAGAAGCTCTGAGACATGTTGGTTAACCTAGACGACTTTCTCCAAAATATAGATAGCGAAGCGGGAAGGAGATTGGAAGGGCTGGAGCTTAACATAATGCATACCAAGAATGGAATGTGTGAGGAACTAGACGATCTGAAGAAGGAACTGAAGGATCTGTAACAAGAAATTGAATACAGGGTCAGAATTCTGGAGCAAAAGATGGAGCAACTGACCAGTGAATGGAAGCTGGAGAGAGATCAGGCCAAGAAGAAAGGCCAGAAGTAACCAGCCAGTATTCAGTCTGAACCAATCACTGCGTATTGGCACCCTGTTCAAGCCAAGCACGGCATGGATTTGTGTTTTCTGTCTCTATTAATGGAAGCACCATCAATAATCAGTAATATGTAATAGAATCTGTATGGCAATCTAGCCTGGTCTTGTAGGTCAAGAACTTTGTAACCGCACCAGTGGCTCGCCACTGTTTATCTAATATAAGCTCCATTAATCGTTCTTGTTAAAAAAAAATAAAAAATTAATTAATAATAATAATAATAATCCATTTAATGTATTAATTACTAATTTATTGATATATCAATTAATTAATACAATACATTACTAATGTATTATTTTATTAATAATGTATTAATACATTACATTAATAATGTATTAATAATTTAATAATGTATTACTTAATACAATACTACTTTATTATTGTTTTATTAATGTATTAGTGTCTTAATACATTATAATATAATTATTTAAGTATTAAAGTATAATATATTATTTAAGTATTAATACATTAAATTATTAATATTTTAATACTTTAATACATTATTATATTAATGTATTATTACTTTAATAATGTATTAATATATATTAAGTGTAATAATGTATTATTAATGTATTTTTTTATTAATGTATTAATATTTTAGCAATGTATTAATTATTACTGTATTAATTAATTGATACTGTAGATTATTGATGTATCAATTAATTAATACATTACACTATACATTAATGTAAATTGATATTATAATTTATACATTACAATAAGTTTAATTGAAAATGTATTAATATATTAATTAATTAATACATTACATTATTAATATATTAATCAATTAATAAATTACATTGTAAGTATAATAATAATTTAATTTATACATTTTTGTTATATATTAGATTAATTTAATACATTACATTAATATATTAATAGACCATTATGTTATATACATTTATAAATTAATACAATATATTATGTATTACATTAATAAATTATTATTGTATATTACATTAATCTAATAATTAACTAATTGATTAATTATGTATTAATATGTTAATGGTCTTTTCTCATGAGATGTTGGTCAACTAGCAACAACCACTTTTATAAAAGTGGTTCATATACTATAAACATCATTTTACACCTATCCACATTAATGGCCTCATATCTATCTATATCAACCACTTTTATAAAGTGGTTATTGCTAGTTTACTAGCAACAATCATATAATAATATTAATGTATGATAAAATCTCTATTATTAACTTGATTATTCCATATTGAAAATACAAACATGTAGACAAATGAGGTAACAACTTCCATGTGCATTTGGTGAATGGTTATCAACTATTAGCTTAGTTTCATGGAATCTTACACAATTATTGAATATATTGTAGATTGATTAATGACTTAGATGTCAATAACTTGATTATTACATATTGAAAATACACCCATCTATACAAATGAGGTGATAGCCTCTATGTGCATTGTGTGTGAATGGTTGTCAATTTAGTCTCATGGAATAAGGTTGGAATTTCAAAACTAAATAATTTATTA
>ML781503.1:720815-736152 GCA_009831015.1 Picea engelmannii
CGTTATGTTTGATATGAATAAGTTGATATATGCTTATCACAAAGGATATCATGCACGAATTACGTCAATAAACTGAAGCTAACCATGCCCAGCTGCTCTCGGAAAGTCGTCTTTCTTTATCTGCTCCCGGGAATGACCCGACAAGGATCTCTTCACAGAGATTTCCTCCTCGGAAAGGTTCTCCCAGAACCCAGAATAAGGATTCGAACGCATAGGCCTTATTAACCCGGTACGAGGAAGAACGATCCTATTTAGGTTCCACGATAGTAGTGTGATGCGATAAATAAGTCGACGGATGAGATCTCGTCGAAGTGAACCATAGTATTTCACAACCATTAGATTGATGAAAGTAACGTAGGCGTACATGCCTTGCCCTCTCTCATCGTGAACAACGAGAAATTGGGATCGTAAATCCCAAGACCCAAAAGAACGAATCAGGACCGTTAGATCTCGGTTCACATTACCCGACAGCCGTTGGATCGAGAAGAGTTGCACCGGAGTTAAACTCTAGTGTGCAGAAGAAGAGTCCCAGCCGTTGATCTCGGCAGGACGCGTGTCAAAAGATCCCGGGAAGTCGGGAATCGGCATATTGAGAATCGACATATCGGGGTTCATGAATACATAGAACTCTTTCCATCCGGAACCGCGATCCGCGATTTCCCGATAGGATCTGAGTCGTCCAATAGTAGGGAAACGTGGCAGAGGATCCCGGAGAGTCAGAGCTCGGCATATCGGGGATCGGGAAATCGGGGTTTCCAAAAACAAAAGACTCATACACAATGAAATCGCGATACGCGATTTCCCCGATCGAATCTGGACCATCCATTTTGCGTGACGTGTGTCAGGAGATCCAGAGGGGGATCAGGATGTTTTCCATCGGGAAATCGGCATACCCGTGGACAAGTGCTCGAGGAAATCCAAGTGAAAACCCCGACAAGATCTGAGCCGCCCAAACCATAGGAACACGTGGCAGAGGATCCCGGAGAGTCGGGAATCGGGGAATTGGAGATCCGGAGAACAAGGAAAACGGGACTTCGAAAGTCTCGAAATCCCGAGAGCATATCTAAGCCGTCCGGTTGGAGAGGGACGCGTGTCACGAGATCGTTCCTCTCGAAGATCCGGGATACCAGGCATCGGGGCTATTCAAGTCTCGAAACAGCGATAAGATCTGGACCGTCCATCGGAGGGACAGATGTTAGAGATCAAGCGCCAGCGGCGTTTTGACACATCGGAAGATCGGAATTTCCGAGGACAAGAGCCCTGGGACAGGATAAGTAGCGATATCCCGAGAAAAGGATCTCAACCATTGATCTTGGTAGGACGCGTGGCAGGAGATCTGGGCGAGTCAGCATTTGGAGTATCGGGTTTTCCAAAGGCAAGGAACTCTTGCATATGGAAATCGCGATCCGCGATTTCCCGACGCGATCATAACCGTTAACCTGAGGGACACGTGTCCAAAGATCCCGTAGAGATCGGGGTTCGGCATTTCGGGATTCTCGGTGACAAGAAACTCACGACAAGAGAAGTCGCGAAATCCCAAAACGCGACGGTCCCACGGGCATAGCATTCCAGTGGAGGACAGGTGTCACTCCATGCCATCACAGGGAGTGGGGACCATAGACGCCAGAACGAGGGACAGGTGTCGGAAGGCCAAGCTTGGCCGTGAGTCAACGCCAAGTGGCATCGACGATCGGAGGTTCGGAATTTGCGAAGGCCTGTGCATCGCGACATCATAAACCCCAAAACCCCGATGGGTAGCTATAGGGTTGCGGACATATGGTAGCAGGTCCTATGGATCCGGGAGCTGAACCAAGAGAGCTAATGCATAGGGAGCACGTCGGAATTCGGGGAATCGTGAGTCTTGGGGGTAAATGAATCTTGATACTAGAAACCCCAAATCCCGATATAGAACCGGGGATTGGCATTTCGCTAATGCGAAGTTTATGGAGATTTCTCATGTATGGGAAGTTAATCCCAATTTTTTTTTTAAATTGTGGTAGTAGAAGTGTTACATTGCAGCACCTCTCACTGCTCTCCTAAAAAAGAACTCTTTCACTTGGACTCCAGCCGTTTCTTAAGATATTCAAACCTTGAAGACGCCCATCTGCACCACTCTAGTTATGGCCCTTCCTGATTTCACAAAGACCTTTGTGTTGGAATGTGATGCCTCAGGGAAAGGAATCGATGTTGTCCTTATGCAAGAGGGTTGACCCTTGGCCTTCACTAGCAAGCAACTATCTGAAAGGAATCTAGGCAAACCCATTTATGAAAAGGAAATGTTGGCTATTTTGCATGCCGTTGATCTGTGGTGCCCTTATCTCTTGGGGAAACGTTTCCAAATTAAGACAGACCATCAAAGCATCAAGTACTTTATGGAACAACACATTTCTTCCCCGGAGCAACAAAAATGGGTGACTAAGCTCTTTGGATATGATTATGAGATCATTTACAAGAAGGGCAAAGACAATGTGGTGGCGGATGCACTGTCCTGAAAATATGAAGAAGAAGGATCCCTTTTTCTCTTTCCTTCATTGTACTAGATTGGCTCCAAGCTGTGTGCTAGGAATGGCTACAAGATCCCAAAAGTTCGCATCTGATCCAGCAATTGCAGACCAATGCTCCAACTTCCCTAGGGTACTCTTGGCTCCAGGATGAGCTTCGATACAAAGATCATTTGTATTTAAGCAAACAATCAAAGCTTAAATCCACGGTACTTTCTGAGCTTCATGCTACACCCATAGCGGGGCACTCCGGGTTCACCAAAACCTATGATAGGGTCAAACGTTCTTTTTTCTGGGATAGTATGAAACAGGACATCCGTAATTTTGTCACTGAATGTGAGGTGTGTCAACGCAACAAGGGAGAAACAGTCAAATCTCTGGGCACACTACAACTGCTTCTGATTCCACCTATTATTTGGAAGGATATCTCTATGGACTTTATTACCGGCTTACCCAAATCAGGAAATAAATCAGTCATAATGGTGGTTGTGGATCGCCTTTCCAAGTATGCTCATTTCTGTGCTCTTCAACACCCATTTACTGCATCCACGGTGGCTCACATTTTCATGGACCAGGTCTTCAAGCTTCATGGCATGCCACACTCTATTGTTTCTAATCGTGACCCAACTTTCATAAGCAATTTTTGGCAAGAACTATTTAAGATAAAGGGCACCCAATTGCATCTCAGCACAACTTATCATCCCCAGACTGATGGTCAAATGGAAGTTGTCAACAAGTGTTTGGAAACATATCTGAGGTGTTTTGCCTCTGAAAAGAAAAATCAATGGGCTCAATGGTTACCCCTAGTTGAATGGTGGTACAACACTTCCTACCATACACTTACACTTACACGCATGACTCCTTTTGAAGCGGTATATGGACAGAAGCCACCTTCAGTTCTCTCATACTTACCGGGTACCTCGAAGGTCCAGGCGGTTGACCAAACACTTATAGATTGAGAGGATATTCTTCGTACCCTTAAAGAGAACTTGGTCATGGAACATAATCGCATGAAGCAAAAAGCAGATCAAGGTCGCTCTGAACGTCAATTTGCAGAAGGGGATCAGGTGTTTCTGTGACTGCAACTATACAAGAAAACTTTCCTCAAGGCCAAGCATTTTCAGAAGCTAGCACCCAAATTTTATGGTCCTTATACAGTTTTCAAGCATGTGGGACAAGTCGCCTATCAGTTAGCTCTGCCCAGTCAGTCGAAGCTACATCCTATTTTTCATGTTTCATGCTTAAAGAAGGTGATTGGAACTAGGTGCCACATTCAAACCAACCTTCTCGAGCTAACTGAAGAAGGATCCATTTGGCTACAGCCAGAAGCAGTTTTGGACCAGCGTGAGCGTTGCCTATGTCAGAGAACCATCAAGGAAGTGCTAGTCCAATGGAAAGATACAACTCCAGCAGATGCCACTTGGGAACTAGCTACCATTCTGCAGCAGTTTCCACATCTCAAGCCTTGAGGACAAGGTTGTTTTTAAGGGGGCGGACATGTTAGGGTCCTAACCCGCACATAGGTAGATCAATATATTCGAATGTAATAAAGGTCAATATTAATAAGGCCTTTCAATAAAATAGAATAAGGCGGATGTAAGAAGACCTAATAGAAGCTTCTGCTTCTAGAAGGATCTTCCTCTAGATGCTTCTCTTGATAGACATATTTAGTATAAATAAGGGTCGAGGGTATGAAAACCCTAGCTTGGAGATTATTGTAATAGAGCGTTGCTCGACTGGAGGTTGCCCCCTCGAAGAGGCCCGTGAACATTGCTTTCTGAATCAAAGTGTTATTTATGTTGTTATTCTTATATCATTTCTATGTTATTGTGGAGATTATGCTGGTTATATTACTGTTATTCTGCCATTTCTAGCATTTTATTTCTGTTCTGCATACTTTTTATATCTAGTATATTACAATTAGACTGTTTGGTCAAATTTATTCACTAGCTAACCTAATTACTCGGCTAAGATTAGACAGTTTAGCCAAGATTATTCACTAATCCTAAATACTTAAATTTAAAAGACTTGGCCATGTTTAAACTGTATGGATCAAGTCATTATCATTTCATGGGGCTTTATCCATTTTCTTTTATGCCCTCTTTTTATTTTTCTCATTTTTTTATTTCTTTTTCTCTTTTTTTTTTCTTTTCTTTTCTTTTTCTTTTCTTTCTTTTGTTTTGTAGAATGTAGCAACATATGCAAGTCAAAAAACACTAGAGGAACAAAATTACAATCAACAGTTGATCCTATAAATTATAGGGTTATAACAATGGCTCCACCTGGGGATGGTACCCTCCTTGCGAGGTGCCAAGAATTATGTTTCTCGTTGTCTTGAAAAACTTCCTCTCGAGCTTCTTCTGCTATCTGACTTGCTTTATTTTGAAAATTTTGATGACATTATTCAGTGTCTTAGGGCCTTCTCTGTGGGCTTCAAACACCTACACACAAACTGATTGTAAAATAAACAATATGTACAATGGAAAAGGAATGGTGATCTCTCTACTGAGGTGGAAGATAATGCTTCAGCATCCTGCCATTTACAGCCCCCCCTGACAGGTTTGATCCATCATTATTATTAATAAGGAAAGAATTATTTCCTTTGAAGGCCTGAATGGTGTAAGGACCCTTCCACAAGCTATCAAAATTTCCATGTTTACCTTTATCTTCATTTCTGGAGTCCCATTTCAAAACCAGATCACTCAATTCAAAGTTACCCTCTTTGGTTCTCTTGTCATAAATCTTTTTAACATTTTCCTGGATCACTTGAGTTTTGGTGTACACTTCTTCTCTGGATTGTTGTAACTGAATGATTTGATTTATTCTTCTTTGAATATCATTAGGCTCTGCTTGAGCTTCCTGTAATAATTTCATCACTGGAACTCCCATAGAAGGAGGAAAAATCGCTTCAGTGCCATATACCAATTGATCTTTTATTACTCAGTCTATCTTCCCATAGTGCAAAAACCAATTTGTTATGCCAGGACTTCTTGTTTTCTTGTAATGTTTTCTTGAGGATATTCACCAGAATTTTGTTTGAGGACTCAGTGAACCCATTTCCCTGAGGGTAATAGGTTGTGGAATTCCCCAACGTAATGTGGTATTGGCTACAAAAATCTGTGAGTTTTTTTGGATCTGAAAGTCGCTGCATTGTCAGCTATAATTTCTTGGGGCACCCAAAACGAGATAACATATTAGTTTCTAAATTTTTTATGATAACAGAGTCAGTAGCTTGCCTGCATGGCACAACCTTGATCCATTTGGTGAAATAGTTTGTGGCTATGAGGATCCACTTGTGTTGGCCTGAAGAAGATGGGTGTATTTCTCCAATAAAGTCCAAACCCCATTGTTGGAAAGGGGCTTCAACTGATATGGGTTTCATGGGAAGAGGAAGCAACTTCTTTCTACCTTCGAAAAACTGACATTTATGACAAGAAGTAACTTTGTTATGAACATCAGCAAACAATGTAAGCCAATAGAAACCAACTCTTAATATTTTGTTGGTTGTGGTCTTCCAACTCAGATGTCCTCCACATTCTCCTGCATGGAACTCCTGCATAACTTCTTTATATCATTTACCATAGCAAAGGCTTGTTTCTCCATAATATTATAATTCAACGCAGAGTCTCTTAAAGCTTTGCTAAAAAATGCGATGGGTTGCTCGTACCCTTCACTGTTTTTCTGCAACAATATTGTTGCTATAGCGTGCTCAGATGCAAAAGAGAAAATATAAAAAAATTTGGAATAGTCGGGGTTGATCAGAACTGGAGCTTGGGTAAGTGCATGCTTTACCTGTTCAAAAGACTTCTTGTCTTCAGTGTTCCATTTGGTTTTTGTGTCCTTTTTCAACATGTTAGTGATGTTCATAAGAAGTTCAGCCAAGTTGGGTATGAACCTTCTAAGGAAATTTATTTTTCCTATGAATGATTGCAGTTCTTTTAAGTTCCTAGGGTGTTCCACCTTCTGAATGTCTTCTATCCTACTGGGATCTATTTTGATTCCATCCTTGGAGATTGTGTGTCCCAGTAACTTGCCTTCCTCTAATCTGAAAAAATACTTCTTTGGATTCAATGAAATCCCAAATTTTCTGCATTTCTCAAACACGCGTCTGAGATGCTACAAATGTTCTGCGTCAGACTGGGAGTATATAGTCACATCATCCAGATATATGACTATAAATATTCCTAGTTCATCCACAAAAGAAATATCCATTACCCTTTGGAAAGTTGCACCAGCATTCATCAAACCAAAAGGCATCTTCACATACATGAAGGTTCCCCAGGGTGTGGTGAATGCGGTCTTCTCTTGATCTTCTGGGTGAACCAGGACTTGGTTGTAACCCGAGAAACCGTCTAATAAATAAATTCTACTGAACCCAACTACCTTTTTCAAAATATGATCCATTTTGGGCAATGGGTAGTTGTCCTTAAGAGACACTTTGTTCAGGTTTTTGAAATCTATGCAAATTCTGATCTCACCGGTTTTCTTCTTGGTAGGAACTAGGTTAGAAACCCATTTGGAAAATCTCAAGGGAACTATAATTTTTGCATCATACATCTTTTTGATTTCTTTCTCTATCATGGGAAGCAACTTGGGATTGATTCTCCTAAGTTTCTGCCTGAAAGGTTTGTGTTCTTCTTTTATGGGAATTTGATGTTGTATGATACTTGTGTCATAGGATTTTAAGTCCTCATAGCCCTAGGAAAAAACATCTATATATTCCTTAAAAAGTTCAATGTATTTGCTTTTTTTCTCCGGTGGCAGAGATTTAGACAGTTTTATCATTTTGGGGTTTTCTTATGTTCCTATGTTGCATTCTTCAACCTCTTTACCACTAGCTTCAATTTTCGGTTTTTTGGCTACATCGTTAAAATCAAACAAGTCTTCCAACGGAACTAAACCTCTAGGTAACACATTATTTTTCAACTGCAGAATATCAGAATCTACCTCATTTTCATTAAGTGCTTCAGCATCTATTTTATTTACACTACCTTTCTCAAAAATGGATTTATTTACAAATTCATCATCATTTTCTAAATCTATGTTTGTACATTCGAAAGCATTCTTACATTGTAGAAAATCTTCTATCTGATCATCATTTCCAAATACCTGCCAGTATCTAATGTTGTCAGAAACGGTTGGTCTGCACTTCACCTCCACTGTGTACTTGCGAGTGCGACGAAAAGGGATTTTACAGGTAGCTGTTGATGTAGCCAACCCATCTGCGAGTATATTTTGCCCCCTAGGCATTACCTGCAAGTCAATCTCAGTAAAGCATTGAAGAGAATCCAAAACAACGTTCCTATAGGCTCTAAGTCTGGGATGTTTTGCTACATACTCACCTTTGATCTGCTTGATAATCAATTCAGAATCACCCCTTACCATTATCTGCTTGGCACCAACTTTCTTCAATAGTTCCAGGCCGAGCATCAAACCTTCGTACTCGGCTATGTTATTAGTGAATTGGAAGTTCAGTTTGTAGGAATGGCTCTCTGAATATCTTGATCTGTGATTATGTAACCAAACTCCAGCTCTGACTCCCTCTTTACTTATTTCACCATTGAAATCCATGCTCCAAAAATCTGCTGGCAGTTCCTCACTTTCCACAGTTTTGACCTCTCTTGCCTCAATGATCTCTTTATTTTCCTTGGGATCAGTTGTGTCACTTTCTAGCTGGGCAATTTGTCCTTCCAAGTCACTGTCATTGTATAAGATGAAAGAATCCAGGTCAGAGTGGGCCGAGTACAGGGGGTAATTATGAGGTTTTTCTTGACTACTGACCATGTATTTCATCAAAGTTTCCCTGCACAGTCTTCTTTATTGTCCAAAGACTGGAACAATGGCATAAGACATGTCTAGTTGTAGAGTTCCTTTCAGCTTAGCTCCCCATGACCTTGATAGTAACATACCGTACTTTGGGGGGATGTCCGCAACTAATATATCCATTACCATACTCTTTGCCAGAATTTGGGCTAGGGTGATGCATAAGTCTTTGATTAGGCCTATGCATTTAACCTTGTTGGAATCAAAAGAATGCAAATCTTTGTAGGGTTTGGTGACTTTGAGTCCCAAATTTTCCATCACTACCTTGGGCATCAGGTTATGAGGGGCACCCGAATCCAACATAGCGTTGTCTAATATCAAGTCGTGGATATTTAGGCTGATGTAAAAAGGTTCTACAACTCCATTATCAGTCTGACCATCTACTTCAGGACCAAAAAAGAGCTCTGGTCAGTCATCAACAAGATTTACTGTGTCTGAATGATTTGCAGATCCAACATTCAAAGCCTTAGTACCTATCTTAGGTTCGATGCTTAAAGCTTTAATCACCTGCGACCTGTAAGCATTCTTGTTCATTAACTCGGAGAGGGGAATGGGAATTTTCAATTTAGCTAATTCTCCTTCAAAGTTGAATGTAGTGGAAAATTTGCTTAAGGTCTGTACTTCTAGTTTATCTGTTGGAACTCTATAGCCAGATGCCCTTGGTTGGCTTGTTTGACTTATTAATGAAACATCAGTCTGATTTTCTCTTTGTAGAATCTTTGGAGATCTTGGTGTAGAAGATTCAGTATTATTTCTCTCAAGGATTTTCTTGGGAGGGTTTTCTGAGGTCTTCTTGGTTTTGAATGTTTTCTTTGTTTCATTACCCTTCTTTGGAGGATTGTCATTTGCTCTCTTTCTCCTTAGGTTATACTGTCTGTGTACCTCAGCATTCTCAAAGGCCTCCTATTCTGTTTCGTCTGCTTCCTCATTTACCTCTGTTTATGAAAGAAGGAAAATCTCGTGTTCTTCCTGGGTGAGGAAAATGGATTCATCATCATGAATGCCCATGAGGTTTATATGAGTGTCATCTAATTCCTCAGGTACCTCCTCCCTATCATTAGCATAATTTTCCTAGAGTGGTGGTATGATCTGCTGATCTTGCCCCACTATTCTTTTTGATCCCTAGGATCTCTCTGCCTGATCTAGGGTGGATTTCTTCTGAAGTTTGGGTTCTGAATTGGAGGAGCATCTTGGTTATCCCTGGGGCGATTTATTTCAGCTATAGTAAGTCTCTCCATCATTCTCTCTATCACTCTGGCTAAAGAGTCCAATTTGGCATTTGAAGAGGATGTGGACGGTTCCTCTTTGATTGTGACCCTCCTCTCTGTTCTCTGCTTGGCTCTTCTAGCTAGTAGGTTAGCCTCCACACTTACTGCGCTTTTTTGCATGTCTTCCAGAGTAGCTGAATTTCTTTCCCTTAGCTGATATGACATATCAACGTCAAATACATCTGGAAACTTAATAAGTGCTAAACCTTGAGGGGGTTTTATGTCAGCAGGGATGGAATTGTAAAGGTTGTTGAACCTGGTGCAGTAATCCTGCACTGTTTCTCCCTGATTCCTCTTGATGTTCTCATACTCTGATAATATCTGGAGTGGATTTTTCTTAACCTCCCATCTGTCCAGAAAATGTCTGTGAAAAGTGGCAAGATCAATTATCGAAGCAGGACGTAAGGCTTTAAACCACTTTTTAACGTCCCCATTCAGGATTTGTGCAAATAATCTCATTTGTACATCAACTTCATCTACCTCCTGCAAATCAAAATAATCATTCATTTTATCCACATGTTGTTGTGCATTAATAGAATCAGTATTGTCGTACTGAGGCAGTCTAGTTTCATAATCTTGAGGCATGGCATGCAAAGGAGCAACCAACACCAAGGGAGCATATCTTGTTGCCATAGCTGGTGGACGATCTTGAACAATAACTTGTATGATTGGAGGGGATGTCACAGATGCAGTGGAGGACAAAGGGCTAGGGGGTGCAGAGTGAATTGTTTGAGGCTTCACAGAAGTTGCAACAATCGTTAAGGTAGAAAGTTTGACTGACTGCTAGAAATGAGCTATGTCCAAGGCTTGATAAAGATTAGCCACCAAATCTTCTAATTTATCAAATTCCTGGAGAAAAAATTGATCAACGTTTTCCCTAGGTGAGAGAATTTCAGGAGTCTTAGGTTGCAGGATGGTTTGATCCAACACAATTTCACTTACAAAGATGTTTGATTTTGTTCTAAAAAGGCTTTGTTCAAAAGTGATATCAAACTCAAGATCCTGAAGGGAAACTAGTTTCTCTGGGAGGGAAGGAGATCTGTGAAGGGGACTATGACTTCCTGAACCTTCCGTAACGATTTTCTTTCTGAGTAATTTCTCGGGATTGTCTATTGCGGTGGCAGGTTCTGGATCTGGGTGAGATCTAGTAAAAATTCTTTTGGGAGCCAGAATTCTAATTTTTATCTTATTTTTCTTTTAAGAAAAACTTAAATTGATTATATACAAAACTTAACACCCTTTGAACATTATCTCTTAATATATTTAGATTTTATGACTTGTTCAGAAATAAGGTTTTCTTTGCATAGAAAAAGAAAACGTAGGATTGGAAATTTGTTCAGATTCCCCAGTATGGTTGCCAATTATGTTAGCACTCTGTAAATTCCCAGAGGTTTATAAAGGGCAGAAGAAATTTACAAGAGGTAACCTTAACCAACCACTTCGAATCTGGGATTAACTATCAACCCTTAGTACTTAGTACTAAGGGTTGAAGTATTTATAATCTAAATTAACCCTTAGTACTTAAAAGTTTGAAGCATTTATAATCTAAATTAAAACGACCCTGTCATCAATGATCAAGACGTGACAAATGCTATTTTTAACTATCTAGATAACAAGATGCAAAAATATAGGAACTGATGATGATGCGTCGAATCTCTCATGCTGATTTTGGGGAAGACCATTGGTGAGTCATTCATATGAATTTGACTGCACTGGATGATGACTTGGACGAGACCTTTATCTTTACTTGATCAATTCACACAGCTCATCCCATCTTTGTGTACCGGGGATGGTAACTTTCAATAGCCGGTGGTAGATTTCATCCATCTCAGTATACTTAGCAAAGTCGGCTTAGTGAGGAAAATGTAATTGATTTCGTGTTGTATGCTGAGGTCAGGCTGCAAGGTCTCTAAGAACACTTTGCCTATGATTCTGCCCTATATCCCTGGGAACTTGGAACTGTCTTTGGCCATGGTGGCAATCTTTTTCTTATAATCGGATAAAGTCATCAATTTATCATTTAGGACAAGTAAGCCAGGAAGGCCATTTTTCTGTAAGGCCTCAAGCTTGCTAAAAAATCTCTGAACTCCAATGTCCATGTTCTGAGATTTCTCCTCCAACTACAACATTAATCCTCTTTTGGTCAACACTCTTTTGACTTCGAGGATAGTTTCTATTCTAACTTCAACTTTCAGGTCTTCAAGCTCTTCCTTGGTTTTTGAATTCAGGAAGTTGATGATCTCGTCAGCTGCCGAGGGAATTTCACCTAGCTCTCTTCTTATCCTGTCATTGGCCTGTCTACTCCTAAGCACTAGATCATGTTGCTTGAACATGATTTGCACCATGGGCCAAATTTCGTTTATGGAGTTGGAGATATTTGTCCAGATATTTTTCTTAGTCTCTGCTATTGTCTTACCTGCCATTGTTTGTTTATGAAGCTATTGTATTTCCTGTTTGAGATTCTTTGATGCTTGGCTCTCAATGTTGTATCTTGTTTGGAAGGAAGACTTGAGTTCCTAGAGACTTTCAATCTCCATTTTCAGCCTATTGATCTTTGTTCCTTGCAGAGTCATCTCCTCTATGGACTTTGCTAGCTCCACAGTTTTTCCAGTGCTGTCTATGGAGTTGCCGATGGAATTTCTGCTGTAGTGGTTGTTGGTACAACTCTTGTACTGACTTATGCAAGGGGAACTACACTCAATGGAATGACTTCCATCGGGGTTGATTATTCCTTCTCTTTCAATAACCTTTCCAATTATGCCTCCATTTCCTTGATCTGTGCGTTATGCTGCATGATTAGCTTCAACAATTCCTCTTTCTCGTCTTCTGCATCATCTATTTTTTATCTTGTGAATCCTCTGTTGGTTGCAATTTCAGTTGTTTTCTCAGAGATGCAATGTTAGCATTATTTTTCTTTAACATCACCTCTGCTAATTTTACATTCGAGGGATCATACCCAATCTTGAGCACCAACTCCTGTAAGGATTTTATTCTGTTATCCTTTGCAAAAGAGGATATCTTTTCCAACTTCAATTGGGTTTGAACATTGTTTAAAGATACCTGTAACTTTGTTGCTATAGAGGAAGCATGTGCCAATGTGGAGAAAAGAATTTCTCCAGTCTGTCTGTGCAAATCCATCTGGTCAGCTGGATGGACTTGTTTGGTGTCAAAAACAATAGTTGACCTCTTGTAGTCAGTGATCTCTTTGGGTTGAGACACCTTTGCTTGCAGAAATGATAGATGCATTCTTCCTTTCTCTATGTCAAAGGATGCAACAATATGTGTTGTGTTGTGGAGGTTTTCTTCCAGAACTGAGCGTAGGTGTTGTTGGTCAGCATCTGGTTCTTCTTTTAATCATGTCATATTTTTCGAAAATGTTCAGAGGTACAGATCCTTGTGGAGTTTGGGTGGTCACAGCTATACCCGTCTGCTTCTTTGAAGAAGAAGTGGACACCACTTGATGTTTTCCCTCAATCACTTTAGAAAAGTAGGGCGCTTCCTCACCATACATGTGAGTAGCATGAGTGGTTTTGGATCTTTTGCTGTATACCTGAAAATCTTCTTTTGATACCTCAGTGATTGAAGGAGAGGCATCCTTTCTTGGCCTTTTTTCCTTTGGTACCTGTGGGGTGGTAGTCTGTGAAAAAGAGACTGAAGGAGATTCATGTTGTTCGGTATCTACTAGAGTGTTTGCCTCCCACTCTGTCTGGTTCACGTACTTTTCAATTTCTAGTTTGAGGGTGTGAGCATAAGTTGAACTTTTGTTTTTGGATCTCATCTCTGCAATGATCCCACTTGGGTCATAACACTGAATGAAACAAGTGCTGAATTTCATTTCCTTTAATAGTTTATCCACCTCTTCCCCAGCAACTCGACTGTTGCAGATAAACGATCCTATTTGCCCTTTAATCCTCATCTGTTGTTTTTTCTTCAGAGACACAAAATGAATGTCATTTGAGTTTATCATTTGACGAATATACTCCAGTGCAAATATTCGAACATGCACATACTTGGGCAATTTGTATGGAGCTAGTTCACACCCATACACTCTGATCTCCATGTGATTATGGTATAGGAACTAGTCCCCAGTCTTTGCGAGATCTGAAAGGTGCAAAACTCTTTGGATATCCTCATTTATCCTCGGTTCTAGTCTTCCATTGAGCATGCCTACCACTGGGTGATAAAACAACTCAATGAATTGTTTGAAACTAAACTCAGTGGAGTTTCTTCTGAGCAACGACGTCCATAGAGTTACTGCTTGCGGTTTTCCGGCTTTTCTCCATATTCTTCATGAGAAAGGAAAATTTTTCTACTTGATAGAACATAAACATGTCGGCTAGTATTGAAGAATACTGGAACATGCCTTCTATAGGGAAATTTGCCAATTGATCGTGCAGGTTCTTGGCCAAAAAACCATTGTAATCAAACTAGGTGGAAACTTTCTCTTCAGCAGAGAAAATGGACAGGAAACCTAGGATAGGTTCATCCACCCATTCATCTGAGAAGTAACCGAGCAAACAACACAGTGTTGAGATAATCTGATTTCCGTTTTAGGAAAATATGGAAGAATGATAGGGAGGATTCTTCTTAGGGAATTGGGCATCTTGTGGAAGGAACAACTCAAATATTTGTGCTCTTTGGGGAAAATATAGGTTCTAATACATTTCTGTCAGAATTTCAAGTATGAGGGGAGAACAGGGTTCAGCTCTGGGTACCTACATCATTTGTTCGATGGCCTCGGGTGTAATAAGGAAAAGGGTTTCTCCAGATGAAGATACTATGGCTCTATGATCAGGGAGGTAGTGCACTTGGCATTTGAGAGTGAATTCGGGAAAATGATAGACTTGGGGAAAATGATACAGAGGGAAACTTGACTGCCAGAGCCCAATTTCATCGCTCTGATCGATGAAGGTGTCTTTAAACCATGACTATAGCTCGACGAAGTCGAAATTGGACTTGGTTTCTGAGATTAAATAGTCTTTGTCTGCTAATGGGATATGGTAGAGATCAACAGGAGGTGGGAGAAATGGATTTTCCTCCACATTTAACTTTTTACTTTTGGGCGCCATTGTTTTCCACCGGTACCTGCACACTGAACACACGTTAGTAGGCAAAAACTTATGGCTGATGAGATGTTGCAGAGGCAAAGGAAAATGAGTCTCTGATATGCAGGGAGTGTGAGTGGAATGCAAATGACTGAAATGAGGTTGGAATTTAGTGGACGGGTGTCTTTTGGGTGAAAAAAGGACAGGCGAGGAGAACAATAGGTATGTGGCCAGTAATAAATGACCAACGGGTCTTTTAAAGTGTGAGGGGGAAAGGTGAAGGACATATGATGTGTGTACCTGGTTAACATGCAGAATGGTGATTGGGGAATGAACGAAAAATATATGACCCATAACAGTTAGATGGAGGGGACATGCTGACGGGGTCATAAAATGGGATCTTGGAGGGGTGGTTTTGGGGTGTGGCATCTCTGGATGATGGTGGTGAGTTGGAAAAATGGTAAGCGGTAAATTTTTGGAGTGGGGAGGAAAAATGGAATGAGATGATTCCACGTAGAGATGGGGCCCGCCTGGACACTGCTTCATTCCGGACCCCCCCTCCCCACCCCGTCGTTAAAGGTAGAAAGGTCGGGGGGGTCTGGGATCTCTTGCTGACCATTGATCTGATCAAATCTAGATCAGTCATTGTCTCGAACGCATTCTTTAACCATCATGTCGGACCCCCCCCCCCCCCCCCCCC
>ML781503.1:753215-771703 GCA_009831015.1 Picea engelmannii
TTATTAATATAAACTAAGCCAATTAATCCTAAGTAATGTACACATTTTTCTATTTATAAAAAATAAAAATAAAAATCCTAAAAGGCCTTCATGAGTAATATCAAAAAGGCCTTTGGATCCTCATTGTAATAATTTTGTTGAGACGGATGCACGTAACAGCCACATCTCTTCTCATAGATAACTACCACCATTCGAGCAAGTGTTTTAGTTTTGCAGTTTTATAGTTTCATCCTATTTAATTTATTTAATAGAAGATATTGTTCACTAGATATCTGTGTTGTTCTTCATATCTCTGTGTTTATTGTATTCATTCTATTAATCAGTTTGTTCTTCTCCTAAATCTGGATTGGTGGTATCAGAGCGGTCTTCTCTTCATTTATTTTTCTTCGTGCATGTCCCCAACAAGATCTAGGTACAACAAGTTGGGACTCAAACCAATTGATCCGTTGCAATATCGGTCGCGTTGAGCCCGACAACAACCCATGGGAGACGAAAATACAGATGATGGAGCAGGAGATACTTTTAAAATATTTCTTTAGGAAGCCCTTGCGCAGCAAAGGAACAAAATGATGGACAACTTTGCGCAGATCCTTCGGCGGCTGCCGACACGAGAAGCATATTCATCAAGCGACCATGCAACCCCCTTCAAGGTACCCATAAATTTTGATATTCCATCATTTGAAGGACCGATAGATGCGGATGTTGTAGATAAATGGTTGAATTTGCTTGAAGGGTATTTTTCGTTCCACAAATTTTTTGATAGGGAAAAGATTACTTTTGCACTCCTTAAGGTCATCCCCCATGTTAAGGACTGGTGGGACACTTACTCTGAGCAAAGCGCCATAGAGGAATATGCAATATTTTTGGTTTCCCCTACACGGGATTCCTTCCAGGATGCCATTAAATAACGATACTACCATGTTGGAAGGTACGAGGACCAGTACATTGGATGGACCACCCTGCGTCAAGAAAGGGACCAGATAGTACCATATTTCACCAATATTTTCCATATCGTGCACACCAAATTGGGTATCAAATACACTGAGCAACATATGGTGCTCAAACATCGCAATTGTTTGCATAGATACATCCAAACATAAATGAAGTTTTGGGACATCACCTCATTGGGTACGGCTTATAGATACACTGTCAAGATCGAGCAGAAATTTAAGAAGAAGAGGCGAGAGTTTGGATCTGAAAACTTGTCACAACTAAAGTAGGGAACAGGTGGCCCCAACCCACACAGCAAGGGACAAAGCAAAGATTTCCACTCTCAGGACAACCAATCCAAGATGCAACACAAGAAGGGTAATGAGAAGACAAAGAAGGACACAAGAAAATGGTGTGAGTACCATAGAATCCCTTGGCACAACAATGAAGAATGATGCTCCAAGAAGTCACTCATGACCGAACTAAAGGCTTCCAAGTTAGAGTTCGATTATTATTCTGAATCAAATCCCGAAGGAGCGAAGCATGTTATTGATGTTGAACTCAGTTCCATTGTCTCTACCACCAAAGTATGACCAAGAGAACCAGAAGAACCAAATGAAGGGGAACGCCTTTTTCACTCACATATGTGGGTAAATGGGGCTCCACTTCATTTCATTATCGATAGCGACAGTCAGAAGAACTTGATTTCGGCAGAGATTGTCAAGCAGCTGGAATTACCAATGACACTGCACCTGTAACCCTACACCGTCGCCTAACTTTGTCAAGGAAGAGATATTTGTGTCATCCAACAGTGTCATATTCCCTACGACATCAAGCCTTTCAAAGATGAGGTATTGCGCAATATGTCTCCCCTTGAAGTTTGTGGTGTTCTTTTAGGACAACCATATTTGTTGAAGAATCATGTTGTGTATGAGTCTATACCCTGCAATGTTATTATTTCTTTGGGTAGACAATTGTACATGATACCAGAGGTAGCACCACCTACCGCTATTTCTTTAATATTTTCTAAGTAATGCAGTAAGGTCATTTCATAGATTGGGAAGTTATTATTCTTTGTGATCTGTGCTCATAGTAAGAATAAGGTCACTACCACATCCATGGCCTCTACATAGAGCCTCTCTTTGCAACAAAAGCAACTGGACGAGATCGTGGAAGAATACAGAGACATCTTCTCCTCACCCATCGGGGTACCGATGCACTGCCAAGTCAAGCATCCAATTGATCTGACCCTTGGTGCACCTCTACCTAATGCGCCATTCTATCACTGCTCACTGATGGAAAATGACGAAATCAGGCGTCAGATCCAAGATCTTCTTCAAAAGGGGCACATCATACCCAACTCCTCCCCTTGCGGAATCCCAATTGTACTAGTGCAAAAGAAAGATGGGACTTGGTGACTCTGCATTGATTACAGAGCCTTAAACAAAATCACAGTCAGGAACCAGTACCCAATTCCCAAGATCGATGTTGTGGAAGAATCATGTTGTGTATGAGTCTATACCCTACAATGTTATTATTTCTTTGGGTAAACAATTGTACATGATACCAGAGGTAGCACCACCTACCGCTATTTCTTTAATATTTTCTAAGTAATGCAGTAAGGTCATTTCATAGACCGGGAAGTTATTATTCTTTGTGATCCGTGCTCATAGTAAGAATAAGCTCACTGCCACATCCATGGCCTCTACATAGAGCCTCTCTTTGCAACAAAAGCAACTGGATGAGATCGTGGAAGAATACAAAGACATCTTCCCCTCACCCACTGGGGTACCGACGCACTGCCAAGTCAAGCATCCAATTGATCTGACCCTTGGTGCAGCTCTACCTAATGGACCATTCTATCACTGCTCACTGATGGAAAATGACAAAATCAGGTCTTCTTCAAAAGGGGCACATCATACCCAACTCCTCCCCTTGTGGAATCCCAATTGTACTAGTGCAGAAGAAAGATGGGACTTGGTGACTCTGCATTGATTACAGAGCCCTAAACAAAATCACAGTCAAGAACCGGTACCCAATTCCCAACATCGATGACCTTCTTGAACAACTCAAGGGGGAAAATTTCTTCAAAAAGATTGACCTAAAGTTTGGCTACCACTAGGTTCCCATCGAACCAACTGATGTAATGGAAGACAACCTTTAAATCTAAAGAAGGTCTCTTCGAATGATTGTTCATTCCCTTTGGCTTAAAAAATGCACCAACCACTTTCATGAGGTTGATGGATGATGTATTGAGACCCTTCACCAACTCTTTTGTGGTGGTATATTTGGATGACATCCTCATCATCAACAGAACTTGGTAGGAACACATGCGGCATATTCAACAGATTTTGAGCACTCTGCGGTAGCATAAGCTATATGCCAACTTGGAAAAATGATCTTTTGGCATGAATAGGGTCCAATACTCGGGCTACATTGTTGATGAGAATGGGGTACATGTTGATCTAGCTAATATCCAAGTCATCCATGACTGACCAGCCCCGACCACACTAATCGATCTTTCACATGTGTGAGTCTTATTTGTTGGGGACGTTGTACATGCTCTCTACACACCCTGGCCTAGGTCAACCTTCTTGATTATTTGATTGTAGCAACCCCTAATGGGTTGCAACGTGGACCCATGCTTATTCCTTTGAGAAAATTCATCCCTAGGGGATCAATGGTAAGCTTGCTTAGTTCTTGCAGTATCCATTGATGGAGGAGTTCATCAATGCTTGCATCGATCTTGTCTGTTGGTGTCATGATATGGGAGGGAAATGATGGGGTTTTGCTGAATGATTTATCGATGTTGATGTCATGGTAATTTGTTTCTAGAGTGGGTACATGTGTTCAACATGTTAGTTCAACCAAAAACTTTGGGATGAGTGGTGGGCGTGCGTGTTTCTAGTTCAAATATTTACAATGCACCGTACATCGTTTCCTGGATAACTATCCTCTTACACAAAGGAAGATAATGTGAGGGACCGTATCCCTCATTCAAAATTTTTCCTACATATCTTCTTCTACAGTTACTCATTCTCGGTAAGGTTGACGATGAGCATCCCACCATTGTGCAGGGCTCCCTATCAGTAGTGTATCCAGTGCGTGAAGCCACTGGTACTATGGAATGTGTTGTATCCATGCAATTAATGTGTCTATCGGCTTCGAACCATCATATTGATAGGATCCAAATTTTTTGACATACTCTTCCACAGAGATATGAACGCACCTCCTCGTTGAGACTTAATATAGCTTATTTTTCCACCTCTCCATGGCATCCACAAAATATGTATCATAATACTTGACACTCCTCTATCTTAGCTCTCCATCTGTTGCGGGGTTGATGTAGTCCTCCATGTGCCCCATGACTTTGTAAATATTTTCAATGACTGAGATCCATCCATCCTCATCCACATGCTCATTGTACCAATTGGCCTCATATGGGTCTAGTGGCATGACCACGTGCATGTTGTCGATTTAAAAGGACATGTACCTCTTCTTCAAATTTAGAACCACATTATTGTCAAAGGCCTAGTCAATTTCTAGTAGTGAAGGGTATGGATCAGACACATCCATGATCTCAATGACTTTGAAATCAACCTTTGTTTTCACTCCTTCGATGTTCACTTCTACTTTCTCCAATCGACCGATGGGGTAGATCTTGTATTAATTACCCAGTCGGAGTTGAATGGGTGACCAAACCAACTTAATCTCACCCATAACTTCCCAAGATTTCTTTGGAAAAATGTTCACGTCGAATCCTAGATCTAACATGACTCCATCCATATCGTACCCATGAAGCTATGTTGTCATGTTGAATTCTAGTCAACTGCGCTTTTGCTTACTGACCTAACATACATCTCTTTGTAGGAATGGGGCAGATATGGTAGTCTCATCTCCTTGTTATTTCATGCAAGTAGCTAACATCAGGGTTATGTTACTTGTTTCTTTTGGATATTTAAGAAATTAAAGACAACAGTGCAAGAAGGTATTGATTTGATCTTCATCTTTTTCCATGTGACCTAGGTCACATAATGCTTCTACATGTGTTGTGCATTGCAACTCCTCCTCGCATTGTTCTTTGTATAAATTTTTCTCAACACATCGAAGCATAGTCTGTATGCGTGCTTCCTCTATTGATATTTGGGCCACGTATTGTATCTTGTTGCACACACGAACCTCCTCCTAATATATTTGTGTCATGTGCTGCAATTCCTTGTGCACGCGAGCTTCTTCTAGCGATCTCTATGTCACCCACTACACCTCTTTGTGGATCCGCGCTTCTTCTAATAACCTTTGTGTCACCCTTTGTACCTATTCTCGGGTTTGTGCCTCTTCTAGAGAAGTTTGAGTTGCACATTGTAGCTCCTCACATGTTGTTTCTTCTTCAAGTGTTCTATGTGCATCATGCAAAAACTTCTTTTGTTGAGCAACATCAAACTTCGGGGGGGGGGGGATGAGGTTCCTTTACGATCTTTATGTCTGATTTTTTAACTGAGCCTTCACCATGCTTGAGGTCTGCCCCTATCTTCACCCCTATGTGGGTTACTACCTGAATGTCCTCCTCCTCATTCTTCTTCTTATTCTTGCGTGGCTCGACATGCACCATGTTACATTTGGTCTTCTTGTTCGAGTCCCACTTCTTCAGTAATTCAGTACAATCCTTGGTTACATTTTCAATACTAAAACAATATGCGCATAACATGCATAGTTTGGTGCAAAATTATGAGACATAACCAATGTCACCACAATTGAAACATGTGTGGGGTCTACCACCTTCGCCTCCATATCTTCGGCCGTAATTGCACCCATATCCACCTCAAGGTATTCCTTGATATCTGTCTCTGTCTGTGCCACTGAATTCACCACCCAATTTCTCCTCCTGCACCCGAACTGCATCACAGGTGTTGTATTGCACTAACTGGAGGGATCAACAACTATTGACATCATGTATGATAGATTTGTGGAAATCATAGAATGGGGTGTGAGTTGTTGTCTGGTATTTTTGCAATGTGGGACAATGGGTTGGAACATGGCCCCACTTCCTTCATATTTCACACCATTTGGAAGAACAAGGCACTCGTTTCAGCGATGCCCCTAAGAATGATATGTAGTACACTATACGTGCTCACGCATGACTTTAGTCTTAGAAATATATTTTAAGTGTATCATTCGATTGGCCAATTATGATTGAAACTCCACCAACCCAACAAATGTCTCGGCGCCTCCAAGTGTAGCTTCCAAGCGCATTGCGATCTTTGACTGCCTCTGCCTAATTCGTCAACTTTTGTTGGGTGAAGAAGACTTGGATATGGGGGAGTAAAATCGTAATGAACCATTCTATGTATTGCATGTCCTATGTTTGGAACATCAACGCCCTATCCAAAAAGATCTTAAACCATTGGTCATAGTCCCAAATGGTTTCTCCTTCTTTCTGTTTGATCTCCTTGATTTTAGTGATGCACTAGGATTCTAACTTAGGCTTATAAAACTCCCTAAGAATATCCTTCTTGATATTAGTCAGAGAACTTGTCTATCATGCAGGTGCAGTATCCTTTTATTTAATGTACCATGTCAGGTCTTTATCGTTGAACGTAGTCTCTAGTTGTGCGATCTTGGTTGCATTCTATGTAACTCTATTTATACACCATATTGCTTCATAGGTGAACTAGTTTTTCTCTACATTGTCTTTACCCATTCTATGGATCATGGGAAACCTCAGTGTACTGTCTTGTTTCTCCATCTTCAAACTTGATCTAGCTTCTCCTCTCTGACTATTATTGGTTGGATCTTTCCACACCATTGTCGCTTGGGGCAAAGTATTGTTGACTTCACCTTCTTCTTCACTTGTCTCGTGACTTTTTTATTCTTGTTCTCTTTCTTCATCTCCAATCTCTTCATTGTTTTTTTTTGTTTTCTTCTTGATTAAAAATGTGCAAGGAGGGTGGTACAAAGGGGCGGGTGATTCCATCTTCTTCTGAAATTTCTCGTGAGGTGAACCAAAGAGATATATACTTGCAGTTGCACAAGACCATCCAATACTTCCAACTCATCTCCCCCACCACTAGGGGAGCCTGCATATTACTTTTCTTTTAGAGCACCAACATTTTGTTCTCTACCTTCATGTCTTGACCATGCACCACAAATATTTTCTCCTTCTCCTGGGTCAATCCACGCGCTACCACTTCACACTTTGTCTCCCAATCCAATCTGTGCACTGCCACTTTGCGCATAATTTCTCTCTCTAATGAGCATGATACTACTCTTTTCACTATCCTCTCTCCTTATCAGCGCACCACAACTTTACACTTCATCTTCTTCTAAGGTTGTGACACTCCACAATAGCCAAAGGGGGTAGACTTCATCACCTAGGTATGAACTAGTATCAATATTGGTATCCCTACCAGACATCGTATCCTCTATGACATGCCTCTTCGTGGGCCTATCCTCGCCTGTACTCCACTCGGACACAACATCCACTCCCACACTACCACTTGGTGCAATTTCTTTTCTCTTCATCTTAGACTCGACCCCTCATCGCATGCCCTTAGAAAATTATTTTCCATCTTTCTCTTCCACTCTTCTTTTTACCTCAACTCTTTGTATGTATCTCTCGACTCTTTTTCTCTTCTGCTCTTCTGGGTCCATTCCATACCCCACCTCATCTCAACTATTTCTTGGATCATCCTCAATGGATCCATCTTTTAGATCCTTTTACCCCACCTTTTCCAAATCACCGCCCCCCAACCCTAGGGGGTTTACTTGGCCATTCTATTGGGATCTGTGTGCATCGTTCTTATTTCCACAAATAACATTTTGATCCAAGTCCACTTGTTATTTAGCGCCTTCAATATATCAAGCTTGGCTTGATCCCAAACTATTAGCTCCACTGACAATGCATCTGAAATGATAACAACTTTCCTTTTCAACCATTCATGAAACAAACAAGTAAATTTCATGAAGAAGAGCTCATGCATATCAAAGTAAAAATATGTGTATTTCCATTCTTTCACATTCACCCTCAATCCTTGCGTCTCTTGCAGGGAAAAACTATCTTCTTTCACTTATATCCAATCTTGAATCTCCTCCTTAGAAATATGCCAACTCATTTTTCTTTTCCTTCATCGATCTCAACGAGACTTCAGGTCTTGGAAACATAACCATTTTTTGGGTGCTTTTGGTCGACGCTTTCATGTGTCCCATCCTTCTTAATGCTAGGGATTTTTAGACCCAGGATTCATCCGAAGTTGTCCAACAAAAAACCCAAAACATCGACATATCAATCCTTGGCCAAGGTCGAGGAAAGTCTCACCTGGGATGCAAAGGGGATCACAAATACCATAAGGTTTTATGATAGGGATGAAGGTTTAAACATATGACACATCAATTCAATTGGCATCCATATAAATCATGTATGATAAACTATGAGGACTAAGAATTAAAACTATACACACACATGTTAAAATCATACATAATAGAAGTAGAATGTAGCAGAATTGTTGTATCTTTATTACTGGAAGAAAGTAGTCATATCCAAGATATGCATTGCACATGACAAACACATATGAAATCCATAGAACTTCACATATTTTCTACATAAACTCTCAGAATTACAACTTGCTACAAAATGTGCCTTTGCTCAAAACTCAGACATAAAATAGACACAGAACTATATTCAAATCATTACCACAATACAATAAGATCAGAGTGAGCTCCACATTGATAGCTATTCTAACTTAGAAAATATCTAATTGGCTAACTAGCTAGCTCTATTTATGATGTTAGAGATTCATTTTATAGTTTTCCTCTATTGGGGAGAGTTGTCTCTTTTTTGTCTACTCCACTCAGTTGTGTGATAAAATTTCCTCGCACGCTTTTGATGTCTACCATCGCTCCACATAGACTACTTACTTAAGAGAAATATTAACTACTTGAACAACTTGTTTCCTGACCTTCCCACATCTTTGTATACTGTTGGAAGTAATCATTCAGGGGGATTTTCCAATGATTCCTTTCTTAATTCTGGTGGGAATCTTCTTGTTTTCTGGTGCACTTGAAAATCAGACTAACACACACTTGGTATTCTTTAAGCATGGTGTGCAAATGAAAAACGCGGTCCAGTGTACATTCTATTTCATTCCTCGCACATTTCCTTGGGCACCTGCAAAACTATGGAATGATCGCGCACAACTTCGTTTGTACGTGGGCACAAAACTAAACCCAAAAATTTGGGTGCCAACTCCAACCTATAGTTACAATGTTTGTAGGCACCAACCTATCGAAGACACCAATCTCCTTAGCTAAGCACCAACTCAACAAGATGTACTAGATATACCAATTTTCTCCTTTGTCTTTCTAGAAAAAAAATAACATCATGATTTCACAAACAAAAAGACTCCATATCTTCCTTGTTTGACCTCACACCTCCCTACCACCCTTGGAAGATTACATTCTTCTCTTTCTGATCTCTAGCTCCTGAAAACCTCAAAGCCTCAACACCCTCACATTCACCTCTTTCACCTTTGCATACTTACACACACACACACACTCATCCACATTCTTCAACTCTCAATTTATACATTATCTCGTATGCTCAAGGTTTTTTCCTCATACCAAAAAAATGAGCTCATGAGGTCGGCTCCAACTCCCTTGACTTCTACCATAAAACAGAGCTTCAAAATTTCGTTTGTATTGGTTCCAATTTTATTCCTTGTTTTTCGCACAAGTGCACTAAGCCATCGAGCTCTTTAAATGAATAGCACAAACTGCAAGACTCAACAACTATCTAATCAGGTCCTTGATCGAACCTTAGTTGTTGATCTGTCCTCTTTTGCATCAATATGTTAATTGGGCTATCGGGATCTCACGCACACATCAGCCTTTGATGCACAACAAAAATACTATTTGGTACTTGATTCAATCTCGTCCGTCGATCTGAAAGGTTAAATGCTCCACTTCACTACATATCGAGACCATAGGGACTACCGGTTCACTGCTCCATTGAGATCCCAAGCCTTTAATTTCCACCTTCAACTTCTCTCTCAATCCGATATACCAAGCCACCAGGCACCGGGATCATCGGGCCATCGATCTATTGGCCCCCCAAAACTTAAAACACATGCCTTCAAACTTCCACTCAGATCTGGTATGCCATCGGCCTCATCGGACCACCAACCCACCAAGCCTTCAACCATGTGCCTTAAACTATTATCCTCAATCCGATATGGAATCGTGTCTCGCTCTTTGTTTCGATTACTGGGTGATTGTCCCACTGGGCTCATTGGCTTATCGACCCATCAGGCCCCCGAAAGCTTCAAACACGTGCCATGCTCCTTCAATCTTCTGGTATCTGAAATGCGATATATGTTGACGTGGTCTCCATGTGGAATCATTTCCATGTGTACTGGATGATGTGGCATTGGTATGTGGCTGTTAACATCACTTCCATGTGGACCCCTTCCTTATGTATTGAATGATGTAGCGTTGACGTGTCTACCCTCGTGGCGCTGATGTGATTATTGTCGTGGCTTTGATGTGGCATCAACCACTAGTCCATTGAACCTTCAATACTTCAACACTGTTCTTTTGACCTGATCCAATATGTAACCTTGTTGCTCTGTGTTCTGTCTACCTGGCGATTGGCCCACTGAAATTTCAACACTACACCTTCAATAATCTACCTCGATCTGGTATGAAAACTCATCTCTCATTGTTCTGTCTACCGAGGGATCATCTCACCTTTCAACACCACACCTTCAATCATTTTCCCCGATCTGGTATGGAACTTCGTCTGACAGTGTTCCATCTACTGAGTGATTGACCTACCAGCCTCAAAGCTTCAATGTTGTGTTGGCAATCCTTTCTGGTCTAGTATTGGAACATTGCTTCTTTGTGCTCCTGCCATCATGTTGATGTGGAAGATAAAGTGGCCTCCACGTGGTCCATCGTACTGACTTGGTTGCATTTATAACACTGGCGTGGCAGATGGCGTGACCTCCATGTGGCATCGAAGCTGGCCCAATGGGCCCTTGAGACATTAACATTGCACTTACATTCCGCTCTTCCGATCTCTTGATATCTGATATGCTACACTAAGTCATCGAGCTATCAGGCTCATTGGGGCACCTGGCTATCGAGCCCTCAAGAAATTTAACATTGCACTCTCAAGATATCACTCTGATATGGTATCTTATATTTGATATGTCGAGGTCCCAATCCTTTGATCTTAGTCATTGATCTCCGATGGTCGAGATTTAACCGGTTCCAGGTCCACAGTTCTTCATGCCCAAAAGCTAACATTTTTCATAGAGTTCCATAACACGCCTGTCACCATTCAGACTATGTGATAGCGCCTTTACTTTATAAAGCTTTTGAATACAATTTTCCCAATGAATGTGGGATAAATCGATTGTGCTGCAATTTACCTTGGTCTGGTTAACCAAGACCTCTCTTTCCAAGCTCATCATTTGCGCTTCCTCTGTGCCCTCATACTTCAACTCTCATTCTTCAACGGGTTCATTTCATCCATCCTCCAATCACACAAATCCTCTTCATAACTTTCCATAGGTAAAACATCGAACGAGTATAATCATTTTCACAAAGCACGAGAAGGAAAACACCACTAACTTCTACTCCTCTCTGTCTAGTTCGATTTATAATATGGATGTTTCCTTTGTCTATCTGGTCTGATTCTCTTTATCCTCAGTAGCCCCCCCTTGTCTTTGACATCAATGACAACAATTTTCCAACACTTATATCATTACAAACTAGATTCAAAGATGAATCCATTGGTATCAAGTTTGATAGAGAGTCTTAAAAAATGCAAGGATCCACCCTTATTAAACTGCAACAAACTCTATTATTTTTATTGACCAAAAATTCTCAGTTGAAACGATTTCTAAATAAAGAATTCATTTTAACTCATAAACTCTCAAATAAAATATTAATATCATTTTTTTAGAAAAAATTATATTATTCACTATGAGACTTTTAAACTCACTTGAGAGTTTTTACTTTATTAATCTCTACTATAGTAAACTCTTTGTAACCTAAAGTAAACCCACATAACGTCTCCATAGAAACTTTTTAGTTTTGGTCAAAACTTTTAATCACTTAAGCTAGATAGTTTGTAAACCATACTTTCTATATAAATTATATTATTCACTATGAGACTTTTAAACTCACTTGAGAGTTTTTACTTTATTAATCTCTACTATAATAATTTAAGCTTTGTGTAAACTCTTTGTAACCTAATGTAAACCCACATAACGTCTCCATAGAAACTTTTTAGTTTTGGTCAAAACTTTTAATCACTTAACCTAGATATTTTGTAAATCATACTTTCTATATAAATAATAAAAATCACATTGCTTTATAATATCTTATTTCAAAATGCATTATTCCTCTTCACGTTTTCACCCTATACACACATATGTAATAACCATTCATAAAACATATTCTCAACACCAAATTATATCATTACTCCCCAAAAAAAAATTATGGGGCATACCACGTTGTTGTAAGAGAGTAAAAATGGACCTTCCACATAAGAAAGAGGTTGACTAAATTTTTTTGGTATTTTTAATTAGAATTGGGTGATGTAAATTTGGACAAAATTGTTATTTTCTGTTGTTTAAATTGTTTTTCTGAATGCATAAATGAATTTAGCTTACTGAAATCTTTTACGCACTTCAATTATACAAACTTAGCCACTCAAATATGCAAATCCAACCATTCTTCATCAAATTTAGAATAAAATCAAACAAAAAAAATCACAAAAAATAAACAAAAAATAAAACATACAACATCCATATCAGAATTTGGTCCTTTGGATTTAGTAATCATAATCACCATCATCTAGGATTTCTTTAATCTAGCATATCGTCTCAACCCAAAACTTTAATGACAACCATTTTATCTTTAATGCAAATGGATTGACAACTAATGTAACAAAAATATATCACCTCAAACACATACAACCAATAAAGACATGTTTACATTACCATCCACATCAATCACATCTAATACCTTAAACTAATAAATCACAAGTCAACTCAAAAGACCCTTACAGAACTTTTATCAAATTTTTATTTTAAAATAATTATGCCAAAAACATCTTAGTGTTGGTTTTTGCTGAAAACCTGGTTGACAAGTTTTCAAATACCACCTCTCACATCAAAGACTAATCAAAGTCAAAAAAAACTTAAATAAAACAAAAAAAAATTAAATAAATAAAATAATTATAAAAAACTAAAACCTCACATCAATGACAATTCCAATTCAAAGTCAATGTAATGTAGTACAACTATAAAAATTAAAACCTTTCCCATCAAAGACAAATCAAAATCAATGTGATGTAGTACAACTAAAAAAACCCAACTCCTATACTCTACACACCGTACTCTATACACATCCCGTGCTGACAGGCTATCTAATGGGATAATTACTGTGTGCAACGCAGTAAATAGAAACGCGGTAAAAATATATTAATTTCACCGTGAGAAGAAACAAGATAAAAGGATTTTGAAGCGAAGTTGGTGGTAGTAGTTACGTATGGCCGGACTCGTAATTTTAGAAATATTATATATATTATAATGTTGATATCAATAAATTTATATTTATAAAAATTATATATGGTAATTTATTTATTTATTTTAATTAAACCATAAGAAATGGATTTTTTGAATTTTTTTATGAGGTAAAATTATTTTTAATTAGTTAATTATAAAAATTGTATATGGTAATTTATTTATTTATTTTAATTAATGATGAAGAAATGAATTTTTTAGATTTTTTTATAAAATTTAAATGATAAAATTAATTATAAAAAATTAAAATTATATTATAAAAATTAAATTAAAATTATAAAAATTAAAATAAGTTGAATAGACAAATATAAACTCAAATTTAATTTAAAATAGAAAAATTAAAATTCAATTAAAATAAGTTTAAGACACATATAAAGTCAAATTTAATTTAAAATATAAAAATAAAATTAATTATTCTATTTATAAAATAAAAAATGATTAGTAATATTGTATTATATATATATATATATATATATATATATATATATATATATATATATAATGAATTTAAAAAAAAATTATAATGAATGAAAGTAAAATAAATAAATTAGACAAATTTGTTTTGTAAACCTAAATAAATGGATATTGGATAATTAAGTAAATTTGTCTTAGCTAATTAAATTTAAAATACAATTTATTAAATTTGTTCATAAAAGTTACAGTGTATAGCAAATGTTTTTATGGTAAATTTTGAAATAAAATAATTTAACTCACAAATATTCAAGATAAAGTAAATGTTTCATGACAAATTTTGAAATAAAATAATTTAATTCCAATATTTTTATGATTTTTATTAACAACTTTAATCTCAAAATGTTTCTTAATTTACTTTGGCATTCTCATTAACCCGTTAAAGAGTATGTTAGTATTTAAAAGATTTTAAACAAATCTCTCTCTCTCTCTCTCTCTCTCTCTCTCTCTCTCTCTCTCTCTCTCTCTATATATATATATATATATATATATATATATATAATACTTCTTAAACATTTATTAATATAAACTAAGTTAATTAATAATATTTAAACTATTTTTATCAAATTTTTATTAAAAAAATAATATTTTAATATTTCTTAAACATTTATTAATATAAACTAAGCCAATTAATCCTAAGTAATATACACATTTTTCTATTTATAAAAAATAAAAATAAAAATCTTAACATTTCAGATCCCATGGATCAAAGCATTTCAAAACCCTATTTAGGGTTTTGTTCATTTTAAACCAACTCAGATATTCAAGTCCTCTTATGAAGATCAAAGGATATAAAAGATGGGTAGGTGCATACTTTCATAAGGAGGTATAGTATATGGTTTATCTTAAACATAAAATCTCCACTTCATGTTTTTTTAATACGGGCATAGGTAAGACCAGTTAGCTTAGCCTCCTTTTCTGTGGTTGTTTAAATATGGCAAGTAAGCTGAATGGTACGTGTTTCTGTTTTCTAGATTTTTAGGCGATTTACATGAGAGTAATGCATCTCGCTTTGCTCTCCTCCTTACGGAGATCTTAACGAGCCGGGTCTGTAATACCGATGTTTGCTTTCGACCATTGGAATATCAATTCGCAGTTCAAGAAGATGTAATTAAAATTGACAATCAAATATCCATTTTTTTCTTAAAGAATATCCTTCAATGGGAGCCAGGTATGTATCGATGGGATCCAGATACAGATGAAGACAACCTGATCGATCAACGGCGGGCAGATACAGATCAGTACCTCGTCTCTATTCTAAAACACACTTAGTTCAATCTGTCACCTATTCTGTATAAGTATGACAGTCTAGATTCGCATGTAATAGCTGGATACATGCTACATGATACACATATTGACCTATGTAGGCCTGATTCAATTAGGGCTTATTGAACATGGGGAACAAATCTTGTCTATAGCAAAGCTTACAACTTCTTACAAATGGGACCAAAAAAGCTTAAACCAAAAAACTTATTGGAGTGTCTACTGGGGTGTCGGGTACAACCGAACATGCACCCTTCAAATTACAACAATTCATTTCTTATGTATTTGTTGATGAATGAAAAAACCAAAAATTTAAGTATATTCTTTTGCATGTCTCTGCCCATCTTTCTTCTTTGCGACTTTCTTCGTGCAGTTTTTACTGCTCAATAATGCGGAAACGTTGTCCATAAAATGGCTCAGCATCAATAATATTTGTGACTTCTTCTCCTTGGAAGCCTCAATCTTCTGTCTTGCAATATTGCAAACTATTCGCTTCATGGTGACTCTTCTTCATCATAATCTGCTTCTTATATTCACTGATATCGGGTCTCTACTAGCCTAACTGGAATCTCTACTAGCCTAACTGGAATCTGCTTCTTCGATTCACTGAAATTGCTTCACTCTTTGCAAATTTCTTAATAAAAGTTAAAATAAATCTCATCACCATGAGTTTTCCTCTTGAATTTAACTGTCTTGGATTCCATATTCTCCTGTCATTTGTCAAAGTAGCTAATTCTAACAAAATAACTACATTAATATTGAACTAGTTAAGCTCAATACCTTTTTTACATTTTCAATTCCAAGACTTAAATATTACTGGAATTGCAACATTTTCACTTTCCCTTCAAAGTAAATCTTCCATCAACAATTTTCTTATTTTTTAACTTTACCCACGTTATTTCTTTATGGACACCAAATGCCAATATTACTATGTCCAAAAATATTAGGACTTCCTTTCAGTGCCTCCTAAAAATTTGTCCATGGCTTCTCTTTAAAATAAATAAGCATTTATAATTTCTCCAACCTATATTTTTCTAATTTCTCCAACCTATATATAAAACTTATGCAGGTTTATGACTGCAGAATTAACAATTCTTATAGCTAGGTCTTTGCGGCTCCTCAATGATTCTTACAGTTGGCTCTTTGTGGCTCCTCACACACTGACGATTTTTTTTTTTTTTCATACGGACGGTTCGAAAGCTCTCACACATAGGCGCACACTGCTGGTTCTTCACGGCTCCTCACACACTGACGATTTTTATTTTTATTTTTTTTCGTACGGACGGTTCTAAATCTCTCACACATAAGCATGCCTTTGGACGACAGATTCGTGCCTTTTCATCAAAAATCTCATTTGGACTGCATGGATTTGGGCTACACCTTCTGACTTCAACCATATTTTTAAATAGATACAGATATGGAAACTGTGGTAGTCTCTTGGATGGCTAGTATTGCTACGCCATGCATACATGACCTTTGAGGCCAATCTTCTTCTGCTCAGTTTATGCAGATAGACAGGAAAACGACGGTGGTAAGTCTTCACTTTCACGTGACTCACAATCGAATCCTCTTCTCTCAAAGGAGATAATTTCATAACTGTGGGTCTCTGGGCCCTCCAGTGATGGAGTGAGGCTCAGACCTCCTCTGATACGATGAAACGATTAAGCAGAGACAAAATTGATGCAACACACTACATTATTGATGTGTATTCTATTAATATGAACATGTATAGTTACACAATATGGTTATAAGACGTTAAGGAGTTACCAACTCCTGTAACAATACACTAACTAACTAGTTAAGAATGTAATTAGGTGTTTTCCTTAACTGAGATGGCTTGTTACTTTTGCAATTCTTGAAGTATGCTCTTCTTTTCAATCAAAATTTTGCTGGAAATTTAAAGTCCATCTTATGAAGATCAGAGGATATAAAAATATGGGTAGCGTACTTTCATTAGGAGGTATAGTATATATGTTTTTTACTTAATTGATAAAAAAACCAACCACAAAATTTGGAGGTAAGATGGGCCTACAAGTAAGATCGGTTAGCTTAGTCGCCTCCTTTTTAGTGGTTGTTTAAATATGGTAAGTAACCTTAATGGTACATGTGTTTGTTTTCTAGATTTTTAGGCGATTTACAGCATAGAAATGCATCTAGCTTCCATATCCTCCTCCTATCGAAGATCTCAACGAGTCGAGTCTGTAATGCAGATGTATGCTTTCAACCATTGGAACAACAATTCGCAGTTCAGGAAGATATTATGAAAATTGACAATCAAATACCCATTTTTTTGTTACAAAAGATCCTTCAATGGGAGGCAGGTACGTATCAATGGGATCCACATAAAGATGAAGACAACCTGATCCAACAATGTAAGGCAGATACAGATCAGGACCTTGACTCTATTCTAAAACACGCTTGGTTCAATCTGTCACCTATTCGGTATAAGTGTGACTGTCAGGATTCGCATGTAATAGCTATAGTCCCATTGGGGGTGAATTCACATCTTTTGGAATTTGTTTATGAAAATATTATCATCTCTTCATATTTTAAACCCCCTTGTAAGTCGAGGAAAAACAAGAGGCGCGTCAGCCGCATCACTCTCCCACCAGCAGTACAACTCAAAGGTAAAGGGGTGAAATTCGCTCCAAACAAATGGCCGCTCAACGAAATTCGTTTTGATCGCAGAAACCTCATGCTTTACTTACCCACAGCTGAAATGGGTGGCAAAGCAGACGTTGTTTTGAGAAATTTGGTGGTATTTGAAGCTTCTATGATAAAGTGAGAAGTAGAGAATACAAAGAAAGAGCAGAGCAGAAATAGAATTCAGTATATTAAGTAAAAATGAAGAAAAGAGTACAGAATGCAAGTAAAAGAGTACAGTAGTAAAGGAAAACTAGCTAAGCTAAATAGGCTCAAGCAAATCAAGAAAGTACAGCTGGTGTTTATGGATAAATCCGTAAGTGCGGACACAAACCGATCTCCTTAGATCTACCTGGATCTAGAACAAAACAAGACAGAATACTACTCTTTCCCTAGATCTAGTCTATTGAGTGAACTAAGAGATAAAGGAATATGGACATACCTTATGAACGCTTTCCTAAGTCTCTGTTGTTCCAAGCTTCGCTCCGATGCTCTTGCTCCGTTCAGATCACGACAGAACAAACCAATCAAAGTAAAGGCAGATTAATGTATTCAATAGCTAGTCTATACATGTGATCAAGGAATCATGTAATA
>ML781504.1:1533-31620 GCA_009831015.1 Picea engelmannii
ATTAACTAAATTTTTAATTATTTTATTTTAAATAATAATTAAGTAATTACTAAATAATATTTAAATATTACATATTTAAGTAATTACTAAATAATATTTAAATATTACATTTAAATTGTATCAAAATATGTTCATGGTTGTGGGGATGCATGCCGACCGACCGTCAACTAGCAACAACCACATTAATGTAAAAAGTGGTTGATATACGCCTATCGGCGCCATTAATTAAAAAAAAGTCAAAAAATAGCGCCGATCAGTGTATATCAACCACGTTTTACATTAATGTGGTTGTTGCTAGTATATATATAATCTCAAAGTGATAAAGTATAAAATAATTATAATTATATTAAATTATTATTAAAAAATAGAAAACATATTTATTTATTTATTATATATATATAATCTCAAAGTCATAAAGTATGTAGAGTGAAAATGTTTACCAACTTTTTTTAGTTGATAAATATATATTAAAAAAACAAACACATATTGTTAATACAAAATTGGATTGTAATTTTTTTTAATAATCATTAGTTTACAAAATCACTTACAATATGATCATTGTACTATAGAAAGTTTAATTTTTTTTTAGTAATCATTGGGTTAGAAAATAACTTACAATATGATCATTGTATTATAGAAAGTTTAATTTTTTTTTAGTAATCATTGGGTTAGAAAATAACTTACAATATGATCATTGTATTATAGAATCACTTGCAATTGTAAAATAAAATTAAACTATGTTTGAATAATCATTGTATTATAAAATTATTTATAATTATAATATTAGATTAATGTGATCATTGTATTATAGAATCACTTGCAATTGTAAAATGAAATTAAACTATGTTTGGATAATCATTGTATTATAAAATTATTTATAATTATAATATTAAAAATCTAATGAATTTGAATAAGTTAATGTATTAAATTATATTTGAATAAGTTTATGTGTAAATTTATATTTGAGTCTCTATTCAATAAATAAATTATTTATAATTGTAGTATTAAAAATCTAATGAATTTGAATAAGTTAATGTATTAAATTATATTTAATAAGTTTATGTGTAAATTCATATTTGAGTTTGTATTCAATAAATAAATTAGAATTATTTTTTTTGAATTAAATTTATTTTATTTTTATTAAATCAGGAAAAATTTATTAAATAATTTAGAATTATTTTTTTAATTAAATTCATGTTATTTTCATAGAATTATTTTTTGGAAAAAATTAATAAATAATTTAGAATTATTTTTTTAATTAAATTTATATTATTTTCATAGAATCAATTTTTTTAATCATAAATTATCAATATTTTTTTTATTAATTTTTTTATTTTATTTTCATTAAATAATTTCTTTTAATCAATTATCAATGTAAAGAAAAAAAAGTTTATAATCTTGAATTTTTTTATATAAATGATAATTGTATTATTAAATTATTTTTTACTAATATTTTGATCAAAATTAAAACATTGAGTTAATATTTTGAAAGAGAATGTAATGTCATTTTCTAAAATCGAGAGGGATAGGAATGATTGGGAGAAAGTGTAGTAGTAGATAATGTGGTTTTTCTTTTAAAGAAAACATATGCAATTTACTAAGGAGGTATGTAGAAATGAGTTTAAAATGTAAACTAAAATCAAATAGTTATAATGATGAAGTAAGAAAGAGATTTTACTATCTCCATTGAAAAACATGATAGTTTTGGAGTAATATCTCATGCATGTTTGTTAAAAGTATATATAACCAAAGATGTTCACCACCAAAAAGCAAAAATATGTATGTCCAATATATATGTTTTTAATACAAAATTGCATTACAAGTTTTTTTATATAATCACTATTTTAAAAAATCACTTACATTATCATCATTTTACTATATAAATTCACATGCAATTAAGTTATCATCATTTTATTATATAAATTCACATGGAATTGAAATTTGAAAAATTAAAGAAATTCAACAAGTTAATATATTAAAACATATTTGAAATGTTATTCAATAAATAAATTAGAATTATTTTCTTTTAATCATAAATGATTAATTTAAAGAAAGAAAATCATTATTTTAAATAAATTTATATGAAAAATATTTTTTTTTATTGATTAGAAAAAAATTACATTACTAGTGGAAATTAAAAAATTGAATCTATATATTGGAAGAAAATATAACACCCTCTTATAAAATTTAGCATACCACTTAAATAGGAAAATGGAAATGTAGAAGTCAATTTATAGATCCACATATAAGACTATGGACAAAGGAGCTTTTATAGTGGTTATAGAGTGATGATTGAATTAGGATTTAATCATCAAGGTAGGGAAATAGTGATTATTGCTCATTTTGCGGCTTCATATTCAAATTAAGTGGGAAACCAAATGCCTATAATTATTTGTTACAATATATAAAATATGTTTTTGCAAGGTTATGCAATTGCTCGTAACAATGTAAAAGATGTTTTATATGAGGTATTATATTATGTAATCTAACTAGAAAATAAAACTTTGATTTTTTAGTATATTGAATTCATTTAGAAATGGATTTTAAACATTTAAAAATAGTAATTTTATATAGATTTATGTTTAGATTTTAGTGAAAAAAGTCATTTCTTAGAATAGTTAGACAACCCCAAACTTTTTTATTGAATTTTTTGAACAAAATCTGCTTAGAAATATTTCTAATATTTGGATTTATTGAACTGATTTATTGAAAAATATGTTTGACATTTAAACTTATAATATTAAAGGAATGAGATCATATAAGTGAGTTTCACACAACTTTATTGTTTAAATGTATAATATTAAAGGAAATAAGGTCATATAAATGTGTTTTACAAAACTTTATTATTTTTATTAGAAGAATGAAAAGAAACATAAAATACAACCTATTTAGATGGATTTAGTTTAAATGTTTTATGTTTTGGCTTTTTTAATTTTGTTAAAAATTTGGAAGAAATTGTTGGATCTACAGATTTGAGTGGCTAAGTCTATATACTCAACACATTGAATCCATTTATGCATTCAAAAATGCCATTTTAACAACAAAAATTGTTATTCCGTCCCAATTATATTGTCGTAGCATACCAAGGAAAAATGCCTAAATATAGAATGTTTAGACAATATCATTTAAATGAAAGAAATTTTAGGAAATTATGTGGGATTCCAAGGATAAAAACCCAAATGTAGAATGTTTAGACAACGTCGTTTAAATAAAAGAAAGTTTAGAAGAGATTTTTAGAGAATTGGGACATAATATGGAATATGAGCAAGTAAGTGGCATCCTCCATTTATGAATATGTTTAAGAAAGATTTATGGGGAATGTGACATAATATGGAATATGAGCGAGTTAATGGCACTGTCAATTTATGAATATGTTTCATAGAGATTTATGGGGAACGAGACAGAATATGGAATATGATCAAGTCAATGGCACCGGCATTTTCTGAGTATGTTTGAGGGAGATTTATGAGCGAGTTAATGGCACCGTCAATTTATGAATATGTTTCAGAGAGATTTATGGGGGAACGGGACAGAACATGGAATATGAGCGAGTTAATGGCACCGGCCTTTTATGAATATGTTTGAGGGAGATTTATGGGGAACGGGACAGAATATCGAATATGTTCAAGTCAATGGCATCTTAAATTTATTACTTTAAACTATAAAGGTTAATGTATAAATGGTCTATAATTTATATTATAAAAAATGGCAACACGCTTTTAGCGAGTATATGGAGTTTCCATTAATATTATTCAATTTTTTTTATTATCCTTTTATAGTAGTTAATATTGTTTTTTAGAAGTTTTTTTTTAAGATTAAACACCCATGTTTTTAACAAATTAATTAAACTTTGCATAAATAGGATGTATAAAATATAATTAATTAAAGTTTGGAATAACATATATAAAATATTCTGACTTAATATTAAATATAAATGTGAAGACAGGACAATTTGACAAAAATATTGCACTTTCAGTGTGTTAGTGACATGCTGAGTGTACTTACTAACTAAAAATTCAACTAACAGAGGGGAGATTCTGAAATATTGAAAAAGAATACAAAACAACAGTAACTTCCTTGATTAAAAATCTCGCTTTATACCAATTCCAACAATCGAAGAGCCAAATTATTCGGTCGAACAACCCTAAAAATTTTAGGTACTAATGAGAAAACTATTGTATGCCATAGTAACGATGCCAAAATACTAAAAGAGCATAGTACAGATACATTAAAAAATGTGAATAAAATGTTGGACTAATGCAGCAGTTGGATAAAAGTTAAAAGTCATATTAAATGGTAGTAGCTCATGAGTCCTTAAACCATTACAAGTCACATTAAATGCACATTAAATGGATGGTAGTAGCTCATGATTCCTTAAACCTTATTGACCACAAACAAGAGAAAATAAATACAGTGGGCCCGAGGGAAATTTCTACTAAGAAAGCCATAAACAAGAAAAATGATTCCTTAAACCTTATTGACCACAAACAAGAAAAAATAAATACAGTGGACTCTAGGGAAATTTCTACTCAGAAAGCCATAAACAAGAAAAATAAATACAGTGGACCTAATGGACATTTCTACTCAGAATGCAACGTTCAAAAATTAATTTTATAACCCGAGATCATGACAAGAATGGGAAAAACTCACATACCATGCGTACCCAAAAAAATAAATGAAGAGAAACTATATATATCCTACTATGTTGTAAATTTTTTAATCTTTATTTACCCAATCTTAGATACTATCACAAGCAAAAATGTGTTTGATATATCCATATATTGTGCACTGAGAAAATATGCACGAACTGGAAAATAAGAGAGAGAGGTAGAGAGGCATTACAGAACCACATTATATAGAAGGATTGTATGGCCACTCTTTACATTATTAAAATGAGAGAGTAGAGTTTATTAATGTATTGAAATGTATTGAAAGTACTATTGAATTAATGTAAAGGTATATATAAATACAAAAAACTTTATTTTAAGATAGACAAATTAACTTGATCACTCAGTCTATTTAGTTGAGCTAATATCTCAACCTCACAACATTCTAGGAAGTATTTAATTGGAGAGAATTTCTCACATCCAACTAGTTCCAACAATTTCCTAAAGACTAGGAACAAAATCTCTCTAGGTAGAGATGAATTATACATAATCATGACCAATAATCATCATAACTACATATATGATCACACCTAAGACAAGTAGAAGTTACATATTCCAACATACACCTCCTAATAGAAGTAGAAAAATGCTTAAAAATATAAAGTGTATCCTAAGAAGCTAAGAAAATAGATGAACTTGAGGCTAATTAGTTGAAAAATCTTTGAGATAAATGCAAACAATGATTATCACTATATACTCTTCATTAACCATAATTTCATTCACTATAAACTAATTATATGAAAAAAAAACATCACATCAAAATGCTAGATATATATGAACTTCCATTTGACAAATGCAAATTTCATTTATTATAAACTAATTATATGAGAAAAAAACATCACATCAAAATGCTAGATATATATGAACTTTCCTTTGGCAAGTGCAAAGTGGAATGCCTTCAATCCACAACAACAAATGTAGATACTTAAAACTAACACAATGTAAATACCACATGAATAACAGTGTAAATACTTTGAGATTGGCAAGTGAAAAGTAGAATGCCTTCAATCCACAACAAATGTAAATACTTAAAACTAACGCAATGTAAATACCATATGAATAACAATGTAAATACTTTGCGAATCTCAACTTGAAAGAAATATCTTTCAACAATATCAAAATGGATTATTTCATTAATACAATGTAAATACCATATGAATAACATTGTAAATACTTTGTGAATCTCAACTCAACTCGAAAGAGACATATTTCAGCAATATCAAAATGGATTATTTCATTCTCCTAACATAGATGCAATATTGTATCTATCTTGAAAAGGCACAATGTACAAGCGTTTTCTCCACAAACTATTCTCAAACATGTGAAGTAATGCTAGCAAAAAAACATATATCTTTTTAAAAGATGGGAGGCTTCTAGTGATCCATGTTATGTCAAATTAGTCAATGTCAAGGAATTGTTTAATTTTATTATTTAGAAATCTCAAACCTAGAACTATTTTGTCTAATTAGATAGTTAATGTTATTTCAAAAATTAGCAATGAGTTCAATGTGATTGGAATGAGCCACTTATTATAAAGTAATATACTAGTCCCATTGTGTATGGCATAGGGTGTATTCTATTGCAATTATTCTATGGGTTGAATTAGTCACCCCAGGTGAAATTGAACTCTTCATACTTTCCTCTTCCTCGTATGGATATTGGAAGGTATTGCATCCATTCCTATACCTCATATCCATAGTTATAAGATTGAAACAAATTGATACGGGAGCCTGGAATTGATAACTACATTATCAATTTGTAAAATACATAAGATGCAGAAAAAATCCAATGTAAATAGGACAAATAGAAAAAATCCATATAGGATAGTCTTAATAAGATTATGAATAATGAGATAAGATGATTACAATTACCCTTTTGGTGGTATACATATAGGCATTGACTGGCCACAAAGTGAAAATGTATGTCTCTTACCCTTTCATTAATTAACCATTAATTATTATTGTTGTTATTATGTTACAATTTCCTTAAAATTTCCAAATGTTCTTTCAGGGCTTCAAATGTTGAATATTTGAGTCACATTGTTAGTTAGGAAGGAGTTTGAGTAGTTCCCAATAAATTTGCAAATATTCCCTAAAAAATTGAAGAGATTACATGGTTTCTTAGGACTTGTGGGCCACTGCAAGAAGTTTGTGAAGAATTATGGAAAAATTATCGCCACCTTAACATCCCTCCTAAAAAAAAATGCTTTTGTATGGAATAAGACTATCGAGGAGGCCATTTTAGCTTTAAAGGAATCCATGTGCACTATACTTGTCTTAGAACTGCCTAATTTGACTAAGATTTTTGTCTTGGAATATGATGTAATATGTAGAGGTGTCATATCTTTGTTGATTCAAGAAGGACACTCCGTGGCATTCACTGGTAAGAAATTGTGTTATAGAAATTTTGGAAAATCCACCTATGAGAAAGAGATGATGGCCATCCTTCATACATTTGATACTTGGTGCCCATATCTTATTGGGAGGCACTTCTAGATCAATACCAATAATCATAGTTTGAATTATTTTGTAGAATAGAGGTTATCATCCTTGAAGTAGCACAAGTGGGTCACTAAAATGCTCGGGTATGATTATGAGATCATATATAAAAAAGGAAAAGATAATGTGGTTTATGATGTTTTATCATGGAAATATTAGGAGGAAGTAACTCTCCTTACCTTATCCTTACCCATCCACGATTGGCTTACAAAGTCCCACCAAGAATGGTTACTGATTGAGACTATGGTTCAACTCATCCAAAGGATTCGAGAGGATCCCGATCCCAATCCCCCTTAAATATATACATAGTAGTAGGATACCTTCGTGTTTAAAGGACACATTTTTTTAGTGAAAAATTATGCTTTAAAATAATCAGCCTTAGAGGATTTCCATTAATATCCTACTATGGGTCACTTTGGCTTTCAAAATCCCTATGAATGAGATAATCATTCTTTCTTTTGGGAAGTCATGAAAAAAAAATTCATGATTTTGAAGTTTCATGTGGCACATTTCAATGAAACAAGGGCGAGATAATGAAGAATCTAAAGGGATTGAAACTAGTGTAGATACTATATATTATCTAGATATGAGAGCCGATGGATTTTATAGTGGGTGTTCCAAAAAGAAAGAAAAAAAATAGTCATCATGGTAGTAGTTGAGTGCATTTCCAAATATGCTCCCTTTTGTGCTCTATCACACCCATTTACACCTGACATGGTTACGCAAGTTTTCACTGATCAAATTTTTAAGTTACATGGAATGCCCATTTCCACCATGTTGGATCAATATCCTACATTCAACGACAAATTCTAGCGAGATGTTTTTAAACTTGAAGGTACATAATTGAAAATAAGCATTAATTGTCATCCCCAAATTGATGGTCAAACCTAAGTGGTCAAAAATTTATTGAAAACCTAGTTGAGATTCTTTTCTTTTGAAAGACAACATCAATGGGGATAATGGCTTCCCCTTCTAAAATGGTGGCACAATACCAGTTATCATGGTGCTACCAAAATGACACCATATGGAGTTGTTTATGGCCAAAACCCCTATTAGTGGCTTCATAGTTACCATGCATGTCCAATATTCATGAATTGGATCACATGATTCACACCAAAGAATACCTTCTTTACACACCTAAGGAAAATTTGGTTCTGGCTAAAAATAGAATGAAGCAACAAGATGACCAAAGCCACACAACACACTCTTTTGCATAAGGGGATTAGGTGTTTCTTTTCCATAAACCATATAAAAACATTCATCTCAAAGACAAAATCCACTAGAAGCTCGCACTAAAGTTCTGTGGACCCCATAAGATCCTCTAGTGCATCAAACAAGTTGATTTTCAATTGGATCTTCTAGCCCACGCCAAGATGTATATAGTATTTCACGTGCCATGTTTGAAGAAGGTAGTGAGATCAAATTACAATGTGAAAACTAACCTACAAGAACTTAATGAAGAAGGTTCCATTTATCTATAATTAGAAGTAGTATTTTGCCACCAAAGAGCATCAACTATGTTTGTTCATTGTTCATAGAAGTAATTATCTAGTGGAAATATATGTAGCCAAAAGATGCCACCTAGGAACCAATACTAACTTTACAATAGTTTCCACACCTCTAGCCTTGAGAACTTTTATTCTTTTGAGGGGGGTGGCATGTTAGGGTTTAATCCTAACCTCCATACTTTTAAGGTACTCAAATTTTATTAATTAATTTACATGGGAATCTTCTTGGAATAAGGCCCAATAGATAGTGTGACGACCCCATTGTTACGACAACAAGCGAGGCAATTTTTTTTTTTTTTTAGTTAAGGCAAGAAGGTGACGACGACAACAATTTAAACACATCACTGATGACGAATGCAAGAATGCAGTCCAGGCAACAGGCTACTATGACACCACACACAAGCACAAGGGAAACTGGGCAAAACATGCGCAGACTAACAAGGAGGATCAACTAACCACTCGACTCAACACAACCACGCCTACAAGATAAGGGACAACATCCCCATCCTGTCACAACGACCTAGACGAACAAGATGAGAACCTCAAGGTGCACAAACCCAACTCTTGAAGGCGTTCAACCCATGCGCCGAAGCAACCTGCAATACTTGACAACACTCACAGAAAATGCACCGACTCCAGACAAGATCTCGTTCACCGCTATCCCACAGGGCACACCATGATCCCCGCATAAAGAATCATGCCATTCCCAGGTGATAGATGTGTCAATACCTTAGCGCAAACATAAGCTTTCCGGACCAAGGACTCTAGAAAACTCTGACGTGCTAGGAGTCGAATATTGACTTGGAGACTATACCTACACCCCACACAAAAGGTCGACGAGACACAAGAGGATGAAGACAAGGGATGATGCTAGACCATACACGACATCGTCCCCGACCCAACCAATCACCCAATCTAACCGATCCATGATTACAATTTATTTTAACATCGGTTCCATTCTAAATGGGGCACGTCAAGTTACAATTAGTTAATAATTCACCCACTAAATAAATGTTAATACAATCAATCTTGAAAATCTAATTAATCATTACTAAAACTATAATTATAAATATCACCTAACCTCAATTATAATTCAATTTAGCAAGTCTAAAATTCACAATCCAATCTTTACTCACCAATCAAATTTTAATTATTAACACAACCTAAATGGAAAATTCTATATTAATCCAAAATCTCCATCCGACTATTCATTAACATAAATAACAACATTAACGATCTTAAAATAGAATGATTCCATTATAACAGTTATGAGCAATTAATCTTAGTATGTAGACTAGCTATATCGACCGACCTAACAATACTAGATGTCATTTAACATTGTGAAGGAAACTGCCAACTATTAACATGGTTGTAGCAATCTAACAAGGAAACAACATAGCAATTACATAACAATTATTATAGCAAAAACAAGGCAATTGACATAACACTTAACATAACAGTTAATTTAGCAATAATAAAAACAAGGCAATTGACGTAACAATTATTATGACAGTTAATTTAGCAATAATAAGGTGATTTACATAACTGTTATCATAACGAGTAATATATCAATGACAATGCGATTAACATTTTAATTAACATAACAATTAATAAACAATAACAAGGAAATTAATGTAACGATAACAATCAATATAACAATAACAAGGAAATTAATATAACAGTAACAAGGCAATGAATATAACTGTAACAGTAACAATTAATATAACAGTAACAGTAATAAGGAAATTAATATAATATAACAGTAACAATAAAAATTAATATAACAGTAATAACAATAAGGCAATTTTCAAGGCAATTAAATTGTTGTACCACTTCTCAGCAATACGCAGTACATAAATGGTGGAAAATCATGCCCATTCCACAACAACTCACTCCAATTTATATGGCAAGACATGGTCAATCGACATCATTGACACAACCAACAATTAAGGGGAAAGACGTGGTCAATCGACAACAAAACTCAATCAACGTAAAGGCAACTCGCTTTGCTACTTATCAGCAAATTCGTGGTCATTAAAGGGAAATAATAAAATCAATGCAATCCATGTAGGGAAGGATACATAAGTAGGCTGAGAATCACCATTCAACCACCAATCCAATGAAATCGTTGAGGTTATCCCTTCAGTTAAAAATGCCCAGAAGAAAAGAAAATTGTTGGGATTAACTATTCAAGTGACCTTTCAATTACAATCGCTGAGATTAACCTTCCTATTAAAGGTTTAGAAGTAGAAATTGTTGTACCTGCATAAACATTCTCTACAATAAACACTTGTTATACCAAAAACTTCGCTAAATGTTCGTTGTACATACCATAAGCCCGGTCAATAATATCAGAGGCAGGAGGCGTAAAAAAAAATGTTTGAACAGAACCATCTCAGACCGGTTGTTGATATAAGGCAGAGAAGACATAGGCTTCAAAATTATTGCTTAGTTTTGAGGAGAGACAAGGTGAGATATTTGATGTGAAACAAACACATGTTAAAGCGATTTGCAACATAGACTTCTTCAATGCACAAACAATCGCAGATGGGGATGCTAAACAGAACGCTGATAGTGATAAGAACGTTTTCATTCACCTGGGATATCCAACCAAAAGCACTGACTGGGATCATAACTAAATCCTTTTTCAAAGAATTAAAAGCATGAAGAAAAATAAATCACATCCCAAGCGAAAATTTGCAGACAGGAAAGACAAAACGTTTTTTCATTACCAGGATACTAATTATACAAATGCAGACAGGGTAAAGAAATCGTTTTTTCATTGCTAGGATACCAATACAATGCATAATTAAAATTTGTCCAAGAATCAAAACGCAGGGTTAAAATTTATCCTTCAATACAAAATGCAGAGTTATAATTTATCCAAGAACAAAAACGCAAGGTTAAAATTGATCCATCAAGATATAAAAATGGGGTAAAAACGAGATAACGACGATATATAAACATGTCGAGTTTAAAGAAAGACTTCACTAAAAATCAAATATGCAGAGTTAAATAATCGCATCAAGGTGCAAGGCGAACCTTCAGCCAAGGAAAAACACCAGAGGTAGATGGCTAATAGGAACATCATTCGCTCATCATCCTCGCACAGAAAAGTAGGGCGTTGAGATCTATAGGTCTATTAACGCCGAAGTGACAACCATAGATCAGGCTCCTGGCCGACTGTTGAGGCGAGGATTGGTGAGCTAGGGATGAAAGGCAAAAATAGCCACAATATTCACAAATCAAACACCAAAGGGTGGTCAAGACATGTCGGGAATTGAAGGCCATGGGAGTCAATCAATCAACGAGTTATATGATATGGAAAAAAATAGTCATCAACTAGAACGCTAAGACAATTATTTTACTTACCCAATTAAACATGCAGATCCAAAGCATAAATCCATCTACAATCTACCATGCCAAAATAAAGAAGCGTACCATTGCTTGATCGCCCGCTCTGAGTTGATGTCCCACGCGCTTCGTGAAAATCCATCTTGTCAACCGATGAGACTTCACCAGTACCTCCCAACCAACACTAGGGGTACTCTTCTTCCCCCTTAGTCCCCCAAGCCGCAAAGGGGCCCTGAACACTATCCAAAGAATCAACTAGCTCTTAGCTTGCCTCGCAAGGCTGAGCTACCACTCCTCATCGAGCTGGGTATCCCAACTCCCACAAGCTAAGTCAGTCAAGTATAGGTTTCTGCAACATAACGTTACACAAACAGAAGAGATCCATCATCCTTCTACTCCCTCCATTATATAGAGTTTCAAAGTCAAAAAATTTCCCAAAACCTCTTTGAAATTAATTTTTAGACACTTAATTCAATTTAATCATCCCCCTACATGTGTCACCCATCCCTTTCATTCCTCCAAAAACTAAATTCTTTAATTAATTAATTACCCTTATTTCCCTCAGCCACCTAGAGTCACTCCTAGAATCGCTCTTAGGTGTCCCCAAATTCTCTTACAAGTTTTAATGACTTTTCCCATTACCAATTTACTAGTTAAGTTAATTTAGAAGGTTCTTAAATGCTAGATACCTTACTAGTTTGACTTTCTTCTTTTTCCCTTGTATTTCACTTTTCTTTTTTTATGTTTCCCTCTTTTCCTAGTTTCCTAATTAGTTTAGATTTCCCTCTTTCCCTTTTTCATTTAGAACTCAATTTGGCAGGTGTAGAAATTAACTTTTTCCCTTTTCCCTTTTTAATTAATAAATTTTAAATTATCATAATATAATAAAACAATTATTTCCCCCTTTTTTTTATCCCTACATATTTTTATGAATCAATTAAATTGCTTACTCCTTTCTTGTTACAAGATTAATGAAGATTATCATCATTATTATATATATATATATATATATATATATATATATATATATATATATATTAAAAGGATAGAAAAATTCTGCCACCAATAAAATTTAGACCTAGACTTTAATTTTCGTGCTGGGTGACAATTTATTAGGGAAATTGTTTTAAAAATTATTATCACGTTATTCGTCCTAAGGCCATATAGGTTCACTCATTTATCATTAACAACGCGATGTGCCCTTCAGGACGCACTAGGTGCTCCAAGGGTGCCACTCGCCTCATATGTTTCCCTTGCACGACGTGCCCTTCAGGATGCACTACGTGCTTGAAGGGTGCCACTCACTTCTTTCCATTTTTCTTCTCCGACATGCCTTTCAGGATGCACCACGTGCTCCAAGGGTGCCACTTGCCTCTTGGCTGACTTGGTAGACATAAAATATCCATGGAGTCAATACTCCGCCAGGTAAACTTGTGGGATACTAAGGGCCTCTAAGGAATAAGGCCCCCGCCTTTTTGCGTGCCCCTTAGAACCATCGTGAGCGACTATTACAGTCTTCCCTCACGGGATCGTGGGTACTCTCAAACTAGGTAAACGTTAACCTACAGTTCGAGCCACGACGTGAGTGCTAGTAGGTTGTGGCAAGGTTGTTGTCCACACCTCTCCCTCAACATCTCTGGTAGTCATGCGTGACCCCTCTACTCCACATATGAGTCTGGTCGGCAAGCTATCGTCAGCCTACATCATCAACGAATCATGCCAACAATATATCCATAATCATATCATCTAACCAAATGCACTAATATCACATATAAAATAGTCAAACCCCAATGGTTCACTCCCCGACTCGATCCGGAGTCCAAGGGGTTCCATTGATGCCTCTGCATCCTCGAGGTCCAAAATCTTGCACACTCAGTAAAACCGAATCAATAGCACATGTCTATGTCAATGCATTAAAGCAACATGTCATCAACCCATAACACCTCATAATCAAAATTAATGTTTTAATAGAATAATAATCTGGATCACTTGCAAGCCAGTGTCCTCAAAGAATAAGTTTGCTCAGTGTGCAAGAGAGGGATGTTACATACACCCCCTCTTGGTCTAAGATTTGTCCTGAAATTTAACTGTATAAATGCTGAAATAATGTGTATCACAATATCATAAGTCTATCTATCAAACAAAAATGGAAACTATTGGTGCATATCATATGCGTCCTCCCAGGTCGTCGAGTGCGGACTATAATTGTCCCACTAGACCTTGACTTGATCTTTTGCCTGATGTCGTAGCTGTTGAATGCTATGATATAGGATGTGGATTGGCTCAGCCGCGAGCGCCCCCTCGTCTGACACCTGCAAAGAACTCATGTCAATAACATGTGTAGGATCACTAATATAATGTCTCAAAATAGATACATGAAAAACATCGTGCATACACCTCAAAGAATCAGGCAAGGCTAGTTGACAAGCCATGAGCCCCTTTCTCTACACAATCTCGAAAGGTTCCATGAACCTACGAAAGAGTTTAGCTACCTTTCCAAACTTAATCGAACTCTTATGTGGTTTAACTCGCAAGAAGACTCGATCACCAACCTCGTAACTACGGTTGACACAGTGCGCATCGACATAACTCTTCTGTCGATCCTTTTCTTCTTTAATCCTTTGTCTTATTGTTTTCATTTTCTCTTCCATTTATTGGATCACTTCTGGTCCCACCGGGACCCTATCCTCAAGCCGATCCCAACTCAAAGGCATCTGACACGGTCGCCCGTAAAGAAACTCAAAAGGCGTCATCTTAATGGTGCTTTGGTAACTGTTGTTATAAGCGAACTCCACTGGTGGCAAGAATTCTTCCCATTTCTTTTTTTGGTCCATCACGTACATGCGCAACATGTCCTCCAAGGTCTGGTTTGTTCATTCGGTTTGCCCGTCAGTCTCCGGGTGATATGTCGTACTGAAGTTAAGTTGGGTTCCCAAGGCCTCTTGGAAACTCGTCCAAAATCATTCAGTAAACACCGATCATCGATCGGATATAATCATCTTAGTCACACCATGCAGCCTCACAATATCATTGATGAAAACTCTAGCTATGTCAGGTGCCTGATACGTCGTACGCATAGGAATAAAGTGATCACTCTTCGTCAGAGTGTCTACTACTATGAAAATTGAGTCGTGTCTCCTTGCCATCAGTGGAAATCAAACAATAAAATCCATTGAAATAACCTCCCATTTCAATTTCGAAATAGTGTGTGGCTGTAGTAATCCTGCTGGGTGTCTATGTTCAGCCTTTACCTACTGACATTCTAGACATCTGGCCACATAGTTGACTATGTCTGCCTTCATTCCCTTCCAGAAGAATAAGGGTTTAAGGTCTTCCCTCATCTTCGTGACTCCCAGGTGAGCCATTTAAACTACTCTATGAGCCTCACTTAGGATCAAGCTCCTCAACTCGTCATTCGGTGGTATGTAAATCTGATTTTTAAACCTCAATAAACCATCGTCATCAAACGAAAATCCTTCAAATCTTGGTACCATCATTGTGTTTTGTTCGATAAAATCTTCGACCTCTTTGTACCAGTCATCATCATGATGTAAAGTTAGAATCGTTTCACGTAGATTCGTCTGAAGAGGCAACACCAAAAAGATGTGTGGTCTTCGACTCAATGCATCTGCCACTTGGTTCACTGTTCCTTTTATGTAAGTAATCTCAAAGTCGTACTTTATAAGAAATTCTGACCAACGCCATTGTCGTGTGTTCAGGTTGCTTTGCGTAAAGATGTGTTGTAGTCCATAGTGGTCAGTCTTTAGTTCAAATTTTCATCCAACAAGCTAGTGTCTCTAAACCTTCAAGGAATAAACAATGGCTAACAACTCCAAATCATGCGTCACATAGTTCTTTTCATGCCTTCTCAGTTTCCTCGAGATGTAAGAGATCACTCGACTATCTTGCATCAAGACTCTGCCTAAGCCTTCCTTGGATGCATCAGTGCATACCAAGAATTTCATGTCCATGTCAGGGACCTTTAGTATCAGTGTCTTTGTCAACAACTCCTTGAGCCTCCGAAATGCTTCCGTGCATTTCTCGGTCCAAACAAACTTATTGTTCTTCTTCTGCAATTCTGTGATCAGATTTTCTATCTTCAAAAATACCTCGATGAACCATTGATAGTATCCTGCTAAACCCATGAAGCTACAAACTTCTGGGACATTCGTCAGCGCAAACCATTCCACAATAGCCTCGAACTTTGCAGGATCCACGGCGATACCTTTGTCGTAGATGACATGCCCTAAGTAGTGAATCTTCGATTGATAAAACGAGCATTTTGACAACTTCCCATACAATTTGTGCTCTCGCAGACATTGTAGTACCAAGCGCAAGTGCTCGTCATGCTCCTCCGTCGTCCGAGAGTAAATCAAAATATCGTCAATGAATACTTGGACAAACTTGTCCAAGTACTCGCGAAACACCCCGTTCATCAAACTCATGAATACCCTTGGGGCGTTTGTCAGTCCAAATGGTAAAAAAATAAACTCGTAATGTCCAAACCTCGTCTTAAAGGTGGTTTTAGGGACGCCATCCTCCTTAATCCGTAACTGGTGGTATCTTAATCGCAAGTCGATATTTGAGAACATCGTCGCGCCCTTCATTTGATCGAACAAATCATCAATCCTTGGAAACAAATATTGGTTCTTGAATGTTGTCTTATTCAACTGACGGTAGTCAATGCAGAGCATCCACAACCCATCCTTTTTTCGTATGAAAATAATAAGTGCACCCCATGGTGACACACTTGGATGTATTGGTCCTAGGTCCAACAATTCTTTCAGTTCCATTCTCAACTCCTGTAACTCCAGGGTCGACATCCGATAAGGCATCCTAGCTATCGGTTTAGTCCCCGAATTTAGGTCTATAGTAAACTCCAATTCCCTTTTCGGAGGCATCCCAGGTAACTCCTCCGAAAAGACGTCTGCAAACTCTCTCACCATCGGAAGTTGTTCTATAGCTTCCGCTACTCCCTTTCTCGTTTAACGAAAGGATCGCATAAATCTTACACCCCTTGTGCGTGCTCTTTCATAGCTGCAAGGAAGAGATGAACCTCAGGGAAACTCCCTGGTTCCGACCTATAGTCACTCGTCTTTGTCCCTCATCATCGACCAAGCTCAATTGTTTCGTCTTACAATTGAGAGTCGCCTCATGCGATTCCAACCAATCCATACCAATCACAACATCATAAGATCCTAAGATCGTGACGTATAGGTTGGCCCTGGTGACAAAATATCCCAGGTTAAGGGTACATCCCATAACCTTTCCTCCAACCTTCTGTTTGGCTCCCGAAGCCATCTCTACGAAGCTAAACTCATCATGTTCGACTGCCTTTACCTTAATCCTTTTTAGCACAACACTCGAAATGAAACTCTCTGTAGCACCAGGATCAATCAAAATACTAAGGGTCTGGTCAACGACAGTACCTGACGTCTCGAGCACAGTCGACTGGTGCTATGATTGGCGGTTACTCACCACTGCATGAATTCGATGAGCCTTAAAAAAATATCCCACGATAGTGGGTCCGGCTGAACCAGATGCTCTAGTCCTCTCCACAGGGCAGTCGCACTGGTAGTTTGACTCCCCACACATCCAACACCCCTTCATCAGTCCAATAGTCATGTTACCTGAAGTAGAAGATGACAGCCCACCGACCTGGAATCCTGGTCTATTCTACTGAACATGCCTAAATTGTTGTTGCTTCGTTCGACGTTGTTTTTGATGTTGTGGTCCTCGATAAGGTGCCCGTTGCTGAGGCATCGATCGCCGAGGTGTAGTGAAAGTGGATCCCCTCTGGAAGCCATGATATCCCGACATATGTCTGGCTATTGTATGATGTTGTTGTGCACCAAATGACACCTGCCCTGCTGGTCTTGTTGGAGTCTTTCTCTGACCCCTGCTCATAAGCTCCTCCTCTACTATGAGGGCCTTCTAGATGACTGTTGGGCTCTAAAGATGTCCTAAAATCAACCTCTATTCATCAACCAAAGGTAGGCGTTGGCAAAAGTGTTTTACTTGTCACCCACATAGGTTCTTACCTTCCGTTTTCAATACCCAGCCTCCAGAGATGCAACACCTGTAAAGGAACAACAATCGTAAAGGGAATGAAAGTTGTTCTATTAAAAGGAACAAAACGACCTGCAAAAGGAATAACAATCATCTCGTTCAAATGAAAAACAAAAGGAATAGCAATCGTCCCGTTCAAATGAACAGCAAAAGGAACAACAATCGTAACAAGGAACGACAGTCGTTATATTGGGCTGAACTAATGCTGAATTAATTACATTGTAGTATTTTCCCAAATTATCTAATTTGCCAACCTGGGGTTCATAAACTGATGAAGCACACACAAAGTATATGGAAGAGTGAAGTGAGACTAATCTAATCTAATGTTTAATCTACAACTGAAATTGAATCATTAATCTAACACACAACTGAAATAGAATCATTAATCTAACACACGATTGGAATTGAATCATTAATCTAGTTGCGTAAATGAAATTACTCTAAGAATGGGAAATTTTGTAAAGGAAATTAATCTAGAAATGGAGAACTACATGAAGGAAAAGCATATACAACAAGTGAAGAGTTAAATGGCACAACAACACATGAGAGCTCTCACCAATGAAGCAATCTTACATTCAATAATCAAATCAATCTTCATAAAAGAATAATGAAAGCATGAAAACCAAAACCATGAATCAAATCTAAGAATCGATTTCTCTTTCGAATCCTAATGACTACCATTAATGACTACTCTAATTCTCTACTTACAACTGATTGAATTCTACTTGCTCCTAATTGAATAATCTAATTCCTCTTCTACTTGAATAATCTAGTTGAATCCTCATGAAGAGAGAGCACTCTCTTTTATACATGAGAGCCTTGAAGATAAGATAACCATCTCATTATTACAGATCCACTATTCTCTCAACCTATTTTGCATTATTACAAAATATAATCCCTTTAAATCCTCACTCATATCTCTCATATATCTTAGATAAGATATTCCAACCAAATCTCCATGATCTTCTCCTTGGAATGGGCTTGAATTATCTCCTCAAATATTGAAATGGCGGAGGAAGTATTTGAGAAGTCCTTTGAATTAATCCTTCACATATTCCTACACATTACAAAGCTCACACATATTTGAGAAATATATGAAAACATGTTGATTTTCTAACATTTAATCACAAATTCCTTTTAAATACTAAAATGAATATAGTGGAGAACAATAAGGTGAAACCCAAGTATATTTGTGGAAATAATATCGTGAAAGGTTAATGGGGTGATGAAATGTGAAGAATGATGAAGGGAAAGGTGGATGAGAATAGGACATTTCTGAGCCCCAACAATGACATCATGCAAGGTTTGAGGCATCAGAATCCTAACCTTTGCACATATGATGCCGTTAAGGCCAAACACGAACCTGTTGACCTTAAGTTTCTCCATGTTAAGATGCGAAGCATACCAGAGAATCTCTATAAAACGGGCCTTGTACTCGGGCACCGTATGGTCGCCCTGTCGTAAGGCATTGAACTCGTTAGTTGCCGCTCAATGAATTCCTCTAATAGGTACCTCTCTCGGAACCGTTCCTCGAACAGTTCCCATGACACATCTTCGAAGGCCATTTTCAGTTGTGGTAGGAGCGTCTTCCACCATAGAATAGCTCTTTCTTTCAGTTGAAAGACCTCCATGCGGACCTTCATGTTGGAGGTATAGTCGCGAAGTGAAAAGCACATTACCATACTCTCCAACCATGCCTCGACAACTGCGTCATCTGGGGCACCAAAGAACTCGGGAAATTTGACCTTCTCGAGGTCATGGTGAATGCTACCAGTACTAACCAGAGCGCGTTGTGGACCCTCAGGGGGTGTTAATGCTCTGGCCTCATCTCTGTCCAAATGGTTGATTAGTGCCTCATAAATTTGCTAAAAATACCTCATCATACCAACCACATCACCCACCGCTATATGCTCCTGCCCGACAACTTGTTCATCTCCCTTGGGGTTAGACCCCTCAGGCGTGGATGATACTGGAGGCATCACGTCTCCTCCCCTAGCACCCCATCATCTTCCTCTGTGACATCCTCTAACCATGATTACCTGCATGAGTAAAAGTCAACTTAATTAGCAACATTATAATCAATCATATCATGAAAGTTGTAGTGATCCCAAGTCGCGTGTTGAACCCGCTCTGATACCAAGTGTGACGACCCCATCATTACGACAACAAGTGAGGCATAATTTTTTTAATTTTTTTTAAGGTAAGAAGGCGACAACGAAAATAGTTTAACCACACCACTGATGATGAATGCAAGCACGTAGTCCAGGCAATAGGCTACTATGACACCATGCACAGGCACAAGGGCAACTGGGCAAAACATGCGTAGAATAACAAGGAGGAACGACTACCCAACCGAATCAACACAACCATGCCTACAAGCTAAGGTAAAACATCCCCATCCCGTCACAATGGTATAAATGAACAAGACGAGAAACTCAAGGTGTGTGAACCCAACGCCTGAAGGTGTTCAACCCATGTGCCGAAGCAACTTGCAATGCCCGACAACACTCACACATAACGCACTGACTCTGGACAAGATCTCGTTCATCGCTATCCCACAGGGCGCACCATGATCCCCACATCAGGAATCATGTCGTTGCCAGGTGATAGACACATCAATACCTTGGCGCAACCATAAATTATTTAGACCAAGGACTCTAGAAAACTCTGACGTGCTAGGAGTCAAATACTGACTTGGAGACTATACCTACACCCCACACAAAAGGTCGACGAGACACAAGAGGAAGAAGACAAGGGGTGACACCAACCCATAAATGACATTATCCCCAACTCAACCAATCACCTAGTCTAACTGGTCCATGATTACAATCTATTTTAACATCGGTTCCATTCTAAACGGGGCACGTCAAGTTACAATTAGTCAATAATGCACCCACTAAATAAACGTTAATAAAATCAATCTTGCAAATCTAAGTAATCAATACTAAAACTATAATTATAAATATCACCTAACCTCAATTATAATTCAATTTAGCAAGTCTAAAATTTGCAATCCAATCTTTACTCACCAATCAAATTTTAATTATTAACACAACCTAAATGGACAATTCTATATTAATCCAAAATCTCCATCCGACTAGTCATTAACTTAAATAACAACATTAACAATCTTAAAGTAGAATGATTCCATTATAACACTTATGAGCAATTAATCTCAGCATGTAGACTATCTATATCGACCAAACTAACAATACTAGTTGTCATTTAACATTGAGAAGGAAACTTCCAACTATTAACATTGTTGTAGCAATCTATAAAGGCAACAACATAGAAGTTACATAACAATTATTATATAAAAAACAAGGCAATTGACGTAACAATTAACATGACAGTTAATTTAGCAATAACAAGGGGATTTACATAACTGTTATCATAACGAGTAATATAGCAATGACAATGTGATTAACGTTTTATTTAACATAACAATTAATAAACAATAACAAGGCAATTAATGTAACAATAACAATCAATATAACATTAACAAGGCAATTAATATAATAGTAACAAGGCAATGAATATAACCATAACAATAACAATTAATATAACAGTAACAATAACAAAGTAATTAATATAATATAACAGTAACAGTAACAACAACAAGGCAATTAAATCACTGTACCACTTCTCAGCAATATGCAGTACACAAATTATGGCAAATCGTGCCCATTCCACAACAACGTACTCCAATTTATATGGAAAGACGTGGTCAATCGACAACATCGGCACAAACAACAATTAAGAGGCAAGACGTGGTCAATCGACAACAAAACTCAGTCAACTTAAAGGCAACTCATTGTGCTACTTGTCAACAAATTCGTGGTCATTAAAGGGCAATAATAAAATCAACACAATCCACGCAGGGAAGGATACATAAGTAGGTTGAGAATCACCATTCAACCACCAATCCAATGAAATCCCTGAGGTTATCCCTTTAGTTAAAAATGCCCAAAAGAAAATATAATTGTTGGGATTAACTATTCAAGTGACCTTTCAATTGCAATCGCTGAGATTAAACTTCCTATTAAATGTTTAGAAGTAGAAATTGTTGTACCTACATAAATGTTCACTACAATAAACACTTTCTATTCCAAAACCTTCGATAAATGTTCAGTGTACATACCATAAACCCAGTCAATAATATCGAAGGCAGGTGGCAGAAAAAAAAAAAATTTGACGAGAGCCATCTTAGATCGGTTGTTGATATAAGGCAGAGAAGATGCAGGCTTCAGAATTATCTCTTAGTTTTGAGGAGAGGCAAGGTGATATATTTAATGTGCAAACTTCGATAGGCGCGAAGCAATAACAAGGTGGGTACGAATTAAAAAACAAAAACACAGGTTAAAGCGATTTGCAACGTAGACTTCTTCAATGCACAAACAATCGCAGGCAGGGATACTAAACACAACGATGACAGTGATAAGAATGTTTTCATTCACCCGGGATATCCAACCAAAAGCGCCGACCGAGATCATAACTAAATCCTTTTTCAAAGAATTAAAAGCATGAAGAAAAATAAATTGCAGCCCAAGCGAAAATTTGTAGACAGGAAAGACAAAACGTTTTTTCACTGCCACGATACCAATTATACAAATGCAAACAGGGTAAAGAAATCATTTTTTCATAGCTAGGATACCAATAGAACGCAGATTTAAAATTTGTCCAATAATCAAAACACGGGGTTAAAATTAATCCTTCAATACAAAACACGGAGTTATAATTTATCCAAGAACAAAAGCGTAGGGTTAAAATTGATCCATCAAGATATAAAAACGGGGTAAAAATGAGATAATGACGAGATATAAACATGCTGAGTTTAAAGAAATACTTCGCCAAAAATCAAATATGCAGAGTTAAATAATTGCATCAAGGCGCAAGGTGAACCTTCAACCAAGGACAAACATCAGAGGTAGACGACTGACAGGAACATCCTTCGCTCATCATCCTCGCATAGAAAAGCAGGGCATTGAGATCCATAGGTCTATTAACGTCGAAGCCATGACCGTAGATCAGGCTCTTGGCCGACTACTGAGGCGAGGACTGGTGAGCTACGGACAAAAGGCAAAAACAACCACAATCTTCACAAATCAAACACCAAAGGGCGGTCAAGAGATGTCGGGAATCAAAGCCCATGAGAGTCAATCAATCAATGAGCTATAGGCTATGGAAAAATTCTGTCATCAACTAGAATGCTAAGACAATCAATTTACTTACCCAATTAAACATGCATACCCAAAGCATAAATCCTACTACAATCTACCATGCCTAATCTCCCAATGAGACTTCATGCAAATCCTTCTTGCCGACCGATGAGACTTCATTGGTACCTCCCAGCCAACGCTAGGGGTACTCTTCTTCCCCCTTAGCCCCCCGAACCGCCCGAACCGCAAAGGGGCCATGCACACTATCCAAAGAATAAACTAGCTCCCAGCTCACCTCGCAAGGTCGAGCTACCACTCCTCACCGAGCTGGGTATCCCAACTCCCACAAGATAAGTCAGTCAAGTATAGATTTATGTAGCGTAACATTACGCAAATAGAAGAGATCCATCATCCTTCTCATCCCTCCATTATATAGAGTTTCAAAGTCAAAAACTTTCTCAAAACCTCTTTGAAATTAATTTTTAGACACTTAATTCAATTTAATCCTCCCCCTACATGTGTCACCCATCCCTTTCATTCCTCCAAAAACTCAATTCTTTAATTAATTAATTACCCTTATTTCCCTCACCCACCCAAAGTCACTCCTAGAATCACTCCTAGGTGTCCCCAAATTCCCTTACAAGTTTTAATGACTTTCCCCATTACCAATTTACTAGTTGAGTTAATTTAGAAGGCTCTTAAATGATAGATACCTTACTAAGTTTGACTTTCTTCTTTTTCCCTTGTGTTTCCCTTTTATATTTTTATGTTTCCCTCTTTTCCTAGTTTCCTAATTATTTTAGATTTCCCTCTTGCCCTTTTTCATTTAGAACTCAATTTGGCAGGTGTAGAAACTAACTTTTTCCCTTTTTTCCTTTTTAATTAATAAATTTTAAACTATCATAATATAATAAAACAATTATTTCCCCCTTTTTTTTATTTTTATCCCGACATATTTTAATGAATCAATTAAATTGCTTACTCCCTTGTTGTTACAAGATTAATAAATATTATCATCATTATTTATTATGTTTATATATATATATATATATATATATATATATATATATATATATATATATATATATATATATATATATATATATAAGGATAGAAAAATTCTACCACCAGTAAAATTTATACCTAGACTTTAATTTTCGTGCTGGGCGACAATTTATTAGGGAAATTGTTTTAAAAATTCTTATCATGTTATTCGTCCTAAGGCCATCTAGATTCACTCATTTATCATTAACAACGCGACATGCCCTTCAGGGCGCACTACATGTTCCAAGGGTGCTACTCGCCTCTTTCCATTTTTCTTGCAGGACATGCCCTTCAGGATGCATCACATGCTCCAAGGGTTTTACTCACCTCTTGAATGACTTGGTAGACATAAAAAAACCCTGGAGTCAATACTCTGCAAGGTGAACTTGTGGGAGAATAAGGGACTCTAAGGAATAAGGCCGCCACCTTATTGCACACCCTTTAGAACCATCGTGAGCGAATGTTGCATTCTACCCTCACAACATCGTGGGTACTCTTGAACTAGGTAAACTTTAACCTACAGTTCAAGCCACGACGAGAGTGCTAGTAGGTTGTGTCAGGGCTGCTATCCACACCTCTCCCTCAACATATCTGGTAGTCGTGCGTAACCCCTCTACTCCACATGTGAGTCTAGTTGGAAAGCTATCGTCATCCTGCACAATCAACGAATCATGCCAGCAATATGTCCATAATCATATCATCTAATCAGATGCACTAATATCACATATAAAATAGTCAAACTCCAATGTTTCACTCCCTGACTCGATCCAGAGTCCAAGGGGTTCCATCGATGCCTCTGCATCCTCAAGGTCCAAAATCCTACACACCTAGTAAAACCAAATCAATAGCACTTGTCTATGTCAATGCAGTAAAACAACATGTCATCAACCCATGATGCCTCATAATCAAAATCGATGTTTTAATAGCATAATAATTTGGATCACTTGCGAGCAAGTGCCCTCAAAGAATAAGTTCGCTCAGTGCACAAGAGCGGGATGTTACAGATAGTTAGTGCATAGTTACATAATGTAAACATGTCATTTTTTTCAAATAAGGTCCACTAGGTGGTTGGTACTCATTAATGAGGGTACCACAAGTAGTTAAAGTTTTCATATTAGGAATCTATCTATAGTGCTAAAAGGATATGAAATAAATGGTTTTCTTGTAATTGGAGATTTTGTCATAAGAGATAACCCCCTTAAAGAGGTTCATGAACATTTCTCACTCCTTTGGAAATCATCAATACAAGGGTTGTACTCACATATTTGATCTCAATATATTTTGTATCTACTTTTCTGTAGGTATTCTTCTATCAATATCTTTTTTTTTACTCAATTAAAGGGTTAAGTATAATTGTGGTCTCTTTCTTTAGTTTCTCCTTTGGAAAAGAGAATATGATGCATGCTTTTGGTAACTTAGAACCTTTTGACCTCAATGGATATTTCAAAGCAACTAGTAGCGTTATAATCTCCAATGAGTTCGCTGGTTAAAATAAAGTAATGAAGCAAATAAAGGAAGAACAAGGTAGCCAATCAATTTGCATAATCCTCATCCAACACTTATATAATTTGTGTCACCTCACCATACTAGGGGTATAAATAAAAAATGGGTATTCAAATTGTCATGGAAAAATGCTTACCTAGGATATCTTGTGAAAATTTTTAATTGGAAATGACTACTAAGAAGGGGGTTCAGCTAAATGATATTGAAACATATTCTTTAATATCTAATGAAATTAAGGGTATCCTAAGTGAGTGAATATGCTATGGAGTTCCTAAACAATGAACCTCTCTTGAATTATCGATTGCATAAAGACTCTAATAATTCCCCTCCATCAGTCCTTTGAAAGACTCCCTCTGTGATGTAAAAATAACTTTATTTTCATCATATCATATCACTCTTGTTGTATCCATTAACGAATATATCCCATCCAATAAAATAATGGTTCTAACAATAGAATATGTCAAAAGGGTTTGGCACTCTATTCTACATGATGACAATTTATTTCTTGGATGGATTTATGACAAAAAAATCCAAGTTTGAAATGCCCAAGATAATACTATATTTTTCTCGTTCTTTTGTTGTTTCTATAATATATTCTCTCTTGATAATGGTAATATGTAGTGGGATTTAAATTAGTATTTGTCTATCATTTTGGTAAGTAGGGAGTATGCATAATGATGAAGAACAAACCAACAATTGATTTAAGTTTCATGTTCTCTACCCCTTTAATTTATCATCTCCGTCTAGAATTGTATCACGTGAAACTTTATGGAGATGTTCGACAAGAAATGACAATAATTTTACCAAAACATCTTGTAGGAAAGAAAACTATATTCCTTATTCACTAATGAGGATGGATTCAACCACTTAAAATAGAGACTCCAACAAGGTGATTGCATTAGGAACTAAACAAAGGTGTGATTGAGTTGTTTTTGTAAGTTTTTCATTTGTGTATAAGAACCCATTATGATGTAAAATAAAGTGATTTAGATAATTTGTGGGTTTTCACTCAAGGAAATCCAACAAAGGAGGACATTACACGTTCTTGCAACAAATGGATAATGGAATAAAATAAGGGATGGTGTAGTTGATTCTAATATCTGTGCATTGTGTAAATAACACAAGTCCATTAAAGGCTCACCCGAGTCAAGTAAGAGATAATAATCAAGATGAACCTTTTGAATGGACACAACCCCCTAAGTTCACATGTTCAATATAATTATATTTATGAACTAGGTTCAGGTCAACAATGGATTTTCAAAGAAATGAAAATGTGATGTTTATATTATCCTTGCAAATGATACACTTGTGGTTGTAGATGACAATATACACAGAAATTGTTGGGGTGAAGTGTGATCCTTTGATATCTTTGGAAAAATATATACCCCCAACTCTCACCCTTTTAATTGAAGGAATGTGATTTGAATGTTGTTGATTGGAGTCTATATTAAATAGGGTAAGGTGTGTTAGAGACGTTGTGATAAAAGAAAGTTACCAATAAAAAAATGAACAAGTTCAAAAAAGTTATGAACATATCATTCAAACAAGTTCAAGTCCAAATATATTTTCAATAAGAAAAAAATAGGCATGATGTGCAAGGATGACAATAATATCATTACATTTTGATGATTGGTTTAGTATATGAGTCACCATCTTATTTAATATAATTGAGATGAGTGTAAAATTAATGAGATTATGGAAAGAAGAATGCTTAGATTATCTAGGATGAAAATATTGTTATTATGAAAAAAGTATTACATATACCAAACTATAAGATTTCATGCTTTTTAAATATATAAATTATGAATCACAAATCATTCTCATTTAAATGATACTTATGAAGTGATTCCTCATAATGAGAGTGGATATTGAGGTTGAATATTCAATATTCCCCAGAAAAAAAATGTCAATGAGCATAACATTTTCTAGAATGGATTCACCTTTAAGAACATGCTAACATGTGTTATGATAATATGTGTTTCTCAACTATTTCTTTCACATTTTTTTCTAAGTTGTTTTAGTATGTAATTACAAAGTTTTTACAAATTAACAAAAAATAAAGTATAAATGCAAAATAAATATATCACTAAAAGCTAATCACAATATGAGTATAGTTTTCTATAATCCATGGAGTATATTACATAACTATATAAACATCAAATTTATTTACTTCTATTCCTATAATTATATAATTATATGTGAAGAATTTAATATTAAAAAAAACCATAACTCATAATACCATGTAAAAATATTAAAATTATATAAGAAAAATACAATTTTTTATAATAAAAATATCATTACCAAAGTTTCATATCTTTTAAACATATTTCTATTAATTAAATAAAACTTTATTCTTCTCTCCTATTTAAAATTTTTACAAGTTTACAAAAAAAATCACTACTATTGCAAACTAACTATATCACTAAAAAAAAATAACAACAATATGAACATCTTTTTATATATTCCACTGTATATATCCCATAACTATATAAACATCAATTTTCTTTACTTTTATTCCTACAACCATATAATTGAAAAACTTCGCATACAACTATATAATATAATTGGAAAACTTAAAAAAAATAAAAATCATACAACTATATAATTAATTTAAAAAAAGACAATTATATAATTGAAAAAACTTAAAAAAAATATTTATAAGAGTATTAAAATTATATTAAAAAATACACACATTACTTATAAACACTAACAACAATCTTACAATTATATTTACAATTATATATATTACATGCAATATATACATAACTATATAAACATCAAAATTTCTCTACTTAAAAGACTAATCATAACTGAAAAACTTTGATTCTATTAAGAAAGTATTCAAATTAACAACAATCTGACCATTTTTTATATATATTCCATACAATATATACATAACTATATAAACATCAAAATTTCTCTACTTGACAAATCATAACTTTTTATATATATTCCATGCAATATATACATAACTATATAAACATCAAAATTTCTCTACTTAAAAAAAATCATAACTGAAGAAACTTTGATTCTATTAAGAAAGTATTCAAATTATATAGAAGGTACACAAATTACTTATAATAATAGTATTATACTACAAATCATAACTGAAGAAACTTTGAAGAAACTTTGATTATATTAAGAAATTATTCAAATTATATAAAAAAATTATATAAAAGGTACACAAATTACTTATAATAATAGTACTAGCAACAACTACTTTATAAAAGTGGTTGATATACCCGATCTACGTCATTTTTCACATTTATAAATTAATGACGTTGATCGGCGTATATCAACCACTTTTATAAAGTGGTTGTTACTAGTTGACGGCCTACCTGTGTGAGAAACAACCATTAATATATAATTACATAATTAATTTATTAATTAATTTTTACATTATATATTTAAGTATTAATGTATTGATTAATTAATACCTTAATGTAATGTATAAATTTAATTATCAATACCTGAACGTATAATGTGATGTATTAATGATACAATAATCAAATTAATATATAACATTACTATATTAATACATTAATGTATTAAATACATTAAATATATTAAATTCATTAATACATTAATGTATTTAATACATTAAATACATTTAATACATTAATGCATTTAATACATTAATCCATAAATACGTTAATGCTTTAATACATTAACACATTAAAGCATTATTAATACATTAATACATTAGTAAAACATTATTAATATCTTAATATATTAAATTTTTTAAATACATTTAATACATTAATGTATTAAATATTTTATAAATAAAAACATAAATATTGATATTAAAACATTAATATGAATTAATACATTAAAAAAGTATCAATATATTATGAAAATATTAATATATTAATAATACATTATAATAATGTATTAACTCATTATTATAAATGTATTAATAAAACACTAATAAATGCATTACCTAATAAATTATAATAATATATTAACTCATACTTTAAAATTGTATTATTAATATCTTACTTTATTAATGTATTAATATAGTATTAATAATGTATTAATGTTAAAGTAATACATTATTATAAAGTAATAATATATTATTATTAATAATACAATATTATACAATAATAAAATAATACAATTATAAGGTAATAAATAAATAAAAAAGTATTACATTAAAAAAGTATTAAAGTAATGAAAAAAACATTAAATTATTATATTAAAGTACTAATACATTAATAAAATATTTATACAATAATAAAGTATTATATTAATTAATAAGATAATGATACATTAATAAAATAAGGAA
>ML781504.1:51282-62934 GCA_009831015.1 Picea engelmannii
CTTCTCCTCTCTCTCTTTTATAGAATTTTAGAACTTCCATTCTTTCCCTAATCTCATTAAATTTAAGTTTTAATAAAAATCTTCTAATAATTCTCCTTCGTACAAGTGTCGTCCATCCCCCACTTTCCTCCAATAAATATTTTTTTTAAATTAATAATTGTTTCAATTCCCTCACCCACCCAGAGTTGCTCCTAAATTTACTCCTACGTGTTCCTAGATTCCCTTACAGGTTTAAATACTTTCCCTCAAATGAAGTTTCTAATTTAGTTCAATTTAGAATGTTATTAATTGTAGATTCTTTACTATGTTGACCTCGCTTATTACCATAAGTTCCCCTCTTTCCCTTATTATGTTTCCTCCATTCCTTAGTTTCATAATTTTTATTATTCCCCTTTTGCCCCTTTTTATTAGAGCCAAAATGGAAGTTGCGCTATTTACTCTTTTCCTTTTATTATTAATTTAATATCTTTTTACACTTTCACAAGTTAAATAATTTATTTATTCTTTACCTTTGATATCCACAGATTTTATTTAAGTTCTTACTCTCTTCATTTTACCCAAAAATTTATGAAGTCCACAACTATTACTTAAGTGGGTTTTAGTTTAAAATTTATTATTTTATTTTTATAAAGTATTTTTCTTAAGGGTAGACAAAATTTTACCCCTAGAAAAGTTTTAGACTTAGAACTTAGATTCTGAACTGGGCGACATTTTTTAAGGGAAGTTGTTTTTTTAAAAATTCTTAACGTGTTAATTTTCTTAGGGCCTCTAGGTTTGTTCCTTTATCCCCATCATCGCGATGTGCCCTTCAGGACGCACTACGTGCTCCAAGGGTGCCACTCGCCTCTAGTGTTTCTTTTGCACGATGTTCCCTTCAGGATGCACCGCATGCTCCAAGGGTGCCACTCGCCTCTTGTGTTTCTTTTGCGCGACATGCCCTTTTGGATGCACCACATGCTCCGAGGGTACCACTCGCTTCTTGAATGATTGGTAGACATCAATAACCCCTGGAGTCAACACTCCGCTAGGTGAACTTGTGGGAGACTAAGGGCTTCTAAGGAATAAGGCCCCCGCCTTATTGTGCGCCCCTTAGAATCATCGTGAGCGACTGTCACAGTCTTCCCTCATGACATCGTGGGTCCTCTCGAACTAGGTAATCGTTAATCTACAGTTCGAGCCACGACGGGAATGCTAGTAGGCTATGGCAAGGCTACTGTCCACACCTCTCCCTCAACCTCTATGGTAGTCATGTGTGACCCCTTTACTCCATATGTGAGTCTGGTCGGCAAGCTATCGTCAGCCTGCATCATCAACAAATCATGTCAGACCATGTCTACATCATATCATCTAATCAAATGTATTAATATCATAGTAAATCAATCAACCCTAAAAGCACACTCCCTGACTCGATCCGGAGTCCAAGGGGTTTCGTCGATGCCTCGGCATCCTCAAGGTCCAAAGCCCTGCACACTCAGTAAAACCGAGTCAATAGCACATGTCTATGTCAATGTAGTAAACATCATGTTATCTATCATAACGCATCATAATCAAGGACAAATGTTTTAATATCATAATAGTCTGGATCACTTGCGAGCAAGTGTCCTCAAAGAATAATTTTTCTCAGTGCGCTAGAGCGGGATGTTAAAAATAGAAAGATAAAGAGTGCGATAAGAGAATTATGAATACCAAGAAAACAAAATCTCATTAGTTGGGCATCTTATCTGTTCTTTCTTAACCAAAAAGACATATTGTTCTATGGCAAGTTATATAATAAACACTTAGTAATGATGTCATCCCAGAACATATATTGTCTAATTTGAATGTATCTTTTCATTAATGGAACACTATTGCGTGTATAATGTTGGTCCTTGGAACAATCAATACGCATGTCACATTAGTACATTGTTTGTTATATATTCTGGAATATGGAATATATAGAGTTCAAGATGTTTCATTTGATATCGTGTATATCTCAACAACGTGGTGCATTGCTCATTATATATTTTGGAATATATATTGTGTGCTCTGAAATGTTTTAGGTACATGAATACTATGTGGTAAATATTTCAGTGAATAAAGTGCGGTGAATACTTCAGTGAATATTCTTGCACTGAATACTGTTGTCTACTCTGACTACAGTATTGTCTACTATGACTCGACTGGAGTTGTAGAAATCTCATTATGCAATGTGTGACATTAAACTGAGATTCGGATTGAATACACCTATGTAATATGTAATAACATATTATATGTAATATATATGTAATAACATATCTCAGAAGAATTATTGGTGCTTAGCTTGAGACCTAACCAACACCTAATCATGTGGACAACTTCCTTCCTACTCTTTTTAAATTTATTTACACTCTATTTTTAATATGAACAATTCATAGCATTTACCAAAACTTTTTAAGTGGAGACCAAATCAATGGAACTCTATATATTCTTTGTAAATAATAGAATTATTAGAAAAATATAGAGAAGAAAGAGAAGACAAGGTTCAAACTGAGTTAGAGGTAATGCTAGATAATAAATTAATTTAGATCCTTTTAAAACAAGATTCAAAAACACTTAGAGAATACCATATTAGGGTTGGAGACTAAGTTGGAGAAAATGGAGATCAAATTACAAAAACTAGAAAAGAAAAGCTAAGAAAAGAAGCAATCAACACAATAAGGAATGTTCAATAATCTAGAAAATATTAATATGAGAAACAAGATTAAAGAGTTACAAAAAAAACTATATAACAATTTGACCCTATCAAACCTTAAATAATAAGCTTATAGAGTTAGACCATGAGTACAATAAACTAGCCTTGAACCTCATGATTTTTAGTTTAAAATGGAAGAAAGACGAGGACATGTTAGGGCTAGCAAGGAAGAGCTACAAAATAAATTACAAATTGAAACAACATGTCTCATAGAAGCAAAGAGGCTACAGAAAGAGACCCACAAGGATTAGAGACATAGCTTAATTTTTTTTTTTCCTTAGATCATGCATAGAAAGGCCCTTTCAATTAGTACATATGGATGTAGATTTTAGATAATGATGGTAACAAGATATATATAATATGTTATTTGATGTCTCTTAATTCTACAATGTATAAGAAAAAAAATCTAGATAAAAATTGTTCTTAGAATGGATTAGAACATGATATTCATAGTTGAGAAAGGATGGTAGTATCCTCTTTCTATGAGACTTTAATGTTAGAAAAACAATTAATCAATCTATTATTTTAAGCAATGATTCCAATCTTAATCTTCTACTAGATAAAGACATTGCTTTAAGCTTGATGGCTCACCTGGCTAGATGAAGACCTTGGTTTAGATACCAGACAAAAAAGAAACTTTTAAAACTTGGATAAAATTATACAACCAAATAGTAAATCTTGACATCCTAAATGACCATGAGCCACACTCTTATAATAGACCCTTAACCCTAACTCTAGACTTTGTCATGCAGAAAATCCCCATTGAAAATAATTATGATAACCAAAAGCACTTAATCTTTTTGAAATATAAATCATATTTTTTTAAAGGATTTAAATAATGAATTAAATTTTCCATCGAATAAGGACAATAGTGAAGACTTCTATCATAATTTCATGACAAACCACTCTACTTCAATTGATAAGTTTTTTTTTAAGGTGATGTGTAAAAAGAAAAATAGAATGACCAACCCTTGGTATGATAAATAATGTAAGATTTCTAGAATAACCATTAGGGATGCCTCTAACAAGTAGTGAAAATCTCATAATATCCTAATTGAAAATAAAAAAGGTACTATATAAATAGGAAGAAAGAGAATCTTTTGCACCTATCTAGAAGTTATATCCTAAGAAATTTTGGAGGCAAATTATCGCAAAAAAAAAAAAAAACAATGATTCATTTGAGGGATTGGAATTCCTACCTTAAAAATCATTAGGAATCCATGATGTTGTTGACAATATTCAAAACCTTTTTACACAAGAAGAAGTTTTTTCTATAATAGATAGAGTTTGGGGTTAAGTGGTTTCCAAAGGGAAACCTTAAGGACATTTAAGGCTACCAAGAATAAATTTTAAAAATTGGAGGGTTTACCTTGGATTCAAAGCTTCGTTATACCTATTTTTAAAAGTGAGGATCAAAATAATCCCTTTTTAGCTAAGCTATGTGGAATTATTTTGGAAAATAAGATGAGTGTATGGCCAAAAAGATATGAAAAAATAGTTAAAGTTTAGTTCAAATTTAGGAGCTACCATGCAGTTGTAGACTACCTTGTTATACTTAGGATTATTTTGAAGGAGTGTCTTGATAATAAAACCAATCTCCTATGTTGTTTTGTTGACTTTAGAAAATCCTTTGACAGAGTGCGCAAGACTAACTTTTGAAATAGGCCACAGTAGCTAAAAGTCCCTTTTAAGCCGAGAGTTGTTGGATAAGGTTGTATGAGAACGTTATTCTGAGGGGTAATTGAAAGAAATTAATTGTAATATAGGAGTTAAGGAAGGTTGTCCCTGTCCCCTGCCCTTTTTGGCATATACATTAACATGTTAGAGGTTTGTTTAGAAGAAGTAGGTTGTTTAGGCCCAAATCTAGCCAGTATAGTCATCATGCTCCTTTACATTGATGATATTGTTCGTTTGGCAACGCGTCCCTATGATCTCGACAAGTAACTAAAAGTTATCACAGATTTCTTCTCTAGTATAGGTATGATTGTTAACAGTGTCAAAATGAAGGTTATAATAATTAAATACAAAAGGATCACTTACACCAATTTCATGTATGACAACAATAACTTGGAGGAAGTGACTTCATACAAATATATCAAAATTGATCTTCATCACAAGCTCAACTAGAACTATAACATTGAGAAAAGAATAAATGGAGGTTGCAAAGCTTATTATGGGTTTGAAAACAATTGTAAATTAGCTTACCTTTGGCTATGGGATAAGGAGAAACTCCTCTATAAGACTCTCATCACTCTTATCTTGTATGGAAGTGAATTTTGGGGTTGTAAGATCTCTAGAGAATCACACAGAAAGATAGAGCAAACCCAAAAGTGTAAATTATAACTCAGAATCTTATAATTAAAGGAAATAAAACCTATCATATCCTCCTCATAGGAGCAAGTCTTTCCCCCATCGAGAGCATAACTATGATTAGGTACCTAATGTACCTAATATTTCTTCAAACTCAAGTCAAAACCCCTTGAAGCTCAACTAAGGTTGGCATGAAGATGCCAAGTGGTTGCTAAATCATTGGGGTATAAAGGAAAATGTAACTCTACATATTAATGATAATATTAAGCATATTATTGCATCTAAATTTAAGGATAAATTATGGAGTCATAAAAAATTGAAGGACAAGAGAAAATTAATCTACCATAAGGAGGTGATCAACCATAATATAGAAAATCAACATTGGCATAACAAGGAAAAAATCTTAGGAGCTAGTGAAACAACATGTTGAAAGAATTTCTCGTCTTTGTGACACTAAGAGGGTTGAGGGTTGAAGATGAAAATCATTTTCTCTTAGATTGTCTTGGTTACACCCACATTAGATCACAATTTTAAAATATTTCTTACAATATTAACATTCTTAACATTTTCACTCATCAAAACCATAGTGATTTAGAAATGCTTATCTTAACAATTTTCAAACAAGAAATAGAATTCTAAAGAAACCCAAGTAATTTTCTTACCTTTCTTAAGGTCTTATAGTCCAAATTTGGACTTAGTGAAAGTTAACCACCACCATATCATTAATTATGATTATGTTTAAAAAAATAAAATAATATTTATAATAAATAAATAAATATTTTTTTTTTCTTTTATAAAAATGTATAAGTATAAATTTAAAAAATAATTATTTATAATAAACAAGTAAATATTTATATTTTGACCTTTTATTTATTCAAAATATAAGTATAAATTAAATATATATATATAGTAAATAATTATATTTTACCTTTTATTTATTACAAAGTATAAATTAGAGTAGCTTATCAAGTATAAATATGTATTCAATTTGTTTCCCAGTAAGAATTAAGATGCATTTAAATCGACATAATCCCTGGATACATAAACACCCCATAATGATTACAAAAGTCTTCAGTTTTTTCGCGAGGCAAAAATTATTAAATGAATCATTAACCCAGATATAATAATGGTGTATGCATCACCCGAAAAGTGTATCGTGGAATCACCCATGTTTGCATATGGGTCGATCTACCCGATTCTTTTCAACAGTGAATGTTCGTCCAAATATCCATAAGAGCAGCATGGCTGCGTTGCTGATAGGCCACAACATCCAAATATACCATTTGGAAGTGTATGGTTTGGCAGCCAATGAGGCAAAACCGAAACGCAAATGAAAAACTGACAGCAGGTTTGTTAAATGCGTCAGGGATACGAAATCAACTCTCTCTTTTCGCCCTGTTTCAAATTAACATCATTCGGTGATTTATAGCCATAAAGAGATATTGGGCCATTCCACCTTTTTATCAGTTGACACTGTGACAGAGATAGAGATATTTACCTTCACATGCACCTCATAGAGAGTATCAGAATTCGACTGGCCCGGCGTGAACCAAAATTGTCACAATAAGACCTTTCGTATTCCACAGAGGGATATTGGAAGCTTTTGGAATGAAGGCATGGCCTAGGAAAAGCAACAGGGCATAAAAGAGAATATAGTCGTCCCTGAAACACAAGGTGTGCAACGATGTTAGCGATAATGTTAAATGATTTCCTTTGGCATATAATTATTAAAACTTGAGGGATAGAGCTGTTACTCTCATTTTACTAGGAATGAACATACCAGGTTCCCTCTCGATCAATCTGTTCAAACTCGATACTTTTGGATTGAATCTGGCGCTTGCTCCTTGAATTCTGATAACGAGAAATACTTATCCATAACTGGTTATGAAGGTATCGAGCAGCGACAAAGATAAGAAGAATTAGACTGAAGTTATCTGCCTCTTGTCCTCCTAGTAAATTGGTATGAATAGCCTTGATCACCAACGGTGGCAGGAGAAGATACTTCATGCACAAAAACATCCGATTTCATATGATCAGTCTAAAGCCATAATTTTTTCAATTAAACTATGGATTCAGTAGATAAACTTACCTTGAAGTTACCAAGTTTTGCCCATGGCCATGGTGTAAGAGGCCCCGGCTTGGATGCCATCTTGTTGGAAATTTGAATCAAGGTCTAGGGTGTCTTGAGAGACTTTCTTGAAGATAAACAAATTAAGAAAATGTGTAGCTATTTGAAGGATTGCATAGGGAGCACAGTATTTTTGGAGCTTATTCTTGACAATGGATGCGCACTTGGTAAAGCAACCATAGGGCTCTTATATGCTATTGGCTAAACGTTCTAGAGAAGGTCCAGCTTTTTCTCCATGGTAGCCGAGGATACACACCAGTGTATTCTGTTACTGTACCCGTCGAGGTGGAGTTTTGTACTGCAACTGACTTCTTTATATCGTATTTAATCGTGGACGTGGAGTTCACAGTGCCACTGTGTGACTTCTTTATTGATCGTCTTTAATCGTAGACGTGTAGTTGGCAGTGCTACAGTTCCTAAGGTATTGTAAGTCGTCACGGCTAGGAAGCTTTTATGACGATGAAAACTCTTTTCAGAAATAAGATCTTTACAGCGGCCAACATCTACGTAGTATTGAATATTGATCTACTTCAGATTGAATATTGATTTACTTTAACATTCAGATCCCAGTATTTCAGTAGGTCTGGAATTTTAAATTTATCCAGCTTGTCGAGAGAAAAAAATTGATAACAGTTAAATTATTTTTATGCTTACTTCACTTTTTAAGGAGAATCATAAATGTCAAAATATTTTATATATTGTGTAAATTTCACTCTAATAAATTTTATGCTGAGCAGATTCAATTTCAAAGCTCCAGTCATAATCAATAGTACAAGATTTGGAAATCTCATAAATTTTATGCTAAGCAGATTCAATCTCAAAGCTCCAGTCATAATCAATAGTAGAAGATTTGGAAATTATACTGATAGACTAAAGTTGGACGATGAAGCCAATAAGATCCAATAAGACCTTGGCTGAAGAGTTGGAATTTGTAATTTAAGTGTTCATTTACTTGCTTAAATAACATTGTCCAAAAGTCATCAACCTCACTGTTGTGTCCCTACCTAATTCCTTCCTTGAAGGCTAAAGTCATAAATTATACTTACAACGTATAAGTACCTAGGCTGTATATACTTATAAAATATAATTACTTACAACAAATTTTGACTGAAAATTTACACAGATAAACGTCAATTTAAAGTTTTTGGTATTTTGATGTCTGTCCATAATGACATTGAAATTTTGACTGAAAATTTACACAGATAAAGGTCAATTTAAAGTTTTTTGGTATTTTGATGTTTGTCCATAATGACATTGACTTGTGGATTTCTTATCCACATTTCAAATACTGATTCAAATAAAAAATACTTCCGCTGAGACGTCAGATTCCAAACTTTCAACTCTGAAAAAGTATAATCTCCTTTATGTAGCGCACTGGATCGCTGACGAAATCATCCAGAAGGTTCTTGAAGATTCCACTATTCTCAACCAACCCCGTAACGTTGTATGCATTTATTTTATGTGTGGTACTAGATGATAATGCGCTATAATGGGCCACCAGGGGGGTACAAAATTAAAGAAAGGGATTTGGAAGATACAACTATTGTCGATTGAGTGTGTAACCATGCGCTGCATTTATTTTATATTTGGTACTAGATGACGCGCCTCATGTGATGTTCAGTTAACGTGGTGATGTTGACATACATTTAAATTTCTATGTATTTTTATTAGTGCTGTGGGCAACTTAAGAATTTGAAATTAATTTTATTTTTATTTTAAATTTTTTAAACCTATTATGCATTCTAAACAACTTTGATGATGGATAGATCTATGTTTTACACATATTTGACTAAATTGTGGTAGGATAACGAAATTGTTTTTATATTTTATATTTTATATTTTTTTATCATACTTTGTTTATATAGGGATAGGTATAGAGGGATTATAGGGATCGATAAACAGTTGACTATATAGAGAGATCCATGTGGTAGGTATAGAGGGATTATAGGGATCGATAAATAGTTGATTATATATTAGTTTGTCCTTTGACTAAAAATATTTGCATAATATTTATTGTTGGAGCTAGGGAATTAAAAGTATATATTTTTATATAATAAAAAGTAGCATATATGTACTAATTTGATTGGATAAGAGATTGAAGGTCTTATTACCAGCTTCGCTATTCCCAATGTTTTGTATGGCAACATATCCAAACTTTTTCTCGTATACAGTTTTTTGAATAATATATTTTTCCTATGTATTGCTTGAAGGTGGATTAATGCTAGCATTAGTTTGAATGTTTGTGTTAGCATTTTCTGCTAGCTTAATATATCCCTAATTTTTTATTTGTTCTAATCATATTGAAATGTTTTGATATTCAAGCTTTATAGTGATTGAGAATTCCAAAGTTTATAACGTCCTTGTCGCATGTATTTGTATTGAAATGTATTGACACTTATTTCGAGATGCCTCAATAGGCCCGACAACTTAAATGTTTACATGACGTGAGGTCCTCCAACACGCCTGACGGATTAAATGTTTACATACCGCGAGGTCCTTGGACAACCTAACAGCCTTAAATGTTTATCTAAATACGCTTCTCGGAGTACATTTTTCCTCGGAAATTTTCATACACTGTTACAGTGAATTTGCACAGTGTTGTTGTGCAACGCGAGTTGAATAGCTATTGTATGTTTCATCCTTCTTCTACCTTGGCAATGCAATTTCGTCATCGTTGAAGCTACATACATTGTTTACTGGTTCAGTCAGTTCTTCTTCTTCGTTGGTTCGTTGGTTGTTGGTTGTTGTTGTTTCCTTCTCGACTCAACATGCACTTTTGCATTTCGTTGTTTCGGAGTAAGTTTCCATGCCATGAAATAAGATCTTTACAGCGGCCAACATCTACGTAGTATTGAGTATTGATATACTTTAGATTGAATATTGATTTACTTTAACATTCAGATCCCAGTATCTCAGTAGGTCTGGAATTTTAAATTTATCCAGCTTGTCAAGAGAAAAAAATTGATAACAGTTAAATTATTTTTATGTTTCACTTCACTTTTTACGGAGAATCATATATGTCAAAATATTTTATATATTGTGTAAATTTTACTCTCATAAATTTTATGCTGAGCAGATCTAATCTCAAAGCTCCAGTCATAATCAGTAGTAGAAGATTTGGAAATTACACTGATAGAGTAAAGTTGGATGATGAAGCCAATAAGATCCAATAAAACCCAGGCTGAAGAGTTGTAATTTATAATTTAAGTGTTCATTTACTCGCTCAACTAACATTGTCCAAAGGTCATCTACCTCACTGTTGTGCCCCTACCTAATTCCTTGAAGGCTAAAGTCATAAATTATACTTACAACGTATAAGTACCTAGGTTGTATATACTTATAAAATATAATTATTTACAACAAATTTTGACTGAAAATTTACACAGATAAAGGTCAATTTAAAGTTTTTGGTATTTTGATATCTGTCAATGTCAAATAATGACATTGACTTGTGGATTTGTTATCCACATTTCAAATACCGATTCAAATAAAAAATACTTCCCCTGAGACGTCAGATTCCAGAAAACTTTCAACTCTGAAAAAGTAAAATCTCCTTTATGTAGCGCACTGGATCGCTGACGAAATCATCCAGAAGGTTCTTGAAGATACCACTATTCTCAACGAACCCCGTAACGTTGTATGCATTTATTTTATGTGTGGTAGTAGATGATAATGCACTATAATGGGCCGCCAGTGGTGTACAAAATTAAAGAAAGTGTTTTGGAAGATACAACCAGGCCTGGAATTTGACGTCCCACAGGACGTTTTTTCGATTTTTAGACGTATTTGACACTGGCTAATAAAATTTACATGTCATCACTGACTGGCATGAGAATTATCTACCTGTCAGTTTGACGTGTGACCGCCTTCAATGCCTGTCAAAAACTCTAGTGGGTATACGGGCTAGGTAGTAGGGCTAGCCTGCTAAGTAGTAGGGGTCACAGTCGTGTAGGGTACGAATTGATAGCTTACACATGAAAGGGGTTCGAAATTGGGGACCTTGTGCGGCGTAGTGGGGATGAGTTGAAGAGGCGTAACTTGTAAGACATCGTCAATTCCATTCATCCCGGCCGGACAACGGGGACCTTTGCAATTGGATTACGAGTAAGCCCATGATTCCATTTCCTTAAATTATTAGTGTGATTAGCTTTACTCATCCATTTTTGGGTCTCTCGCTAATTTCTCACCCTCCATTCCTCGCCGCTTGGATCGGATTTCATCATTTTCAAGAGGAGAAGAAAGGCTGTTTTTTTTGCCTTTGAAATACCCAACTTTATGAAGACCTGTGATGGATGTAGAAGCAAGAGGAGGAGGAGCAGCTTTGAAGGACTCTTGCAGAGCCAAGGTTGGTTTTTAGTTTTTTTACATATCCAATCTGCTCATTTTATTGAACTGTAAGTGTCCTCACTTCTTTGGGCCGTCTGTGCTGGGATTTCTGATATGGGATGTGTTTTTTTGATTTTGGGTTTGGGTTTGGGTTTTCTCGTTGAACAGGTGTCGTATA
>ML781504.1:64946-87364 GCA_009831015.1 Picea engelmannii
CACAGTTCCGCTCTGATACCTAAATAACCTTCTGTTAAACATTTGAACTACCTTCATAAATTGCAGTCTACATTAACATCTATTGTGCTGAATCGCCAGGTTTGTTATTCTTGGGAACCATCGAGATGCCTGGACTTATGGAGTTGTGGATCCAAACAGCGGTATAGCTGTTCTTCTAGAAGTAAGGGACATCATGGTTTTTTCAGAGAAGAACAAACAAAATTTTGTGTTTAAACTTCATTCATGTTGGTGATTTTTAAATTTTTATATGAACAGATTGCTAGAAATTTCGGCGTCTTGCTTCACCAAGGATGGCTACCCAGAAGAAGCATTATCCTTGGCAGTTGGGATGCAGAAGAGTATGGAATGGTAAAGCCTCAACAATATCTTGAATATTGACTTCAAATTATTCATATAATGAAGGGATTCTAACCATTCTGTAATGTACCAGTGCACAGATAGGATCCATAGAGTGGGTAGAACAAAATTTTGGAAACTTGGGCTCACAAGCAGTGGCCTACCTGAATGTTGATTGTGTTGTTCAAGGAAGTGGGATTTTCACTGGTGCTACACCACAACTGGATAACCTTTTGGTTGAAGTTACGAAAGAGGTACTGAACACATAAACTCATCTCTAGATATATTTGCCAAGATGATTTCTCTCCTATTTTATTCAATGAATCAATTTATTTTCCTGAAACGCTTGATTTTTCTTCACTAGTATGTTTGATTCATGAAATTGAATTGTTTATACCTGTATTAGATCATACAATTTCAAGTAGTTAGTTTTATTTTTACAAATATGTTTTCTGAGTTTAGAACTTATGGCTGCCAATATGGATAGAGACTTGTAAGTATATACCGCCTAGGTTAATAACTATAATTCATGGCTTCAGCCTTCAAGGAACTAGGTAGAGGCACAACAATGAGGTTGATGACACCTGGACAGTGTTAGTTGAGGGAGTAAACGGACACCCAAATTAGAAATTCCAATGCTTCAACCTGGGTCTTTTGAAATTTACACAATATAAAAAATATTTTGACATTTATGATTTTGAGTAAAACGTGAAGTGACAGGCATGAAAATAATTTAACCGTCATCAATTTTTGTCTTGACAGGCTGGGTAAATTTGAAATTCCAGGCCTGGATACAACTATTGTCGATTGAGTGTGTAACCATGCACTGCATTTATTTCATATTTGGTACTAGATGACGCGCCTCATGTGATGTTCAGTTAACGTGGTGATGTTGACATACATTTAAATTTCTATTTATTTTATTAGTGTTGTGGGCAACTTAAGAATTTGAAATTAATTTTATTTTTATTTAAAAAATTTTAAACCTATTATGCATTCTAAACAACTTTGATGATGGATAGATCTGTGTTTTAGACACATTTCACTAAATTGTGGTAGGATAACGAAATAGATAAGAGTTAGAGTTAGCATTGTTTTTATATTTTATATTTTATATTCTTTTATCATACTTTGTTTATATACTTTGTTTATATCTTGTCATTAGTCCCTGTGGTAGGTATAGAGGGATTATAGCGATCGATAAATAGTTGACTATATATTAGTTTGTCCTTTGACTAAAAATATTTGCATAATACTTATTGTTGGAGTTAGGGAATTAAAAGTATATTTTTTTATATAATAAAAAGTAGCATATATGTACTAATTTGATTGGATAAGAAACTGGAGGTCTTATTGCCAGCTTCACTATTCCCAATGTTTTATATGGCAACATATCCAAACTTTTTCTTGTATACAATTTTTTGAATAATATATTTTTCCTATTTATTGCTTGAAGGTGGATTAATGTTAGCATTAGTTTGAATGTTTGTGTTAGCATTTTCTGCTAGCTTAATATATCCCTAATTTTTTATTTGTACTAATCATATTGAAATGTTTTGATATTCAAGCTTTATAGTGATTGAGAATTCCAAAGTTTATAATGTCCTTGCTGCATGTATTTGTATTGAAATGTATTGACACTTATTTCGAGACGCCTCAATAGGCCCGACAACTTAAATGTTTACATGACGTGAGGTCCTCCAACGCGCCTGATAGCTTAAATGTTTTCATACCGCGAGGTCCTTGGACAACCTGACAACCTTAAATGTTTATCTAAATATGCTTCTCGGAGTACATTTTTCCTCGAAAATTTTCATACACTGTTACAGTGAATTTGCACAGTGTTGTTGTGCACCGCCAGTTGAATAGCTATTGTATGTTTCATCCTTCTTCTACCTTGGCAATGCAATTTCGTCATCGTTGAAGCTACATACATTGTTTACTGGTTCAGTGAGTTCTTCTTCTTAGTTGGTTTGTCGGTTGTTGGTTGTTGTTGTTTCCTTCTCGACTCGATATGCACTTCTGAATTTCGTTGTTTTGGAGTAAGTTTCCATGCCATAGTTTCATTTTCTATTCCTTGTTTGTTGTTTAGTGTTTGTAGTTTGCAAGTAAGAATGTTTGATTATTTGTAGTGGCATGGTCATCGTATGTTTTTGGTTCCTTCTATGCTTTGGTTGCAGTTTCGTAATCATTGGAGATACATATGTTGTTTACTGGCTCGGTCGTTCTTGTTGGTTCGTTGGTTCGTGGGTTGTTGGTTCTGTTTGTTTGGCTTGGGTTTACGCTTTGGTGGCCTGGGGGTGTAGTTCCGCCTGTTTGTGCTTTCTCGTTGGTTAGGTGCTTGCTATTTTCTTTTGTTTGATTCAGCCTTGCAGGGTTGGGGTCCAACGCCGGTGGTTGGAGCTTTTTTTTTTTGGATTATTATTTCTTTTTGGGGCGCTTTACGGTGTTCAGCCCCTACACCCATGAGTCGAAATGTAGTTGTATTATTTTCTCTATCTACTGAGGTCGATATCTGTTCTTTTGTAATATTGTATTGGTGCTTCAGTGCTGACATGAAAGAAAATAGTTGCATGCAAAATTGTTGGAGGATTACATGTGAAATTGTAATATCCGTTGTCTTTTTGTTAGACTAAAGCATATGCAGGGTACATTTATAAACCATGTATGGTCAGATATGCCCATATGACATTACATGTTCATTCTCCTCTACACAGACTGGTGTGCGCACAATAAACTTTGTGTTGTACTTAAGCTATGATATGTACAACAAATATTCTACAAGATTATATTTCGATGTTTGGAAGCATGTCTGGGTATTTTTCCATGGAAAACCAAAAACTTGTATCGTGGGCACAACCATCTGTGTAGAAGATAAAGAACATGTATTTCCATTGGTGGAAGCATATCTAGATAATTTTCCACGGAAAACCATAAATCATTTAGCTACGACCATGCATTTTCGTAATATTTTGTGGCTTGTAATATATTTTGGGTAGCGCAAAAAAAATTACACGTTTATAGCTATGGATTGAGAAGCGCAAAGGTTCATGTTTCAACCTATCTTCTAGATTGTTCGTTGAGTCTCTTTTACTATATGTACATATTTCTTGTTCTCTGGTGCATACCAACTTCCATTCATGTTCGTTGTATTTTGTGCGTTCCCACATTCAAACAAACAGAATAGCTAGAGAAAGCGACGGAGTCTTGACTACGTCAGTTGAAGAGGATATAGAAAGGTGCATGCTTGTACTGTTATTTCATATTGCGTTGTTTTTTATTTCATTTATTGTCTGTATATGTGTTCACTTAGTTTATTATATGTACATGTTGCATGACTTCCTACATGGTAACTTGTGTTCATTACATGCCTTCCTCCATACTAACGTCCTTCATGTCCATTTTTTTTTCGCTGAATTGCTACATTTAAACAAACAGAGTGGCTGGAGATGGGCTCTTTCGCGAGTAAATAACCCTGTTTCTCTTTCTTTTACATGTTTTTCTTCATTATAAATTATCTTCAATACATGCCTTCCTGCTTACTAACCTACTTCATGTCTGTTTTGTTTTCGTTGCATTTAAACAAACAGAATGACTGGAGAGGATGATGGACTCTTTGGTGGGTAAATAGACATGTTTCTCTTTCTTTTAGATGTTTGTCTTCATACTAACTTGCCTTCATGTCCATTGCATATTCGGCGTTGCTGCCTTGGAAAAAACAGGTTGCTTGGCCAGGAAGATGAATTGTTTTGTGCAACAAAAAAGGGTTTTGTGGTACAATCTTCTAAAAGGTATACCAACTATGCTAGTAAATTAAATATACAAACCGGGTGGGGGCATATAATATTAGACTTGAAAACGATGGCTTCGCAACAATGGGCCTTTCTTCCCTCCCTATTTCTACTTTTTCCATTTTCTATTATCCCTTTTGTTTTCTAATTCATCTGCATAGTGTTCTTTCCGAAAATGCCTTGGTGTGTCGGTTGGTAGACTAATGGTTTCACATCTATGGTCGGGCTTCTAGCTTACTTCATAGTTACCCACTTTGTCAATTGTGGGTGCCGAGCTGGCAGGTTCAAGATTTCTTCCCTGGCTTCCGGGGGTCCGCGATATATAGATTGGTTGTGGTGCCCTGCCCTCATGCCCTGTTTACCGTTAAACATTTTTCCATTTAAAAAAACCAGATGCATACAATTTTATGGTTATTTAGTCCTTCTGATGGAAAATATACAATGCATATGCTTGTTTAGTCCTGATGTTCATATGCAGTTGCTTGCATCAGAAAAAGTTGGACTAGTGACATGGGCATGAGCAGTCAGTCATCCCAGACATCAACAGACCGACAAGGCCAAAGGTAAACATGCATATGCTCTGCTCTTACTATGTTTATGAAACAAATATCCTTGGCTATATATTCATATATGGAATGGTGAATATGCTAATGTCATATGCAATACATAGTTTGCAGTTCAAAAGAAGTGTCAAAAAGTACAAGAGAGACACCGAATGTGCCGCATGTTCTGCAGACTAAGTGGTGTGGTTGAAAAAATATGGCTCCATAGTTCATCGAGTCTATGCGTGTACTTGTAGATTCATGCCAGTGAAATAAGAATACAAAAAAAAATGCACAACACCATTCACTTTAGTTTTCCTGTTCAAAAAATGTCACCAGGTCTAGAGTTGTAACATCCAAAGTACTATCAATAGAGGGCTTGAACAACAAATGAACTGGAAAAGTGTTCATCGGGGACATAATGGTCGTCTATAGCACCTACTTGGACTAGACAAATAAAAGTAGATCCATTATGTGTGTTGACATGACAGACAAGGAGACCATGATGACAGTGACAATGACTATTCCTCCATAACTTGTTCAGAAACATGCAGAAAAGAAGCTCATCATCTCTAGGTACTAACATGTGTGACTCCTCACTAGTGTCGCTACTCTGCTGAGAATTATTTCGCTCAACGAAACAAGTATTTTGGAAAAACTTTCCATTGTTTATTCAGAATATCATTTCATCCCGGACTCGACTATCAGCTAGCTTTCACAAAGCACTGACATTTACCCAATCGAAACGATTGGCACAAATGTCACACTGGCTAGAAAAAATGGCTCACAACACATTATCCATATAAATAATGGAGAGTCGAACAATGACAAGGCAATGGTACCGCTTTTCATATTCAATTTTGTCCTTTATTTTCACATGTGCATGCATCTCGGGTAAGTTACTCGAATATTTCACTGTTACATGTTGCAGCTGCAATTGTTCGATATGTATTCAAATTTTTTTCGTCAATGGAGCAACAATTGCATAAAGGGAAGATTCCACTTATGCTCTTCAAAAATATAACAAAGAAAATGGATGTTAGAGAAAGGATATTTCGAACAACCCAGACAACGTTTGTAACAGAGTTGCGAGCAGATATAGTAGAGGATATGAATAAAATAGCTAGCTCTACAACTTTTGTGCATATACATCCACAAAAGCATCCTCACTTTTCTTATAGAAATAGCCTTGAGTGAATTCTACGGCCTGTTTTATTTATTTTTTATTTTTTTAAGGGGAGGGGGGGGGGAGGTCCAGTTGGGTATTATATTGTTCAATGTATTAATTCATATGCTCATGATGCCAGGTTGAAGGTGTTTTAGTTGCAACCAATGTGTACTCGACCCCCTTTGAACCTGTATGTGCAAAATGAAACTCTTCTGCTTCTGCCTCCGCTTTGATAAGTGATGATACGATTGATTGTCTACGATGCGGTGAAAAATGTCCATATATATATGGATATTGCGTCAATGTTGTCATCTGAACCGTGGACAACACAACCGTGCATTGTACGGTTATGCAACCTCTGTTAGAAAATGTGCTTCCTAAGTTGGCAGAGTTGTCGTATGAAACGTATCTACAGAAAAAGTCAAGCAATGTCTACATGCTGCGGGACCTTCAGATACAAAACAAATTCACCTTAAATGAGGACAATGCAATTTTGCATATCGACTAAAGAAGGGAATATATATATATATATATATATATATATCAAACTTTGTCAGGAAATGAAAATACCTCATGTGTCTCTGTAATATTTCTTCAACATCCAGATGAATGTTCGTTGGACTCGACTAGTTGTGATTGCACGCGCATAACATTGTTCGGTCACAAAATGGAAAGCATGGAAGAAAACCCCATATATCCCATGGCTCCAGTTATTTTCTACTGAGAACATATACCAGATGCAAGAGAGAACAAATGCAATGTTGTCTTTTCTTTGTATATCAAATTGTTTGGTGCAAAGGTGGATGTGTCATGCTCTATGGAACCTTGTGGGAACTTGCTTGCAATTTGTTTGAAGTTTAGTTGGTTCTTGGTTTTGTGCTTCGTCTATCAATTTTTGTATTGCGAAACTTCGAATGTTGTTTGGAGGACACGAAACAATAGAATTGAAATTTTTAGTCAACTAGCCTCAAATCCGCCTAATAATTTCTATGGCACTATGATGCAAATGTAGTATGTGGCTTGTTTTGGTAGTTTTCCTTGATCGATGAACTTGGTAAATTAATCTCCTGGAATAATTTGAAATCAATGATTATATACTGTGTGAAGTGCATTTGTTCTATCATATCAACAAGAGGCCCTTAAAATTCAAATTGGTCGTTGTTTTAGCATTTTTGCTTAATCCATGAACTTGGTAAAATTAATCTCTTGGAATAATTTGAAATCAATGAATATATACTGTGCGAAATGAAATTGTGCTATCATATCAACAAGAGGCCCTTAAAATTCAAATTGGTCCTTGTTATGCTTGCAGTGATAGAATTTATAAAAACGTTCTTTTGTTTCCTTCTTTTTTTTTAAAATAAGTGATTTAACATCCTTTGATAATTTTATGTAATTCAATTGTACAATATCAATATTTAATATTAATAATTTAGTATTTGAAAATAATGTTTTTAGATAATGTTAGATAGGATGACCATCCGTAAACAATTGCAATGTTGAGCCTGCCAGACCTAGAGTCCTTCTGTCAATTTGTATGTCGTGGAACTCCAAGTGCTTTTTGGAGGACACGGGACAATATAAGTGCAATGTTAAGCCAAAGAGCCCACAAGTCCTCTTGTCAATTTGTATATCATGGAATTTTTGGTGCTATTTGTAGAACACAAAACAATAGAGGCTCAATTTTGAGCCCGCCAGGCCAAGAACCCACGATCCAATGCATGGAATGAAGGATCTATGCATGCTCTATAAAATCTCATGTCCATACTTTATAAAAGTACATGTTTACTATGTATTGCTCGTTTGTCGGAAAATTTCTAGGTGCAGAAGTTGGCAGATGCATGTGTTCAGATTTCCACTTACTTTTATATCATTAGCCCGACCAAATTTTACAAACATTCTTGTCTAATTAAATTTTGCAATATCAATATTTAATGTTAATAATTTAGTGTTGAAAATAATGTTTTTAGATCATGTTAGATAGTTGATAGGGATTACCATCCGTGAACAATGGAAATATTGAACCCTCCAGTCCTGGATTCCATATGTAAATTTGTATATCGCGGAACTCTAAGTGTTGTTTGGAGGACACAGAATAATAGAAGTGCAATGTTGAGCCAGCCAACCCACATGTCCGCTTGTCAATTTGTATATCATGGAATTGTGGGTGCTATTTGTAGGGTGCAGAACAATAGAGGCCCAATTTTCAGCCCCACAGTCTGAGAACCTGCGATCCAAAAAGTGGCCAAGTATGGAATGCGGGATCCATACATGATCTATAAAAATTTCATGTCCATACTTTATAAGAGTACTGATGACGCACGCTCCCTCCACAACTTGCAGGTCGAAAGGTCCACGTCAACACAGGATCTTTCCTTTACCACTGTCCCAAAGAACTCTAAAACGCTCTTCTGATTCCCTATCGGGAAATCTGCACCCACAAAAAACTCTCATGGGATCCCCTCTTTGCACTTGTGAGATCGGACTTCACACATTCACAAATCCGACGGTCAAGCGTTAGCCTCTCGAATACTCGAAACCCGAAATAGTCAACGTTGACCTTTCCTCTTTCCTTTTCAGGATTTTCCTTATCGCGATTTCGATGGTCGCGGTGTCAAGAAACTTGGTCCCGCGATTCCCGAAACCCGATGTTCCGAAATTCCGATGCACTCACAAGGTTGATTTTTTCAATGCCCCTTTACTTCTGTCGAGACTTTAGACTTCGCGATATCGCGAATCCTAATGCAAGGGACTCAGATCTTTACCCCACGAAAACCCGATATGGTCAATGGAGTTTGACTCTGTGTCGATAGTGCGCCACCTGTCCTCCTCGCTGACTCCTCTGTGGCCCACACAATCCTTTTAACTTTCGGGATGTCGCATTTCGAAATATTGCGATTCCCGTTGCAAGGTTTACAGGACTTCCACCCACGAAAACCCGATACAAGGATCTGCGTGTAAATCCAATGGCCCTTGTGGCTTGGATATACGGTCCTACTCCTCCTAAACTTAGAACCTTTCGACGCCTACGCCGTAGCTCCCCTGCTTCTCTATGAGATCTGACGGCTCACGGGACTTCGTGGATTCTCCACCGAGAATTTCGACCGTCCGTCTCTTCCTCTGAGAGCTCGTCCTCCTGCGGTCCCTCATCACTATGCCTTCTTACAAACTTCAAAGTACTTGGTCTCTTCACCTGCCTTCAATGACCTTTGAATACTTCAGATCCTTCTGAAGTTTCTCCAACTTCGAGCCTTTCAGAAAACTCTTGCGTGCACTCCTTGCGGCGACCTTCAGATACTTTCAAGTGCTTAACTTCTTCGACTCCGCGCACACCTGCAACAACAATCTCTAAATTCTTCTCTCAGGTTCGCAACCCTGAGACTCCACTTGGCCTGCGCACTCCTTGCACAGCTCCTGTGCCTGACTGGACTTCTATGGAAATGAGAACAAAAGCTATCTCTCCTGAGTTTTTCTGAGACAACCCTCTGAACCTTTTGTCAATGCACTCCTTGCAGACACTTCAACTGCACTCCTTGCAGGAACTCTTGCTCAGATAGAGAAACAATTCAAACTCATTTCTCTTACTCTCTCTCTCTCTCAGATTTCAAACATTCAACGAGAAATCATTCATACATAGCATAAAAGAAAATGTACAGAAGAAAGAGTGAAATAACCATGAGCATAACGTTTAACATACATACATAGAGAACAAACATGACGCCATGAATTTGAATCAAAGCTTTTTCTATTAATCCAAATTTCTGTACATGGGTGTTTTTACACAGCTCTCTGCTTCTCTTCTATGCTCTTTTTGATGCTAATGTTTTAATACACAATGAGGGTGTCTATATCTCGTTTCCCTCTTGCGCTCTAAAATTGTCAAATCTACATATTCAATTCTACCTACTTATATTAACTACCATAATTGTCTCCTATCTACTAAGGATGAGAGAAAATCGCTCAAGGTCCATTTACATTATACAAGTGTGCTCCTTATTAATTATCTCATTTAAGGTTGGTGCATTTACTTCAAGACAATTTCAAAAATTGCGATGGCGCTTGTCCAACTGTCTTTTGCTTCTGCATTGGCTCACTTGAGATGCTCCTGCATCATCCTCCCTGGCTTGAAAAATTTCATGGGCTCCTGTCCATGAGCTCACACATGGTTTGTCCATGCTTTTGGATCTCAGCTTCATTTTCCCAGCTGGCATCTTCAACTGGATGGCCCTTCCATTTGATCAAATACTCAAAGTATTCTTTTCGCCTGGTCTTCTTGCTCACTCTTTTGTCCAGTATGCATTCCATCTGTGGCTTATCTGCAACTGGCATCTGCTTTTTCCATTGGATTACTGGCTGTTCATTTTCTATCCCTGCTTCCTCAGCTTTATACAGGTACAAATATGAGATATTGAATATCAGAGAAATTCCAATCCCATCGGGTAATTCAATCTCATAAGCATTCACCCCAAATTTCTTCAAGACCCTACATGGTCTGATTTTCTTCATCTTCAGTTTGTTATATGTTCCTCTCAGGAACCTTTCTTTTCTCAGATGTGCCAGAATTAAGTCACCAACCTCAAATTGAAGTTGTCTCTTGTGCTAATCGGCTCTGTTCTTATATTCCTGGCTTGAATTCTGCAATCGCTCTTTCACCTGCCTGTGAAGTTCCTTCATCGCCTCTGCGAAATCTTCTTCACTAGCACTCCTAGTTGCATTCTGTTCTGACTCTCTCAGCTCAGAAATTCCCCTCGGCTGCATGCCATAGACAATCTGAAATGGACTTTTCCCTGTGCTTCTATTAACCAAGTCGTTATAAGCAAATTCTGCCTGTGGTAATACGTTGTCCCACTGACTATGGTGTTCTGTCACCAGGCTCCTCAGCAAGTCTCCCAGACTTTTGTTCACCACTTCCGTCTGTCCATCCGTCTGAGGATGATAAGCCGAACTAAAAAACAAGTTAGTTCCTAGATTCTTCCATAAGGTCCTCCAAAAGTGCCCTATGAACTTAGTGTCTCGATCCGAAACTATACTCCTTGGTAAGCCATGAAGTCGAATGACTTTTTTGAAAAATAGATTCGCAATGTGAGTTGCGTCACTGGTTTTCTAACATGGAATGAAGTGTGCCATCTTGGAAAATCTATCCACCACCACAAAGATTGAATCAGAACCTCTTTGTGTTCTTGGCAACCCCAATACAAAATCCATGCTAATTGCATCCCACGACCTCTCTGGTATGGGCAATGGTTGATAAAACCCCACATTCTGTCTTCTTCCCTTCGAATGCTGGAAAATTATGCATTTGTCTATGAATCTCTTGACGTCTGCTCGCATTCCCGGCCAAAAATATGACTCATTCAACTTTGCGAACATCTTGTCATGACCAAAGTGCCCTGCCAATCCTCCACTATGTTTCTCCTTTAGCAAATTCTCCCTCATGGAGAATTTCAGAATACACAGTTGATTACCCTTAAACAATAATCCTTCCTGGATCATGTATTCTATCCACTGGCTTCTGTCTCTAAGAATTTGATTCTCAGCTACTTCATACGCCTCTTTAAAATCCTGATCATCTGCGTACATGTCCCTGAGGTCATCAAAACCCAACATTTTGACTTTGAACTCCTACAATAGAAAACACTTCCTGCTCAAAGCATCAACAACTTTGTTAGCAGTATCAGAAATATGTTTAATCACAAAAGTAAAATTCTGCATATATTCAACCCATTTAACATGTCTCTGATTCAAATTCTCCTGTTGAGTCACAAACTGCAATGCATGATTGTCATTGTATAAGACAAATTCTTTCGGGATCAAGTAATGCCTCCATTTCTTCAATGTCTGTATAATAGCATAAAACTCCTTATCATAAGTGGAGTATTTCACTTTCGCTTCATTCAGCTTCTCGCTAAAGTATGCTATCATCCTGTCATCTTGACTCAAGACTTCCCCGATTGCGAATCCACTTGCATCACATTTCACTTGAAATGTCTTTTGGAAATACGGCAACACCAAAATTGGTTGTTCCGTAATCTTCCTCTTCAACAGATTAAAAATTTTCTCAGCTTCTTCAGTCCAGTGAAAAGACTTGTGCCTCTTCTTCACTGTGTCCATCATCGCTGCACTAATTCCACTGAAATTCCTGATGAACTTTCGGTAGAAACTAGCCAATCCGTGAAAACTTCTCACCTCAAAGATATTTTTCGGTGATGGCCAATTCTTGATTACTTCAACCTTATCTGGATCCATCCTCAACTCATCCGTAGAAATAACAAATCCCAAGTAAATGAGCTCTGTCTTCATGAATGAATATTTCTTCATGTTTATAAGCAGCTTCTCTTGCTGTAATCTCTTCATCACCGTAGCCAAATGCTTCAGATGCTCAACCACTGTTTTACTGAAAATCAGTATGTCATCCAGATATACGATAACAAATTTTCCAATGAACTCCCTCAGGACTTCGTTCATCAACCTCATGAAGGTACTCAATGCATTTGTTAACCCAAATGGCATAACAAGCCATTCATACAACCCTTCATTGGTCTTGAATGTTGTCTTCCATTCATCACCTTCTCTCATGCTGATTTGATGATAACCGCTTTTCAAATCAATCTTTGAAAAATACTTGGCTCCACTGAAGAAATCCATCAGATCATCCATCCTTGGCAATGGAAACCTGTACATGATGGTTATCTTGTTAATCGCTCTCGAGTTAGTACACATCCTCCAGCCTCCATATTTCTTCGGACTGAGTATTGTCGGAACAACACATGGACTCAAGCTTTCTCTAACCAATCCTTTGTTCAACAAATCCTGGACTTGTCTTTTGACCTCTTCATTCTCTTGCGGCGTCAATCTGTACGCGGCCTTATTTGACAAACTGGCTCCTGGCATGAGATCAATACGATGAATCACACTTCTTATGGGTGCCAACGAACGAGATAATTCATCCACTACTATGTCAGCGAACTCTTCCAGCAGTTCCTGAACCTCTTCTGGTAAATCATCCACTCTTGTTCTGGTCAAAACAATCTTCGGTTTTCTGACCACAATGAACTGTGGATCCTCCTTCTTCTTAACCTTTGTAAGAAGTTCCTTCCCACTCATTAGAAGTACAGTGTTGCTTACTTCCGTTTTCACCTCCTTATCCTTGATTGGAAGCAACATGTGTGTCCTCCCATTCTTCTCTAGGGTGTATGTGTTCATTCTCCCATCATGAATCACATTCCTGTCATATTTCCATGTTCTACCCAGCAATAGATGACAAACATCCATAGGAATGACATCACATAATATTTTATCATTATATCCTCCTATCTTGAATTCAACTAAACATTGTTTAGTGACAGTTACCTGGTGTCCTTTTTGTAGCCACAAAATTCAGTATGGGCTTGGATGATCAATCGTCTCCAGCTCCAGATTTTCTACCATCTCTATAGAAACGAGATTATCTGTGCTACCACTGTCCATAATGACCTTGCATACCCTGTCCTTGGTTTTGCAAGCAGTCTGAAAAAGTCTGGTTCTTTGGACTGAACTCTCCACCTCCTTCTCTGGTGTCAAAAGAGATTTTTTCATCATTAGCGATCTTCCGCCTTCAACGTATTCTGCCTCAACATCCCACCTCTATGCTTCAATGATGTGAGCTTCTCCACTCTCCTTCTTTTTGTATGGACACTCGTAAGACTTGTGCCCATTCTTTCCACATGTGAAGTAGGTTATTACTCCACCTCTTCCTCTTCCTCTACCTCTAGTATGAGGAAAAGTATTGTTATCATCATAATCTCCTCTTTTCTCGGTATGCTGTCCTCTTTGTTCAACATATTTCCCTCGCTGTGAACTTCCACCTCTCTCAGTTCGAGTCCGAGGTTTCTTCCAGTCCTCCTTGGGCTTTTGATATTTATCCTGGGCAACTGATTTGCCTTTGGGATGACTTCTGCCTCGGCCTCTCTGACCCTGCTTTTGGCTCAGCTTCTCTTCCACTTTCAGAGCCATCTGATAAGAATCTTACACCATTCGGATGGTTACCATGCTCATCTCATCCTGAATGTCATATCTCAGACCATTCATATATCTAGAAACTTTTTCATCATCGCTCTCTCAATGACCTTCCCTAATGTTCAGCTTGTAGAATTCTTTAGTGTATTCTTTTACTGTCATCAGCTTCCATCTCAAGTTCTGCATCCTTCTGAACAGAGTAATTTTATAATCCTTGGGGATGAATTTTGCCTTCATCTTCGCGATCATTCTATCCTAGCTTTCGATTTTCGGCTTGCCCTTGTAGCGTCTATCAGCTTGTAGCTCATCCCACCACAATGTTGCATGTCCCTTCAATCTAGTGACAACATGCTTGACTTTATTGTCTTCCTCGACATCTTCATAGTCAAAGTATGTGTCTAGAGATCTAATCTAGTCTAGAAGCTCCTCTGCATCCAAGTTTCCCTCATAAACTGGAATGTCCATTTTCTCTCTTGCACCCATTCTTGCAATAGCTATGATCAAACGTTCGTTTGCTGCATCTTCAGCTGCAACTTCTTCTTCATGTTCAGCCTCAATATCACTCTCGGAATCACTTAGATCCCTAGAAATGACTGTGCACCTTTGTGTTGTCTCCATGTCTTCGAGTCTGGCTCGTAGATCACGCATCTCTCTCTCCATAGCTGGATCAGTCATCTACCTACCTCTTCTTCTCAGAATTTCCCTATCCTCTGGTGGATCGGGTGTTTGTCTGTCCCTTCTCCTTGGTGGCATGGTGAATTCTCCTTTTCTCTCCTACAGAAAGAAAAGAATCTTTCTGTGCTCTGATACCAAGTTGATGACGGATGCTCCCTCCACAACCCATAGGTCGGAAGGTCCATGTCAACACAGGATCTTTCCTTTACCACTGGCCCAAATAACTCTAAAACGCTCTTCTATTTCCCTATCGGGAAATATGCACCCACAACAAACTCTTACGAGATCCCCTCTTTTCAGTTGTGAGATCGGACTTCGCACCTTCGCGAATCCGGCGGTCAAGCATTAGCCTCTCGAATACCCGAAACCCGAAACAGTCAACGCTGACCTTTCCTCTTTCCTTTTTGGGATTTTCCTTATCGTGATTTTGGCGGTTGCGATGTCAAGAAACTTGGTCCCGCGATTCCCGAAACCTGATGTTCCGAAATTCCGATGCACTCACAAGGTTGATTTTTTCAACGCCCCTTTACTTCTGTCGGGACTTCGGACTTCGCGATATCACGAATCCTAATGCAAGGGACTCAGATCTTTACTCCACGAAAACCCGATATGGTCAACGGATTTTGACTCTGTGTCGATAGTGCGCTGTCTGTCCTCCTCGCTGACTCCTCTGTGGCTCACACAATCCTTTTAACTTTTGGGATGTCGCGTTTCGAAATATCGCGATTCCCGTTGCAAGGTTTACGGGACTTCCACCCACGAAAACCGGATACAAGGATCCACGTGTAAATCCAACGACCCTTGTGTCTTGGATCTACGGTCCTACTGCTCCTGAACTTAGAACCTTTCAACGCCTACACCGTAGCTCCCCTGCTTCTCTGTGAGATCTGACAGCTCACGGGACTTCGCGGATTCTCCACCAAGAATTCCGACCGTCCGTCTCTTCCTCTGAGAGCTCGTCCTCCTACGGTCCCTCGTCACTATGCCTTCTTACAAACTTCAAAGTACTTGGTATCTTCACCTGCCTTCAACGACCTTTGAATACTTCAGATCCTTCTAAAGTTTCTCCAACTTCGAGCCTTTCAGAAAACTCTTGCGTGCACTCCTTGCGAAGATCTTCAGATACTTTAAAGTCCTTAACTTATTCGACTCCGCGCACACCAGCAGCAGCAGTCTCTAAATTCTTCTCTCAGGTTCGCAACCCTGAGACTCCACTTGGCTTGCGCACTCCTTGCATGGCTCCTGTGCCTGACTACACTTCTGTGGAAATGAAAACAAAATCTATCTCTCCTGAGTTTTTCAGAGACAACCCTCTGAACCTTTTTTCAATGCACTCCTTGTGGACACTTCAACTGCACTCCTTGCAGGAACTCTTGCTTAGATAGAGAAACAATTGAAACTCATTTCTCTTACTCGCTCTCTCTCTCTCAGATTTCAAACATTCAACAAGAAATCATTCATACATAGCGTAAAAGCAAATGTACAGAAGAAAGAGTGAAATAACCATGAGCATAACGTTTAACATACATACATAGAGAACAAACATGACACCATGAATTTGAATCAAAGCTTTTTCTATTAATCCAAATTTTTGTACATGGGTGTTTTTACACAGCTCTCTGCTTCTCTTCTATGCTCTTTCTGATGCTAATGTTTCAATACACAATGAGGGTGTCTATATCCCGTTTCCCTCTTGTTCTCTAAAACTGTCAAATCTACATATTCAATTCTACCTACTTACATTAACTACCATAATTGTCTCCTATCTACTAAGGACGAGAGCAAATCGCTCAAGGTCCGTTTACATTATACAAGTGTGCTCCTTATTAATTATCTCATTTAAGGTTGGCGCATTTACTTCAAGACAATTTCAAAATTTTCGTTGGTGCTTGTCCAACTATCTTTTGCTTCCGCGCTGGCTCGCTTGAGATGCTCCTGCATCAAGTACATACTTAGTATGTATTACTCATTTTTCAAAAAAAATTAGGTGCAGAAGTTGGCGGATTCACGATTTCATATTTCACTTATTTTTATATCACCAGCCCGACCAACTGTTTCCCTGTTTGATATTGTAATAAATGAATATTGTAATGTCCCCACTTTGGGACATCGTCACACTGTAGAGATTTATGTTGACCAGAGTAGCCAGATGGATGTTATAGCGAGTACAGGGGTATTTGAGAGGAATTGTGGGGTCCAGCTTGCATTGATCATCATATTCCATCATTATGAGCCATTCCACACAGGTTGGCTTTGGTTTCATTGCATTCCGACAATTTCCATGATTTTGACTATTTTGAGTTATAAGTTAATTGAAATCAATGAAGAGGTCATTTTGGGCACATTACTTGGAGGAACCTCTCAGTGTAATAGTTCATTGGAATAGGGAGGAGAAAAACTACAGGATGGGATGGCTAGAAGTGACTTTCAGTGGCCAGGGAATCCACAAGGAGAGAAAAGGAGCTTTTCAAAGGTAAAAAGGTTAATTAATTAATTAAAGTGATTTAATTAATTAATTAAATATTAATAAAATTAAAGTCACTTTGGAGGGATCATATGAGCCAAAAGTATAAAGTAAAGGCAAGGGCCTCTTCTCATGCATTCATGTATGTTTTATCTTTTTGATACCTGACTTTTAGCTAGTGAGCCCAACATTGGGGGTTTTGAGGGTTTTGACTTAAGAAACCCTAGAGGACAATTCAGTGGTGAAAGATTCCACCTAGCTTGTCCCAAGCTTGGTCTCAGAGATGAAATACGCTCCCACACCATTCTAGTTCCAGATCTACTCAGTTGCAGGGGGATTCTACATCAGTTTCATGTGCAGATAGAGAGAGGGCGCACCAGTTGAGGGTTTCCAACAAGAGGGGCACACCATCCATTGAGGGAAGATTCATTCTAGTTGAGGAGAAGGGATTTTGGGAATTCCAGGTATTGGGTTTTCCTTGCAGGTACCATAGCACCTTATTGGATATTTTTGGAGGGATTCTTATGGAGGATTGATTGAAATTGAGAGAGGGACGATTTCCCTAAGAGGAGGGCGCACCATCATTTGGAGGGAATCTAGATATAAGGATCTATAAATAATTTTGAGGATTTGAGCACTTGGGTTTTCATTGCAGCATCCTGATGTATCACTTTGGAGAGTTTCAGTAGGTTTGGAGGGCTCATTCACCTTGGACTAATTATCTAGGGTTTCAGGCATCTAGGGGGGCGCACCATTTAGTGGAGGGTTTTAGATCTACAGTGTGTGAGAGGTATCTTGGAGATTCGGGCATCTGGGTTGTTCTTTCCATCACCCGATATACTATTTGGCATCTTTCTTGAGGTGATTAAACATGTTTGGCACTAGGGATGAATTGTTGAGGAGCTTCAACATTCTTGTAGAGCATGTCATCTTCCGACTTGAGGGGTTTGACATTCATATGGCCTAGATCTACTTTGCATTGGTCTTCATCTCTTATCCATCCTTTGGAGGCTTATTTTGTATTGTCGAGAGCATTTTGTAGCAACTCATATCTATTATCTATTGGGGCCATCTAAGGATTATTCCAGATCTACTCTTTCGATTGTATCTGATTCATGCTTCTTATAATAAAGGTCAGATCTATGCTTGTGTTTTCTGTATTTTGAATATGTTATGATCTTTCATATGTTGGATGAATCTTGTATAAACATCGTATAAATAATTGGGACACTTCAATAAACATTTGCACATCAAACACATCAGTGATAGTTAGTGGTTCCAAGAAAAAAATTGGCTTGGTATCATTATAGTGGCATCATAGCTTAGATCCTGCAAACCTGAGGGGTCTTTTTGGATAGTTGGAAGCAAATCGATATGATACCCTTTGAGATATCATGTTTGGAGATCATGTATCATGGCCTTAGCGAGGAAAATAAGGCTATAATAACCTTCCCACAATATGCAGCCTATAGAAATCCTCATTGGAGAAAATGGGATATTTTACAGGGGATCATCATAAGAGATAAAAAGAAAAAAGAAGCAGCTAGATGGTGGGAAGAACAGAGAAACCCCACGCCAAGTAGGAGCACACAACCTTGCCACTATTGCAAGAGGCCATGAGAACCTGATCATAGGTGTAGGGATCAAAAGCACACTATTGAAGCACACTATGATAGGGAGGATGTTGTGTGTGTGGATGGATTGATAGATGTTGATTCAGAGTAGTTAGATGATGACAGTGACTCTTGCACAGAGGCTAGTGATAGTGACTCTACCTCAGAGGATAGTGAGGATGACTCTTGCATAGAGGCTAGTGATGCTTGCACTCTTGAGGAGGATGATGACCCTTGTGTAGCAGATAGGAAGCTAGATGGATAGGACGATAACACCAGTGTATCAACAAAAATATCACATACCATTGATGTCTTTACGTCTCAGCAGAATAGTGACACTAGTGAGGAGTCACACGTGTTAGCACCTAGAGATGATGAGCTTCCTATGGGGGCCGTGACACATCTGTCACATGTTTAGACACCCATGATAGCCATGTGACATGAGGAGATCAATGGCATGTCAGGTATCATGGATGAGCCTAGTGTGAGGGATGCACACCATGGAAAGGTAGACCCACAGATCCAGGAGGAGGTACAGGACATACAGGCAGTTGAAATCACACATACAGGTCAGCTAGAGGATATGGAGTCACAGCTATTGGAGACTCCATTGGTTGAGCATATTGCAGAGGCTGACAGGTGGATGGAGAACTTACTTCTAGGATCAGATTGCATTGATGAGGATGCACTCTTTAGTATTCAGGATGACCATAGCATGTGTCTAGACACAACTATATGGGATCTAGGCGCAAATGATAGTAGCAGGTTGAGTGCACAGGAGGATACAACTACTCATACAGGATACAGTGTGAGTCAGGGGGAGATGGCATCTAGTGATGGGATGTAGTGGAATACAGGAGTACCCAACAACACAGTAGACAGTGGACAGTTCAGCACGTCATCTTATGCAGAGGGTGTTTTGGGGGATTCTAGAGTTGGCAATAGCAGGACTAACACTAGCAGCGAGGGGTCTGAGATGGCACCTCAGTATGACCATGATCAAGATTCACACCACTCAGCAACACAATTGAGAGTTAGTGAGGCTATGATCAGGGCAACCACTAGACGTATTGATGACGTGCATGCAGTGATGGCAGATTTCTATTGGAGAGCATCAGTGGCACATGGTAGCTCAGATGGAGGATTTTCCATGGATGATTTTCACACTCTCCGGGAGAGAGTATCTGTGATGAGGATTGACTACCAGCAGTTGTTGACAAACATGGATTATCTACTGAGGGTTGGTGAGATGTATCATGAGGCTCTGAGGGAGCAGGAGTTGGAGATGGACCGACTCACTCAAGAGTTGGAGAGCACTCAAGGATTCTTGAGAGGAACATAGATTTCCCTTCAAGAATCAGAGTCTAGGACAGATGAGTCTCTTGAGGAGATCCATCAGATATCCACTTCATCTGTCTTAGTGGACATTCAGATGTATCAGTCAGTCACATTGACAGAGGATGTTGATGATCTAGCAGAGGAGAACCAGTTGATGGGGAACACTTCCATTTGTGTCTTGGGAGTGGTTGATCTCCATGTAGAGATTGATCCAGCCATACGCCCAGGATCTGTGATGCAACATGAGTTTGTGGGAGATGACAGGAGTATGTCGGAGCATACAATGATGAGTGATATCTCACATAGACATGTTGGGATGTATGATGGGATTCAGAGGGGTGTATTGACTTGCATGGAGGAGACACACTTAGGGGAGTATGCATATTTCACTCTTTTGCAGTAGCCCATAGTTATGAGTGAGCACCTTCACTAGATTAGTAGTCGCATGAGGAGAGACAGGCAGTGGTTGAGAGCATGGAGAGTGCCTAGGCCGAGGCCACCTGACATGAGTACCTTTACGACATCTAGCTGGAGAGAGAGGGATTGTCATAGGCAGCCAGTTGAGACTTGGTGTGTGAGAGAGAGAATCATGGGCCAGGTGGTAGAAGATGAGCACATAGGGATTCTGACAGTGATCAGTCTCCCACAGGAGCAATTAGAGGAGATTGGAAGTGATAAACTTCCAAGTTTTCCATGGGACCCAGGAGTCCATTTTGTTAGCACGATGTTCATGTTGACCCGGGTTTCACTAGAGAGCCACACACTCCACCTTGGTTTGGTTTGGAGTGGGTCTGCAGGTACTTGTCCTATGGGGTGAGACCTTTCCTTCCGCTTGATCATCATGATAGGGCATGGAGATGTTTGGAAAGGTACTTCTTTTACAAAGGTGTCTTCACTGATACAATTTCGGGACAACAAGTCTAATGGTCACAGTTATTTCAGCTAGAGAAACCAAGAGAGGAGGGTTCAGGATGTATGCAGGGGGCAGGCGGTCATGGTTAGAGTAGTGCAATGTCAGCATGAGGATCTTCGATAGAGGTTATCATGGGATCCAGGGATTGCAGGATTGGGAATATCACGGATTCACATGAGAGAGTGGACCATTGCAGGGGAGAGTTATTCTAACTTTCCATTGAGCTTCAGTGTTGAGAGGAGCGCACTGCTTGTAGGTATCTCATGGAGGTCTTGCAGTACCTCATTTTGGCATCAACATGTGCAGTTGATGGAGGTTGTGTGGATCTTGGTAGATATTTGGAGGATGGACTCATTCGAAGATGAGGCCATGTGTCATGTTGTTACACATTATTTTCGTCATCCCTATGATCGTTAATGATGTAAACCTATGTGTTTCCTTCAGAGGGGTCAGTGGCCTGAGTTCCTAAAGAGAGAAGTGAGAAGAACTTTTCCTGAGAAAAGAAGTTGCATTTTCCTATGTAAAAAATTTATAAAAAAAGGAAGTTTGTAGGTTGCTATATAGGTAGGGTGCGAGAATGACCCATTCTCGTAGGTTGCACTATAGCTAGGGTGCGAGATGTTCGCAGGTTTCTCTATAGCTAGGGTGTGAGAATGCCTACACGTGGGAAAAATGAGCGTTTTCTCAAATCTTCTAGAAGGAGAAACTTCTATGGTGAGGTGGCATCCAAATGGTTTGGATCTTACTCGCTTTCATGATTTAGTGGGATCATCCTAACCTCCTCACCTTATCCTCTTCAACTTATAAAAGGAGAGGAGTTCTCATGGAGAAAGTTATCTTTGTTGGTTCTTGAGCTTGTTAGCTTTGGTTAGGCTTGGAATTCTTGGCTTGGTTAGAGTGGATTTGAGATTTGCTTTGTCAAGATAGATTGTGAATATCATCAAATCTATGCTCTCAAAATTCTTGGAGTGGAAGTGTGTGGGGAATGAAGGATAGTTGGAAGGGACCTTATGACATCAAGGCTATGGTTGTAATATCTCTTTCACATTTAATATGATACAGTAATATGATTATTTCCTATAAAGCTTGTTGTGTTTTATTATATGATTCCTTGATCACATACATAGGTTTATATTGAGTTTATGCTATTGCTATCACTTTGGTTAGTTGCATTCTTTTGTAGGATCATCATTGTATGAGCACTGGAACGGAGCTAGGATGGTGATGGTGAGAGGAAGTGACATTTAAATGGTATGTCACCTATCTCACTTTAGTTAGTAAATTCAATAACTAACACTTAAGGAAAGCGTCATGTTCTGGTGTGTTTTGTTCTAGATCCAGGTGGATCTAGGGAGATCGGTTAGTGTCCTCACCTACGGATTTATCCAATAAAAGAATTGGCGACTCCACTAGGGAACAGATTGTTTCCTAGTTAGTCTAGTTTCCCTTGCTTTGATTGCTTGTTTTCTGGTCTCTGAGTCTGTGGGAGATCCATCAAGACTCTCTGGATTTGAAATTTCACTCAAAATTTTTGTCCTTTTTCCAAATTTTGTGTTTACAGA
>ML781504.1:93751-115080 GCA_009831015.1 Picea engelmannii
CGAATGGTTTGGATCTTACTCGCTTTCATGATTTAGTGGGATCATCCTAACCTCCTCACCTTATCCTCTTCAACTTATAAAAGGAGAGGAGTTCTCATGGAGAAAGTTAGCTTTGTTGGTTCTTGAGCTTGTTAGCTTTGGTTAGGCTTGGAATTCTTGGCTTGGTTAGAGTGGCTTTGAGATTTGCTTTGTCAAGATAGATTGTGAATATCATCAGATCTATGCTCTCAGAATTCTTGGAGTGGAAGTGTGTGGGGAATGAAGGACAGTTGGAAGGGACCTTATGACATCAAGGCTATGGTTGTAATATCTCTTTCACATTTAATATGATACAGTAATATGATTCTTTCCTATAAAGCTTGTTGTGTTTTATTGTATGATTCCTTGATCACATACATAGGTTTATATTGAGTTTATGCTATTGCTATCACTTTTGTTAGTTGCATTCTTTTGCAGGATCATCATTGTATGAGCATTGGAATGGATCTAGGATGTGATGGCGAGAGGAAGTGACATTTAAACGGTATGTCACCTATCTCACTTTAGTTAGTAAATTCAATAACTAAAATTTAAGGAAAGCGTCATGTTCTGGTGTGTTTTGTTCTAGATCTAGGTGGATCTAGGGAGATCTGTTAGTGTCCGCACCTACGGATTTATCCAATAACACATGTGCAGGAGGTTCACAGGGTTGATATCTTTCAGGACTATGCTTTGCAGAGTATTGCAGTTCACTTCCTGATATGGGATCCAATAGGTGGAGTATACTATTGTTTGCCTTTCGATGGGTTCTACTATGTATCCCACAGGTGGAAATGGGATCCTGGTATTTTACTTGGAGGGATTTGGGTATTGCTTGAGGACAAACAATTTTCTAGCAGGGAGGACTGTAATGTCCTCACTTTGGGACATCGTCACAGTGCAGAGATTTATGTTGACTAGAGTAGCCAGATGGATGTTATAGCAAGTACAGGGGTATTTGAGAGGCATTGTGGGGTCCAACTTGCATTGATCATCATCTTCCATCATTATGAGCCATTCTGCATAGGTTGGCTTTGGTTTCATTGCATTTTGACGATTTCCGTGATTTTGACTATTTTGAGCTATAAGTTAATTGAAATCACTGAAGAGGTCATTTTGGGAACATTGCTTGGGGGAACCTCTCAATGTTATATCTCATTGGAATCGAGAGGAGCAACACTACAGGATGGGATGGCTAGAAGTGACTTTCAATGGCCAAGGAAGCCACAAGGAGAGATAAGGAGATTTTCAAAGGTAAAAAGGTTAATTAATTAATTAAACGTTAATAAAATGAAAGTCACTTTGGAGGGACAAGGTGAGCCAAAAGTATAAAGGAAAGGCAAGGGCCTCTTCTTCATGCATTCATGTATGTTTTATCTTTTTGATATCTGGATTTTAGCTAGTGAGACCAACATTGCGGGTTTTGAGGGTTTTGACTTAACAAACCCTAGATGACGATTCAGTGGTGAAAGATTCCACCTAGCTTGTCCCAAGCTTGGTCTCAGAGATGCAATACGCTCCCACACCATTCTAGTTCCAGATCTACTCAGTTGCAGGGGGATTCTACATCAGTTTCATGTGCAGATAGAGAGAGGGCGCACCAGTTGAGGGTTTCCAACAAGAGGGGCACACCATCCATTGAGGGAGGATTCATTCTAGTTGAGGAGAAGGGATTTCGGGAATTCTAGGTATTGGGTTTTCCTTGCAGGTACCATAGCACCTTATTGGATATTTTTGGAGGGATTCTTATGGAGGATTGATTGACATTGAGAGAGGGACGATTTCCCTAAGAGGAGGGCGCACCATCATTTGGAGGGAATCTAGATATAAGGATCTATAAATAATTTTGAGGATTTGAGCACTTGGGTTTTCATTGCAGCATCCTGATCTATCATTTTGGAGAGTTTTAGTAGGTTTGGAGGGCTCATTCACCTTGGACGAATTATCTAGGGTTTCAGACATCTAGGGGGGCGCACCATTTAGTGGAGGGTTTTAGATCTACAGTGTGTGAGAGGTATCTTGGAGATTCGGGCATCTGGGTTGTTCTTTCCATCACTCGATCTACTATTTGGCATCTTTCTTGAGGTGATTAAACATGTTTGGCACCAGGGATGAATTGTTGAGGAGCTTCAACATTCTTGTAGAGCATGTCATCTTCCGACTTGAGGGGTTTGACATTCATATGGCCTAGATCTACTTTGCATTGGTCTTCATCTCTTATCCATCCTTTGGAGGCTTATTTTGTATTGTCGAGAGCATTTTGTAGCAGCTCATATCTATTATCTATTAGGGCCATATGAGGATTATTCCAGATCTGCTCTTTCTATTGTATCTGATTCATGCTTCTTATAATAAAGGTCAGATCTATGCTTGTGTTTTCTATATTTTGAATATGTTATGATATTGCATATGTTGGATGAATCTTGTATAAACATCGTATAAATAACTGGGACACTTCAATAAACATCTGCACATCAAACATGTCAATGATAGTTAGTGGTTCCAAGCAAAAAAATGGCTTGGGATCATTACAAATATAAACTGGCCCAAGTCTAAATGTGTTATGACATCAACACGAGGGCCTTAAAATTCAAATAGCTCGCAAGTTCTCTTGTCAATTTGTATATCGCGAAAATGTGGGTGCTATTTGTAGGGCACGAAACAACAGAGGTCCAATTTTGAACCTGTCAGGCCGAGAACCCATGATCCAAATAGTGGCTAAGTATGGAATGAGGGATTTGTACATGATCTATAAAATCTCATGTCCATAGTTTTTAGAAGTACATCTTTAGTATGTATTACTCGTTTCCTCCGAATGTTTTTTAGAAGACACAGAACAATAGAACTGCAATGTTGAGCGAGCCAGTCTGCAAGTTCGCTTGTCAATTTGTATATCTCGGGACTCTGGGTGCTATTTGTAGGATACAGACCAATAGAGGCCCAGTTTTGAGCTCGCCAGACTGAGAACCCGCGATTGAAAAAGTGGCCAAGTATGGAATGCAGGATCTGTGCAAGCTCTATAAAAACCTCATGTGCATACCTTATAAGAGTACATACTTAGTATGTATTACTCATTTTTTGGAAAAATTCTAGCTGCGGAATTTGGGGGATTCACGACTTCAGATTTCAATTACTTTTATATCACCAGCCCGACTGACCGCTTCTCCATTTGATATTGTAAGAAATGAATATAAACTGGCCCAAGTACAATTGTGCTAATACATTGACATGTGGGCCTTAAAATTCAAATAGTACGCAAGTCCTCTTGTCAATTTGTAGATCATGAAACTATGGGTGCTATTTGTAGGGCACAGAACAATAGAGGCTCAATTTTGAGCCCGCCAGCCCGAAAACCCGCGATCCAAAAATTGGCTAAGTATGGAATGAGGGCTGCATACATACTCTATAAAATATCATGCCCACACTTTATAAAAGTGCATATTTGGTATGTATAACTCGTTTCTTGCAAAATTTTCTAGGTGCAAAACTTGACGGATACACGTGTTCAGATTTCCACCCATTTTTATATCAGCAGCCCGACCAACCTCTTGCCCGTTTCATATTATACAAAAATTTTGGAACCCAAGTTTCTGAATACGCGGGTTTTTCTTTGAAATAAGATATTGCACATCCTTTTATAATTTTATGTAATTAAATTGTAGAATATGAATATTTATATTAATACTTTAGTATTAAAAATAATATTTTTAGGTAGTGTTAGATAGATGATAGGGATCAACATCCATAAACAATCGCAAGGTTGAGCCCACCATCCCTAGAGTCCATCTGTGAATTTGTATATGGCGAAACTCCGAGTGTTGTTTGAACGACACAGAACAATAGAAATGCAATGTTGAGCAAGCCAGGCGACAAGTCCGCCTGTCAATTTGTATATCACAAAAATCTTGGGTGCTATTTGTAGGTCACAGAACAATAGAGGCCCAGTTTTTATCCCACCAGCCTGAGAACCTACGATCAAAAGAGTGGCTTAATTATGGAATGCGGGAACAGTACATGCTCTATAAAATCTCATGTCCATACTTTCTAATAGTAGATTTTATGTATTACTCATTTTTTTTGGAAAATTTCTTGGTAAGGAAGTTGGCGGATTCACGTATTCAGATTTCACTTACTTTATATCACCAACCCAACTGACCGATGACTTCCCCGTTTAATATTGTATAAACCTCCTTGTCTAATTAAATTGTACAATATCAATATTTAATATTAATAATTTAATATTCAAAATAATATTTTTAGATAATGTTAAATACTTAATAGGGATTAGCATCCATAAACAATGGCACTCTTGAGGTCGCCAACCTTGGATTCCGTCTATCAATTTGTATATCGCGGAACTTCGAGTTCTGTTTGTATGACACGAAACAAAAGGAGTGCAATGTTAATCGAGCTAGCCCGGAGGTTTGCTGGCCAATTTGTATATCATGAAATTCTAGATGTTATTTGTAGACCACGGAACAATGGATGCCCAATTTACAACCTGCTAGTCTGAGAACTCGCGATCCAGAAAGTGGCCATGGAATGCGAGATCCGTACATGCTCTATAACATCTCATGTTCATACTTTATAGTACATATTTAGTCTGTATTACTCATTTTTGGAAAATTTCTAGTTTCTCTTTTCTCTCGCTTTCCCTTTTTGAATCACAGGTTCTTGCATAGGCGGGTTTAACATTGCTTTTCCATTGTTCCTTCGCGTGCAACTAGCACCCAGACTTATGCAATTTACAAATTAGCAAAAAATACCCCTTCATCTCATATTATTTCTCTTTCTGTTTACTTGGTCATTTTCCCCAATGTCTCATGCTTTTATATACCGAACCCGAAGTTCACCAATATACAAATTGCCCTCTCACCATTGTGCTTCCACTATTCCCCTACGCACAAACAACAGTTGAAATTTCATTCCATAAAAATTGACGGATGATATATGTCACTGAGATGCAATATGACCATCGACCCTTCACATCTCCTTGGTATATCTTCTACCCTTTTTCTTTTGTAACCCGCTCGACCGCTTTCCATACTTAGGTATTTGTTGGAATCGATTTCGCGGGTTGGAGGGTGCACAAAAAATACAATGCTTCATCGCAATTCACCATCACTGTTGCCTTTGTACTTGTTTTTAGATATGCAATAATTAATCTTTAATGGTAGTAGTTCATCCTGCAGGAACTGTTAAGATTGTCATTAATGTCCATAAATCTGGAGAAGATTTGTCATTACTACGAATTAAACTAAGATTTTCATAGAAGTATGTTATCCTTTCCAAGTATTCATTTCAAACATGATGCAATCTGTTTTTGTGCCGGTGGGTTGACGCCTTTAAGAAATTTCTAATTCTTAATCTCTCTTCGTCGTCACCGTGACCTTCACACTTTTTTCTAATTATGCAGTTAGTGAGTTGTAATGTTGACATATCATTCTGCATGAATCTTGGATATTGTCATTGACCAACAAAAGGCTCAAGGAGATATTCCATTGATACGCATTAAACCATAATTTGCGGAGGGTTATATTATTCCTCCCCGATTTAAATTTCAAACATCGTCTCGAGCAAACGAAAATTGTCATTAGCTTGTGGCAGTAGTTCTATCCAAATACAATAAACACATTCGGGCATAATGTTGAGAGGTTCCACTATTCCAAGGCATATTCTTACTTCTCATCTCCCTCCGCCCAAGAGAAAAAAATGAGATGGTCCCTTGGTACACAAAGAGATATATTTCAAGCCAAAGAATTCCAAGGCAACCCTGTTTGCTCAGAGAACCTGCCCAGTTGCATTCATGGTTAGCGCAGAGGTTGATGTCATGGATTCCAAGCCAGAAGAAGATGATCTGATGGCCGATGATATGACAATGGATAATGACAATGAAGAGACTCTTCTCACTCCTGTGCCCAAATTAAAATCAACCATAATGGGCAAAAAATTTCGGCTCAGTGATGGTGGTCCTAAACACAACAAAAGGAGTTTTAGAAAAGAAACCGACACTGAACACAATATCCTCTTTGTGACGCAAAAGTAGGAATTCCAGAGTTCCAAATTAGTTTTTTCTGGGTGGAAGAGTTTCATTGTAAAGAAATGATATGTTGATTATCCCATAGATATATTTCAAGCCAAAAAATTATTCACTTGCGGAACTATTGTCCTGTTCTCTGGATATACAATTAACATCTTCGGGAATCAGGTCCAGAACGCTCACTGTTGCAAGGCATTTTTCTAGTAGTCATCTTCTTCAACCCAGAATGGACTAATTTGGGCCTCTAAAATTGCACGTGCAACCTGTGTCCCTGGATTTTTTTCGACTATGCAAAGAGGTTTTAGTTAAGGGTATTCCATTTTCCCTGCAACATTTTTTGTCTTCTTCCTCATGGGAAGCTTATGAAAACTATCATTTTCACCACAGGATGATTCATCAAGGAGAAAAATGCAAGGATGTTGCATACTGTGGATCTGTGCATGTGTTTGTGGCAGATACGTTCAATGTTTTGGCCTAAAGAACTGGGTCCAATTTCTATGGATAGATGTACAATACTCGTTTTTTTCTTATTTTTTTAAATGGATTTGCTAAATTAAAAAAAAATTCCTTGGATTCTTCATTGTTGCTTCTTTTTTGGATTTAACGTCTGTTCTCATTGGCATGGTTAGGCGCTGTCGTAGTTCTTGGATATTGTGTTTACTTAGGTTATTTTTTCTAACATGGAACATGTAACAATTATATGACAATTTACTGTGTCAATCCACCAACCTTTTATGCAAACAAAAAATGGATTACACACAGTTTCAAACCAACGTTCAATTCTATTTATAATGCAGATAGAACATAACAATACCAATGTACATTAATGTAGGAAAATCGTCATTCTTGTTTCTAGACATGCAATTATTAGGTTTTAATGCTAACAACCCATAATGAAATAAGTTTAATACTTAAGTTAATATGTTACAGTCATAGAAGAATGTATCAAGAACACAGTTACACCCACACGTTCCAATAAAATCTAATCTTCAACAAAGCATTTGTTAGAAATTAGTAGAAAATGAAGTTTAACAGTTAAGTTAATATGTTATAGTCATGGAAGAATGTATCAAGAACACACTTACATGCACAGGTTGTAATAAAATATAATCTTAAACAATGCATTTGCTGACAATTAGTAGAAAATGATGGTTTTGCAACAATGTGGCTTCTTTGAAACCAATTCGCACTTACGAAAACTACCCTCCGACTTTCTATTTTCCCACTCTTTTACTCCCTCTACTTTCTCTTCCTAGTTACTTAATCATTTTTTCCGAAAATGCCTTGTTGAGCGGCTTGGCGGATTCACGCATTTCCAACAAGCGCTTCCCCTTTATTTAAATTGTCCCTCTATTGTTCAGTGTTCTACAAGTAGCACCCAGAGTTCCGCCATATACAAATTGACAGGCGGACTTGCACGCTGACTGGCTCAAAATTGCACTTCTACTTTTCCTTGACCTCCAAACAACATTCGAACCTCCGCGATATACAAATTGACACACAAGCTCCAGGGCTGGTGGGCTCAAGATTACCTTTGTTTACAGATAGAAAAGTGATAAAACAAGCCATACCACATTTGCGCCACAGATTCTATATTAAAGGGAAAATAATTTCCTCTATAGTTCCATGCCCTACAAACAACACCCACAATTTTTCATTATACAAATTGACAGTCGGAATTATGTGCTGGATGGCTAATAAAATGCCTCGAAGTTCCACAATAGACAAATTGACATATGAAGACACTTCTCCGACCGAGAATTCCCGGTAGGTGGGCTCTAGATTGGACTTCTGTTGTTCCATGACCTGCGAACAGTACCATCACTTCCGCGATATACAAATTTACAATTGGACTCATATCATACCCTCTTCTGTATTACGCTCCACCTATCATGCCCTCTTCCATGGTATACATTTTGCACTGAAAACTTCCGACAAATACAATTTAACCATCGGGTCCTCACATCTTCTGTTGAACTATTATCACCCCATTTTGAAGCTCGTATGTCTGCTTTCCATTCTCCGCCATTTCTTTGAATTTCTTTGGAAGATCATTGGTTTGGCGGGTTGAAGAAATATTCAGTTCCTAGTCGTTGTTTCCTATGCCCGTGCCCCTTTGCAATTAGCAATTACCAATTTTATATAAGATCTTATTTCTAGGCATGCAATTTGCAAGCACTAATTTCAAACATCATGGAATGTCATTTGTGCGTCGTAAGGTTGGTCCCTTCATGAAAAATTCAATCCTCGCTTCTGAGAACGAGTCTGCCCGACCGTTTCCCTATTCCATACTTAGCCACTTTTTCAAAATTCTGAAAATATACAAACCGACCGCTGAACTGCCCCATCATGATCTCTTCCGTTTTACACATTTTGCAATAAAAAATTTCGATACATAAAATTTGATTGTGGAACACTCACCTCTCCTGAGTATCCCCATAACCCCTTTTTAAATATTGTCCGACCACTTTTCATACCTTTCCATTATTTCCTTGCTCTCCCCCGTCTCCATCGCCTTCACACTTGTCTATAATAAAAGAAAAAAATTACATTTATATATATATATACATATCTTGTTTCTAAATATGCAATTACTGACATTTAATTGTAAAAACTCATCATGCAGGAACCATATAGATTGTCATTGATGGGTGAAAGGCTCGGGGAGATATCCTATTAATGCGTATTAAACCATGATTTGCGGGGGGTTACATTATCCCTTCTAAGTGTTGATTTCAAAATCATGAAATGTCGTTCGCACGTCGTGGCCTTGGCATGTTCACAAAACCTCCAATCCTTAATTTCTCTTTGTCATACCCACCATCTTCGCATTTCTAAATATGCAATAAGTAAGCTTTACTGCTAACAGTTCATCATGCACCACCCATACAGATTGTCATTAATCAGTGAAAGGCTCGAGGAGCTTTCCCATTTATAAGCATTTAACCAAGATTTAGCGGAGATTTACATTATCGGCTCTAACTATTCATTTCAACCATCATCTGGAGCAAACCGACATTCTCATAAACCTATGGCATCAACTCGACAACAATTATGTGGAGATACAGTGAACATCTTCAGGCGCGAGGACCGGAACTTCCAGTGGTCCAAGGCATATTCTTATTACTGAACCTCTGCCGCAGAGAACCAAGTAATTTGGACCTATGGGATTGCTCATGTAGGTTGTGTCCCTGAGGTTTTTGACTGTAATGACCTAGTCTCTTGGTGCGTCGATAAATTTATTTCAGACAAAATAATTATTCCACTCCAGGACCGCTCTTTTGTTTCTTTGTCACCTCAGGTCTTCCACCAGATGCTAAGATTGTCGGATCCAACATTGACGTTCAAAGGAGAAGATTCCAAATAGTTCCTAGCAAAGATTAATAATGGGTTGGACCTCTTGCCCCATTTATTGGAAAACCCGCTTCTAGTTCTTGAAGATATTACAAGCTTGTAGGTTAGTTCATTTAGAAATCCATTTCGCGAAATTGCCTGGTTGTTTACAAGAATAATAGGACATGAGTCCACAACAACTATTTCCTGGATGGATCTTTATATTTTGTATTTCACAGTCAAAGAACAAGACATTTTTTATTAGGGCAAGTTACTTTCCCATGAAATCTGTTCCCAATTGTCAATCTTCAAAAGGGAAAATAAATTTTATATGTCGTCCTATTTAATTTTTGCGATAGCGCATTCCTGTTAGTTTCCACAACTGTCTCTCTCCAAGAATGTATACTGGGAATTCCACCTAGTAATGTTCTGGTACTAGGCCTTGTGGAAGCACAAGGATTTCCACTATTTCTATGAAGTTTTTAATGGCTTCGTGTCTATTTTCAAAGTTTTGTTGTTAGGAGAATATGCTCCCCGCATATCTAAACAGGCAACCAGTTTTTTGGATAGGAAGGGGACACTCAAACATTTGGATAATTACACTGTCATAAGAATTTTTTTCTCCACAGAAATACCTGCTCTCCTTCCATGTCACATTATAGAAAAAATGTTTGTTGCAGAAGTAGCATGACAATACAATTATTGGTTGCATCTGTTGCACAAGAAGAAAAAATAATAATTTATTCCTTTGCCTTGGAAAGTAGGGGAGTTCATGTTGAAAAATTTCATTGACAAATTCCCAGCGCATTCTAGCATCTTCAACATGAGATATGATGAAATCATAAGAGGGTTCGACCCCTACAATATTTTTCTACAACATTTACAAACACTTGGCATCGACGATTGTTTTTAAAAAAAACACCTACCCAAAAATAGAGACAGTGGCAACAACGCTCCTGCCTCTGATGCCAATGACGTGGACACAGTGCAAATTTGCACTAAATTGTACACTCAATAGGGGAAAGGCCCTAGTGACAAGAGTGTTCAATCGAAAAATAACACTCCAAAAAGTACGACATCCCAGAGCATCACTCCAACGACCCACCACAAAAACAAAGAAAGTCAGAGTTATTCAAATGGAGGAGGAGATAACGACACTCCTCACTGTAAAATTGATAGTTCTCACGAGCTTCCAGTAGAGAAGAAGAGAAAAACAATGTGGGGCAGCTGAAAGAGCCGGAAATTCAGAGTGATAACATGGAACTTGACATTGATATGGATAGCATGCTCCGCTTCCTTGATCAACCCAGAGACGCCATCCAACATAGCCTTCCAATGGACATCTGATACCAATTTTTTTGACAAAGATGAATCCTTCGTGTTCCAAAGTGTTGTTTTTGATAACCAGTCCAAAAATCGATAATTGAGAAAAAATATGTTAAAAATAAGAAAGGGAAATCTCGTTCATAGGTTGCCTTTGCCAACATGCAATTGTCCCAAATCTATCAACTTCACACCACAAGCGGAGAAGCACTTCATGATTCCATTGGAGGCATCGAGACCGAGAATGCCAGAATGAAGGACAGGGTCAAGGAATTGGAAGAGGCTTTCATTCCTATGCCATTGCTTGTCAATCCTTTGGCAATATCCATGCCTACCACCCCTGCAGTCAACATAAAAGCATCCTCCACCCTGCTAGCATCCTGTAGAGGATATGTGGAGAATAATATCAAGAAAAGAATGGAATTGGTTACCGAGGCATGGAAAACATCACAAACCATCACTTCCCTTGGAACTAGGGCACATAGTTTGCTCGAACATTTGCAGGTAGAGTTAAAAGATGAATAAAATTTCTTTTTAAAAACGGTCCTTCCTTTTGGCACCATTGTCAACAATATGACAGAAACAAAAAGAAGAGAACAAGATATTCCATCCAAAAAATGGATCGATCAATTGAATGCATGTTGGAAAGAAAAAGTGAAGAACTTGCATCTCATTGTTTAGTCATGTGAACAAGACATACTGAAGAAAGATAAATTATTCACAAGACTATCAAGAATAGACTTAGCTGGAAAAACCAACGACTTCCACGACCCCGACTTAATCGCAAACTCCTTGCCCTTAACCAGGAAAGAGTTCGATAAACAGGTTGTTATGTTTAAGGCCTTGTCTCTGGAAAAGTTTTACAACATCCTTCACTTTGATCAAGCTCACGTCGACGACTGGCTAGTCAAATATTCAGTACAAAATGAGGAAATTCATCAGGCTCTCTGTAATCTTTCTATCGAGTTCCCGGAATTAGAAAATGATATTTTCAACATAAAAATCCGGAATGAGATCAATGTTGCCCCAATGAGAAGATACATTCAAGAATGGCTCGAAAGGCAATTAAAGAAGGGCACCGATGAAAGGCAACAGGCAGTTGCCAGGTTTCCAGCATCTGTCGACGACATCATTGAAACCGTAGCCATCGGCGACATCAATGAAATGAAAATCACAAACAAATAGCCAAAGGGCTCATATGTACCTTCACTGTAAGTCTACTGATCGCATCTTTCTTTGTTTATCAACCCAATTATTCCACTTTCTTAAATAGAGATGTGTAGGCAAACACTTATACGTTTCAATTTATTTTTTTTGTAGGTATTGCACTCTATATTCTTTCTACAATCCTGTTTCTTGTACATATTTCTCTAATGGTCCGCGGGAGCCCCAATCCCAGTCTACATGACAAACGCATTGAAATTCTGATTAATATGTAACATACTTTATTTTTTTTGTGTATATTTCAAAATTTGCAGTAATATGTAACAAACTTTTAGTTTTTGACATACTTCAAATAAAATGGTTTTCTTATCTCCTTTTAAATTTATGTCTTCATACATTTTTATCTTTCACCAGTCTGTATGACAAATGCATTTAAAGTTTTATATGTAACAAACTTTTTTTTTTTTTTTATATATTTCAAAATAAATGGTGCTCTACATGCCAAGCATTATTTACTTATGCCCCATGTTGACAAATGCATTTAAATTTTTATATGCCAAGCGTCATTTACTTATGCCGCATGTTCCGTGATATACATGTTGCATACAACATTTCCGTCATATACATTTCAAAATTTCTAGTAGTATGTAACAAACTTTTACTTTTTTACATATTTCAAATAAAACTGCTTTCGTATCTCCTTTTAAGTTTATGTCTTCATACATTTTTATCTTTCACCAGTCTATATGGAAAACGCATTTAAATTTTCAATTTTTTTCTTCCACTGTGAACAAATTTGTAGTTTATTATATACTTTCAAAAAATAAATGGTGCTCTACATGCCAAGTGTTATTTACTTTTTCCCCATGTTTCGTGATATACATGTTGCACACAACATTTCCGTCATTTACAATTCAACCCCATTTTCCACAATTTGCTTTGTAACCTCGTTGACAGGGACTATGTTGCCACACAACCTTATTAAATGGACGTGTTATTGCATATATATATATATATATATATATATAAATTATAACTTTTAACTTAATGAATATGATCAATGCCTTAATGAGTTGTGGGATATGTGGTGATGAAATGGATGCGTTATTATGTGTTGGATATATGGTGATGGTAATGGTAAGACAATTTTAAAACTTTTTTTTTTTTTAAATAAAAGTGGAAAAGGGAACTATGTTATATTTTTTTATTTTTCATTTTTATTTTTTAATTGTTCATACTTGCTTAAAATTTTTTTAGTTTTATTTAATATTTTAGATATCTATTTTTATTAGTATCTTTAATATGGTGATATGACACAAGTTTTATAAGTCTTCTATGAAAATATTTACTTAGTTGTAAGTCCTCTAAAAGTGCAGCCTCACTGTATAGCATGATAATACATATACATAAAAAAGAGTTTGATAATAAAGATTCAAAAATTCATCAAAATGTTAAAAAATATTTTTCCACTAAACTATAGAATTTAAAACTATAAATTATAACAAACTAGCCTAGCATAAAAACTATTTTCCAAAACATAAAAGATTTATTTTGCAAAACATAAAAAATTAATTTTGCAAAACATAAAAGATTAATTTTTAATGGAAGACATGCCTAGTGTGGGCTTTGGCTTCTTTCTTAACATTCCATTAGTGTTTCCCTTTGAATTCTTTGAATTTGTTGGACTATGTCATCCTCCTTAACAATTGGTATCCAATTGTTAGTTTTAGAAGAGATGCCAAAGTGTGAAAACTCCTTACTAAACCTAGAATCAATTGGTATTACATCTTATGATCTACTATAAATTTCTAAATTTAATGTCCTACATGGCCACACTTGCTTCCAATTTTGCATTCTTGACAAAAGAACCTATTATTGAGATGGGAAAGTCATACGCATAGACCTTAATTTGGCCTACAATTTAACAAGAAGAATACAAAGTGATGTGATGATGACCCATGATAGAGGAATTCAAAATAACATAAGAGTAGCCATGAAATATATCGGATTCCATGAGGATTATGAAAAACTAATAACTATTTTAATTTTTCTATTTTGTTTTTCTTTATTTTAATTTAATTAACAATTAAATTTAATTAAATTTTGAATGGAACAATGAACTTATAATTTATATTTTTAATAAAATTCATATGATTTAAAATGGGAGAATACAATTTTATATTTTTTCTTTATTTAATCATAATTAAGGGATATGTTGTAATTGTAATATTAAAAATCTAATGAATTTGAATAAGTTAATGTATTAAACTATTTATGTTTGAATAAGTTTATATGTAAATTCATATTTGAGTTGATAATAAATAAATTAGAATTTTTTTTAGTTAATTTTTTTTTTTTATTAAATCATTTTTTGGAAAACAAAACTCATAATCTTAATATATTTGAAGCGGTATTCAATAAATAAAATAGAAGTATTTTTTTTAATTAAATTTATGTGTTTTTCATCTAATTAATTTTTTTAATCATAAATTATCAATATTTTATTTATTTTTATTAAATAATTTTTTTTAATCATAAATTATGAATGTATGGAATTTTGTTTTATAATCTTGAATATTTTTTTATGTAAATGGTAATTTTGTATTGATTAAATTATTTTTTACTAACATTTTAATCAAAATTAAAAGATTGAGTTAATATCTTCAAAAAGAATGTAATGTGTTTTTCTAAAGTCTAACAAACTATCTAAATAAATAAGCGAGCATGCTCACAGATATGTGAGCATGCTTACATATATGTGTGAGCATGCTCACACATATGTGTGAGCATATATGTGTAAGCATGCTCACACATATATGTGAGCATGCTCACATATCTGTGAGCATGCTCGCTTATTTATTTAGATAGTTTGTTAGACTTTAGAAAAACACATTACATTCTTTTTGAAGATATTAACTCAATCTTTTAATTTTGATTAAAATGTTAGTAAAAAATAATTTAATCAATACAAAATTACCATTTACATAAAAATATTCAAGATTATAAAACAAAATTCCATACATTCATAATTTATAATTAAAATTTTTTATTTAATAAAAATAAATAAAATATTGATAATTTATGATTAAAAAAATTGATTAGATGAAAAAAACATAAATTTAATTAAAAAAAATACTTCTATTTTATTTATTGAATACCGCTTCAAATATATTAAGATTATGAGTTTTTTTTTCCAAAAATTGATTTAATAAAAAAAAAAAAATTAATTAAAAAAAAATTCTAATTTATTTATTATCAACTCAAATATAAATTTACATATAAACTTATTCAAACATAGTTTAATACATTAACTTATTAAAAAATTGAATTAATATCTTCAAAAAAAATGTAATGTGTTTTTCTAAAGTCTAACAAACTATCTAAATAAATAAGCGAGCATGCTCACACATATGCGTGAGCGTGAGCATTCACACACATATGCGTGAGCATGCTCACACATATGCGTGAGCATTCACACATATGCGTGAGCATGCTCACACATATGCGTGAGCATGCTCACACATATGCGTGCATGCTCACACATCTGTGTGCATGCTCACATATGTGTAAGCATGCTCACACATATATGTGAGCATGCTCACATATGTGTAAGCATGCTCACACATATATGTGAGCATGCTCACATAACCAGTTTTAAAAAAAAAAAAACCATATACACAATTTACTAAGTAGTAGAAATGAGTTTAAAATGTAAACTAGAATCAAATAGTTGTAATGATAAAGTAAGAATGAGCTTGTACTATTTCCATTAAAAAAATAATAGTTTTGGAATACTATCTCATCCATGTTTACTAAAAGTATGTAAAACCAAAGATATTCACCACCAAAAAAACAAAACAAAAATATGTATGTTAAATATATTTATTCTTAATACAAAATTGCATTACAAGTTTTTTTTTATATAATCATTATTATAAAAAATCACTTACATTATGATTTTATTATATAAATTCACATGCAATAACATTATCATCATTTTACTATATAAATTTACATGCAATTGAAATTTGAAAAATTAAAGAAATCGATCAAGTTAATGTATTAAAACATATTTGAAATGCTATTCAATAAATTAATTAAAATTATTTTCTTTTATAAGTTAATGTATTAAAACATATTTGAAATGTTATTCAATAAATTAATTAAAATTATTTTCTTTTAATTATAAATGATTAATGTGAAGACAAAAGTCAATTTTTTAAATAATTTAAAAAATTTATATTAATTAGAATTTTTTTTGAATAATATATTAATAGAAATTAAAAAATTAAATCAATATATTGGAAGAAAATATAACACCCTCTTCTAAAATTTAGCATACCACTTCAATAAGCCAATGGGAATGCAGATGTCAATTCATAGATCCACATATAAGACTAGGGACAAATGAGCTTATGCTATAGTGGTTGTAGAGTGATCATTGAAATAGGATTTCATCATGAAGCTAAGGAAATAGTGATGATTGGAAGAAGTCAAGGTAATAGACAATGTGGTTTCTTCAAAGACATTCATATGCAATTTACTAAGGTGGGTTTTGAAAAACAATTTCAAAATGTAAGGGTTTTGAAAAACAATTTCAAAATGTAAATTGAAATCAAATAGTTATAATGATGAAAAAGCTTACATTATCTCCATTGCTATGCAATATTGGGAGAATATGTCATCCATCTCGTTTGGCGGCCTCATGCTCAAATTAAGTGGGAAACCAATTGCTTATAACTACTTGTTACAATATATAAACGTTGTTTTTGCAAGGTTATGCAATTGCTCTTAAAAATATAAAAGATGGTTTATATGAAATATTAAATTATGTAGTTTAATAAAAATAAAACTTTTTGTACTGTATAAACATTTTATGAAATGAATGTTTTTTAACTATTTTTTTGGAATGTTTGTTTGGTAAACAATTATTAGATATGTAGGTTTAAGTGATTATTTTTGTATAATCAGAGTTTCATGGGGTTTTTCAACATGTTGAATTTATTTCTGCAATTAGAAATGGATTTTAAACACAAAAAATAGTAATTTCGTGCAAATTTATGTCACAAAATTCTGGTGAAAAAAATCATTTCATAGAACAGTTAGACAAGGCCAAACCCTTTTATTAAATTTCTTGAACAAAATCTGCCTAGAAATATATCTAATATTTAGATAATATTTGGATTTTTTGGATTGATTTCTTCATAAATATGTTTAACCTTTAACCTTATAATATTAAAGGAATGAGATTATATAAATGGGTTTCACACAACTTTATTGTTTAAATATATAATATTAAAGGAAATAAGATCATATAAATGTGTTTTACACAATTTTATTATTTTTATTAGAAGAAGGGAAGGAAACATAAAATACAACCTATTTAGATGAATTTAGTTTAAATGTTTTATGTTTTGTCTCTTTTAATTTTGCTAGAAATTTGGGGAGAAATTGTTGGATCTATGGATTTGAGTGGCTAAGTCTGTATACTCCTAGTTTCTTAATGTCTCAAGGATTTTTCAACACATTAAATCTATTTATGTATTCTGAAATGCCATTTTAACAACAGAAATTTGTGATTTGTTCTGTCAAATTCCAAGAAAAAAAGCTCAAATGTAGAATGTTTAGACAATATTTAAACGAAAGAAAGTTTAGGAGATTAATGTAGTCTAATTCCGAGAAAAAAATCCCAAATGTAAAATGTTTAGACAATGTCAATTAAATGAAAGAAAGTTTAGGAGAGATTTTTAGGGAATTGAGACAGAATATGGAAAAGTTTAGGAGAGATTTTTAGGGAATTTGGATAGAATATGGAATATGAGCAAGTGGCATCATCCATTTAGGAATATGTTTAAGAAACATATATGGGGAATGCGACATAATATGGAATATCAGCGAGTTAATGCCACCATTAATTTATCAATATGTTTAATAGAGATTTATGGGTAACGGGACAGAATATGAAATATGAGCAAGTTAATGGCACCGACCTTTTATGAATATGTTTGAGGGAGATTAATGAGTGAGTTAATGACACCGCCAATTTATGAATATGTTTCAGAGAGATTTATGGGGAACGAGACATAATATGGAATATGAGCAAGTCAATGGCACTTGCCTTTTATGAATATGTTTGAGGGAGATTTATGGGGAAGGGGACAGAATATGGAATATGTGCAAGTTAATGGAATCGTAAATTTATTACCATAAACTATAAAGGTTAGTGTATAAGTGATCTATAATTTATATTATAAAAAATGGCAATACGCTTTTAGCTTTAAGTGAGTCTATGGAGTTTCCATTAATATTATTCAATTTTTTTATTATCCTTTCATAGTAGTTAATATTGTTTTTTAGAAGTTTTTGAAAGCTTAAACACCCATATTTTTAACAAATTAATTAGAGTTTGTATAAATAGGATGTATAAAATATAATTAATTAAAGTTTGGAATAAGATACATAAAATATTTTGACTTAATATTAAATATAAATGTGAAGACATGACAATTAGACAAAAATATTGCACTTTCAGTATGTTAGTGACATGCTGAATGTACTTATTAACTAAAAATTCAACTAACAGAGTGGGGAGATTTTGAAATATTGGAAAGAATACAAAACAACAATAACTTCCTTGATTAAGAATCTCGCTTTATACCAATTACAACAATTGAAGAGCCAAATTATCTAGTCAAACAAGTCTGAAAATTTTAGGTACTAATGAGCAAACTATTGTATGCCATAGTAACGATGCCAAAATACTATAAGAGCACAATACAGATACATTAAAAAATGCGAATAAAATGTTGGACTAATGCAACAGTCGGATAAAAGTTACAAGTCACATTAAATGGTAGTAGCTCATGATTCCTTAAACCTTATTGACCACAAACAAAAACAAATAAATACAATGGGCCCGAGGGAAATTTCTACTCAGAAAGCCATAAACAAGAAAAATGATTCCTTAAACCTTATTGACCACAAACAAGAAAAAATAAATATAGTGGACCCTAAGGAAATTTCTACTCAGAAAGCCATAAACAAGAAAAATAAATACAATGGACTTGATGGACATTTCTACTCAGAATACAACATTCAAAAAATAATTATATAGCCTGAGATCATGACAAGAATGGGAAAAACTCACATACCATGCATACCCAAAAAATAAATGAAGAGAAACTATATATGTCCCAATGTGTTGTAAATTTAATAATCTTTATTTACCCAATCTTATATACTATCACAAGAAGAAATGTGCTTGATATATCCATATATTGTGTACTGAGAAAAGATGCACGAGAGAAGTCAAGAACTGGAAAATAAGAGATAGGTAGAGAGGCATTACAGAACCACATTATATGGAAGTATTGTATGGCCACTCTTTACATTATCAAAATGGGAGAGTAGAGTTTACTAATGTATTGAAAGTATTATTGAATTAATGCAAAGGTATATATAAATACAAAAAGATTTATTTTAAGATAGACAAACTAGCTTGATCACTCAATCTATTTAATTGAGCTAATATCTCAATCTCACAACATTCTAGGAAGCATCTAATTGGAGAGAATTTCTCACATCCAACTAGTTCCAACAATTTCCTAAAGACTAGGAACAAAACCTCTCTAGGTAGAGATGAAGTCTACCTAATCATGACGAATTATCATTATAACTACATATATGATCACACCTAATACAAGTAGAAGTTACATATTCCAACATACACCTCCTAATAGAAGTAGAAAAATGCTTAAAATAATAAAGTGTATCCTAAAAAGCTAAGAAAATAGATGAACTTGGGACTAATTAGTTGAAATTTTTTTGAGATAAATACAAACAATGATTATCATTATATACTCTTCATTGACCATAATTTCATTCACTATAAATGAATCATATGAAGAAAAAACATCACATCAAAATGCTAGATATATATAAACTTGCATTTGACAAATGGAAATTTCATTCATTATAAACTAATTATATGAGAAAAAAAACATCACATTAAAATGCTAGATATATATGAACTTGTCTTTGGCAAGTGTAAAGTGGAATGCCTTCAATCCACAACAACAAATGTAGATACTTAAAACTAACACAATGTAAATACCACATGAATAACAATGTAAATACTTTGAGATTGGCAAGTGCAAAGTGGAGTGCCTTCAATCCACAACAAATGTAGATACTTAAAACTAACACAATGTAAATACCATATGAATAACAATGTAAATACTTTGCGCATGTCAACTTGAAAGAAATATCTTTCAACACTATCAAAATGGATTATTTCATTAACACAATGTAAATACCATATGAATAACATTGTAAATACTTTGTGAATATCAACTCAACTTGACAGAGACATATTTCAACAATATCAAAATGAATTATTTCATTCCTCTAACATTGATGCAATATTGCATCTATCTTGAAAAGGAACAATGTACAAGCATTTTCTCCACAAACAATTTTCAAACATGTGAAGTAATGCTAGCCAAAAAAAACATATATATTGTTAAAAGATGGGGGGCTTCTAGTGAATCATGTTATGTCAAACTGGTCAATGTCAAGGAACTGTTTAATTTTATTATTTAGAAATCTCAAACCTAGAACCATTTTGTCTAATTAGATAATTAATGTTATTTCAAAAATTAGCATTGAGTTCAATATGATTGGAATGAGACACTTATTATACAGTAATATACTAGCCCCATTGTGTATGGCATAGGGTGTATTCTATTGCAATTATTCTATGGGTTGAATTAGTCATCCCAAGTGAAATTGAACTCTTCATACTTTCCTCTTCCTCGTATGGATATTTGAAGGTATTGAGTCCATTCCTATACCTCATATCCATAGTTATAAGATTGAAAAAAATTGATATGCGAGCCTGGAATTGATAACTACATTATCAAAATGTAAAATACATAAGAAGCAGAAAAAAGTTGGCATCATGTTGTTTCTCTCAGGATGAGGATGTAATTTTCATCCGCATGATGAAACCATAGAAATGCGATATCAAATCCTCATAACACAATTTGTTCTGCACTTGGTTATGTCAAATTAAGAAGAAATGAGAATATAATGAAAAATTTCTAACATACCAACAGAATGTAGAGAATAACACACCAAAATGATACCTTTATTGAAATGGGAGCAATGTTCACTTGCCTCTTCGAGGGGGGAACCTCTAGTAGAGAAACGCTCTATTACAATAATTTGTAAGACAAAGATTTATCATGCCTCCTACTCTTATTTATACTAATTTTATCTTCTAAAGAAGATTTTGGATGAAGATTTTTCTAGAAGCGGAAGCTTCTATTATGTATTCTTACATTGACTTGTTTATATTGATTTAATAGGCCTTATTAACTATTGTCATCCTTTATTACATGGAAAGTATATTATTCTATCTATGTGAGGGGTTAGGGAGGTTAGGTCCATA